>JAVALU010001608.1:105000-117500 GCA_030770095.1 Gila robusta | reverse complement strand
GATGCATTTGGCATCCAACATGTTGCATTCAATGTATTTATTTTATGTTAAAAAGTGTCCATTTTATCGGTTAAAACTTCTATTTTATCAGTTAAAAAGTGTACATTTTATCGGTTGAAAAGTGTACATTTTTTCAGTTAAAAATTGTTAATTTTATTGGTTAAAAAGTGTAAATTTTATTGGTTGAAAAGTGTAAATTTTTATCTGTCAAAAAGTGGCCATAATTTATCACTTGAAGAGTGTAAATTTTATCGGTTAAAAAGTGTCCATTTTACTGGTTAAAACGTGTATATTTTATCAGTTTAAAAGTCAATTTCATCGGTTAATAAGTGTAAATTTTATTGGTTGAAAATGTCAATTTATCAGTTAAAAAGTGTACATTTTATTGGTTGAAAAGTATAAATTTATCGGGTTAAAAAGTGTCCATTTTGTTGTTGAAAAATGTCCATTTTATTGTTCATTAAGTGTCAGTTTTATCATCTTTCACGGTTCACCCTTTTGATTGTTGATCAAGTGTAAGATGTATATATTATTACTATAAACCTTATTCCCAGCTGCTCCATGTCAGAGGAACGGGAATGCGGCGAGGCTGTGAGGGATAGGCGTACATCTCTTGTTTTTCTGTTATTTCATGTTTTTGGATTGTTCTGTTGATAAAACACTGGAAAAATATCTTTCTGAGAAATTTCAGGAGGCAAAAAAACTCCAGACAACATGAGCTGTAAATTGAAATGTATTAAATATACATTATCTTTAATTAATTATAATTATATATAAATGATCTAGAAGCTTTATTCAGTTTTTTACTGCGGATGCCATTGAAAACACAGTAAGTTTGTTCCTCACAGCCTCACTTTCATACCTGTCGTGATGCTGCTCTGAATAAGGTCTGTTAATGACACCGATTAGAGAATCTTACAGGTTAAGTGTGTGTGTGTGTGTGTGTGTGTGTGTGTGTGTGTGTGTGTGTGTGTGTGTGTGTGTGTGTGTGTGTGTGTGTGTATGTGTGTGTGTGTTCTCAGGACAATGGTAGGATCGGTGATGAGTTCATGAAGCAGATCCAGTCCATCGCTGCTTACACACCGTACATGACGTGTCCGGGAAACCACGAGTCTTCATTGTGAGTGTGTTTAACCTGTTCTTATCCTAAACCTGATCTCAACCTCAGTGTCTTTCAGAGGACAGGCATTACTGGACTTTAACCAGGTTACAAAGTCATATTGAGGGCAGAAATTAGCCAGATTTGCAGAATGAAAGTGTCCTAACGGTGCTAAAAATCGTCATTATTCCAGACATTTGCCCGGCAGTGTAAATGATTCACCAGAGTGTGTGTTTTAGTGAAGTCATGTGTGCAGTTTGACCTCTGACCACTGGAGGGAAGCACAAACCTGTGGATTTATTTTTATTGCAGAAGAATGTACATAACAAGACCGGGAACAATCAACAAAGTAAGACTCTTCCATTGAGACTAACGCACAGTTTGAATTTAAGAAAAAATAAAAATAAAAAAAAATAAAAAGAGGAGCAAGGATGAAGACAAACAGGTAGCCGATATAGACATCAAAGAAAAATATACTAAAATAGTAAATATTTTGACAAAAAGAAACAGAGTTTCAGACTTTCTATTATGTTTTTTGAAACTCTGAAACATTTTAACAAACTCACATAGAAATATATGAAATGAACCTAACATTACATAATACATAATAAATTTTTTTGCATTTACAAGTATGGATATGATATTTACCCATCAATAAAACAAAATTTAGCAAACCTGTAGTTTACCTCAATAACTCACAGAAACATTGATGTTAAACATGATTGATTATGGATGGAAGTGTTTTTTGCGCTGTAATTTTAGCCTGTAATGCAGCAAACGTCTGCAGAGGCCTGTTGTTTTCCTAGCCGTGACCTTACGACCCCTGCACGACGGAAATGACCCCTGACCTCTTAACCTTTGACCCCACCCTCTCCGTTCACTGACCCTGAATTTGTCAGTGTTTAAACACACACCCGTATCTCATGTTTATGAGCCGGATGAAACTGGAGAGTGTTGGTGTGTCTCTCACTGGTGTTTGTTTCACATGATGAGTGAGTCGCTGTGGTTTTCAGTCTGTCTGTGTTTATTCTTCTTCCAGTAATTTCTCCCACTACCGGAGTCGTTTCAGTATGCCGGGACACACGGAGAATCTGTGGTACAGGTACGATTTATCATCAGAGAAAGCTGGAATAACTCCTGAAGTTTTGTTTTAAACACAGAGAGAGTCCAGCTCTGCTTGTTTGTTAATCATTTTCTGAAGAATGAAGCATGTTTATATAAGTGTGTGTGTGTGTGTGTGTTTGTAGCTGGAACGTCGGTCCCGCTCACATCATCTCCTTTTCCACCGAAGTGTATTTCTATCTGGAATACGGCCTTGATCTGCTCTTCAGACAGTACGAGTGGCTACGAAAGGATCTCGAGGTACAAACACACAGCAGATGCTGCTGAGATCGATTGTTTTGTGGATGATCATTGTCATAATCTTTACAAAAAGGTCCCATTAGTCAATGCATTAACTAAAAATGAGCAATGCATGTGGTTAACTAACTTGAACAAATGAAACCTGAAACGTTGTGTTCTGTTTAAAAAATAAATATGCTGAAAATATGTTGAAATATGCTGTTTGGAAGTATCAGTATTAGGGGCTGTATGACGGTGCAGGAGAGAGAACGAGTAACGTGAGTAACACTGAGGAACACGAGAGTAGCACTGGGTAACATTGAGGAACACTTTGTAACACTGAGGAACACTGAGTTACACATGAGTAACACTGAGTTACACATGAGGAATACTGAGTTACACATGAGGAACACGTGAGGAACACTGAGTTACACGTGAGGAACACTGAGTTACACATGAGGAACACATGAGTTACACATGAGGAACACATGAGGAACACTGACTTACACGTGAGGAACACTGAGTTACACATGAGGAATACTGAGTTACACATGAGGAATACTGAGTTACACGTGAGTAACACTGAGTTACACATGAGGAACACTGAGGAACACATGAGTTACACATGAGGAACACTGAGTTACATGAGGAACATGTGAGGAACACTGAGGAACACATGAGTTACACACGAGGAACACTGAGTTACACACGAGGAACACTGAGTTACACATGAGGAATACTGAGTAACGTGAGTAACACTGAGTTACACATGAGTAACACTGAGTTACACATGAGTAACACTGAGTTACACATGAGTAACACTGAGTTACACATGAGGAATACTGAGTTACACATGAGGAATACTGAGTTACACATGAGGAACACTGAGTTACACATGAGGAATACTGAGTTACACATGAGGAATACTGAGTTACACATGAGGAACACTGAGTTACACATGAGGAACACTGAGTTACACATGAGGAATGCTGAGTTACACATGAGGAATACTGAGTAGTTACACATGAGGAACACTGAGTTACACATGAGGAACACTGAGTTACACATGAGGAACACTGAGTTACACATGAGGAACACTGAGTTACATGAGGAACATGTGAGGAACACTGAGTTACACATGAGGAACACTGAGGAACACGGAGTTACACATGAGGAACACTGAGGAACACATGAGTTACACGAGGAACACTGAGTTACACATGAGGAACACAGGAACACATGAGTTACACATGAGGAACACTGAGTAACACATGAGGAACACTGAGTAACACATGAGTTACACATGAGGAACACTGAGTAACACATGAGTTACACATGAGGAACACTGAGTAACACATGAGTTACACATGAGGAACACTGAGGAACATGTGAGGAACACTGAGTTACACGTGAGGAACATGTGAGTTACACATGAGGAACACTGAGGAACACTGAGGAACACATGAGGAACACATGAGGAACACATGGTTTACACATGAGGAACACTGAGTAACACATGAGGAACACATGAGGAACACATGGTTTACACATGAGGAACACTGAGTAACACATGAGGAACACTGAGTAACACATGAGGAACACTGAGTTACACATGAGGAACACTGAGTTACACATGAGGAACACTGAGTTACACGTGAGGAACACTGAGTTACACGTGAGGAACACTGAGTTACACATGAGGAACACTGAGTTACATGAGGAACATGTGAGGAACACTGAGGAACACATGAGTTACACATGAGGAACACTGAGTTACATGAGGAACATGTGAGGAACACTGAGGAACACATGAGTTACACATGAGGAACACTGAGTTACACACGAGGAACACTGAGCTACACACGAGGAACACTGAGTTACACATGAGGAACACTGAGCTACACATGAGGAACACTGAGTTACACATGAGGAACACTGAGCTACACATGAGGAACACTGAGCTACACATGAGGAACACTGAGTAACGTGAGGAACACTGAGTTACACATGAGTAACACTGAGTTACACGTGAGGAACACTGAGTTACACGTGAGGAACACTGAGTTACATGTGAGGAACACTGAGGAACACGTGAGGAACACTGAGCTACACATGAGGAACACTGAGTAACGTGAGGAACACTGAGTTACACATGAGGAACACTGAGGAACACGTGAGGAACACTGAGTTACACGTGAGGAACACTGAGTTACACGTGAGGAACACTGAGTTACACGTGAGGAACACTGAGTTACGCGTGAGGAACACTGAGTTACACATGAGGAATACTGAGTAACGTGAGTAACACTGAGTTACACATGAGTAACACTGAGTTACACATGAGGAATACTGAGTTACACATGAGGAACACTGAGTAACACATGAGGAACACTGAGTTACACATGAGGAACACTGAGTTACACATGAGGAACACTGAGTTACACATGAGGAATGCTGAGTTACACATGAGGAATACTGAGTTACACATGAGGAATACTGAGTTACACATGAGGAACACTGAGTTACACATGAGGAACACTGAGTTACACATGAGGAACACATGAGTTACACGAGGAACACTGAGTTACACATGAGGAACACTGAGTAACACATGAGGAACACTGAGTAACACATGAGTTACACATGAGGAACACTGAGTAACACATGAGTTACACATGAGGAACACTGAGGAATAGGGGTGTAACAATACATCGATATGGATCGATGCATCGATCAAACGTCTAACGATACGATGCATCGATACCACACATAAAATATCGATGTACGGTACCTTTATTTTGACACACTCCACATCCTCACGTAACTTTTCTCCGCTGAAATAGACGCCTGATAAGATTGACTGAACCTTTTGTCACAAAAGCCGGTATTTTCCACTGTCAAGGCATCGCGAGTTCATGTTTTACAGCAGAAACGACAAGCCCCGAAAAGTCTGTTTTAGCAAATCAGTGCGCAGTATTCAGGTCAGGTGACAAGGCTGCTTGTCACTTTGAAAAGACGCGCTTGCTGAGAGGAGTTTCGTCAAAGCTGACTAAAAGTGATCGAGGATGGATTTCAGCGACCTTGATGAACCCCGTCCCGTGATATCTTCTTCGGGGCGTAAAAGGAAAATATAAGCTGAAACTTTTTCACGGAATCTTGCTAAAACAGCACGTTAGTGGTGAGTCGTGAAAAGCTCTCTGTATTGCGTGTACGTTAAGGTTAATCACAACAAAGTTCGACAGGCGTCTATGTCAGCTGAGGAGATTAACGTTAACCAAGTGTTTTATTATGTATCATAGCAATTACTTGGCTTTGTTTAACTCTGAAACATGAAATGTGGAGTTATCTGCTTTTGCCACACACAATATATATATATATATATATAATAATCCCTTCAATGAACTTTAATAAGTTATAACAGAAGAGTTAATTTGCAAAAACAGATAACTCCGTTCTTGTTCATTTTCATATATCATGTTTTTTTTTAAACTTGTAACAAACAACTTGTAAATGTCCCAATTGGGAGAGGGTGTGCAATTTTCAAAGAGTTTAATTAAACTTTCATGTTATTTTGGATGTATTGTGAGTTAATAAACGTAACTGGTTGTGTACACTTGGCACATAATATCTAAATATCGATTAATCGATCGATATAGCCCTGAATCGAATCGAATCGTAATCGTATCGTAGAATTTTTGAGGTATCGGCAAATATCGTATCGCTGGCTGAGAGAATCGATATCGTATCGTATCGTGATTAACTGTCCGATTTACACCCCTACTGAGGAACATGTGAGGAACACTGAGTTACACGTGAGGAACATGTGAGTTACACATGAGGAACACTGAGGAACACATGAGGAACACTGAGTTACACATGAGGAACACTGAGTAACACATGAGGAACACTGAGTAACACATGAGGAACACTGAGTTACACATGAGGAACACTGAGTTACACATGAGGAATACTGAGTTACACATGAGGAATACTGAGTTACACACGAGGAACACTGAGTTACACACGAGGAACACTGAGTTACACACGAGGAACACTGAGTTACACACGAGGAACACTGAGTTACACACGAGGAACACTGAGTTACACATGAGGAACACTGAGTTACGCATGAGGAACACTGAGCTACACATGAGGAACACTGAGTTACACATGAGGAACACTGAGCTACACACGAGGAACACTGAGTTACACACGAGGAACACTGAGTTACACACGAGGAACACTGAGTTACACATGAGGAACACTGAGTTACACACGAGGAACACTGAGTTACACATGAGGAACACTGAGTTACGCATGAGGAACACTGAGCTACACATGAGGAACACTGAGTAACGTGAGGAACACTGAGTTACACGTGAGGAACACTGAGTAACGTGAGGAACACTGAGTTACACGTGAGAAACACTGAGTTACACATGAGGAACACTGAGTTACACGTGAGGAACACTGAGTTACACGTGAGGAACACTGAGTTACGCATGAGGAACACTGAGTTACGCAAGAGGAACACAGTTACACATGAGGAACACTGAGTTACACATGAGGAACACTGAGTTACACATGAGGAACACTGAGTAACGTGAGGAACACTGAGTTACACATGAGTAACACTGAGTTACACATGAGTAACACTGAGTTACACATGAGGAACACTGAGTTACACATGAGGAACACTGAGTTACGCATGAAGAACACTGAGTTACACACGAGTAACACTGAGTTACACATGAGGAACACTGAGTTACACATGAGAAATACTGAGTAACGTGAGGAACACTGGGTAACATGGGATTGCGTGCGTAACAGAGGACAGCTAGTGTGAGTCGCGCTGACGACTGCTAGTGAATACGGTGTTTAGCGTCATTGTTAGTGCACTCGACTCGCTTGCAGGGGAATCAGGGTTCGAGGCCGACTCGGCTGTTAGGATTGGATTGTGAGTTTTGGAGGCGGAGCAATGAAGAAGGGGTGTGTTTGTTTAGGTTGATTTCAAACATCAACATTGGCCAACAGCATATTTCAAAAACGATTTTCCCCACCTTTAACCGCATGTGTTGTAACAGTGTTGTGTGTTTGTGTTCCTCGCTGTCGTTGTTCTCTGTTTAACCGCATGTGTTATAATAGTGTTGTGTGTTTGTGTTTCTCGCTGTCGTTGTTCTCTGTTTAACCGCATGTGTTATAATAGTATTGTGTGTTTGTGTTCCTCGCTGTCGTTGTTCTCTGTTTAACCGCATGTGTTATAATAGTGTTGTGTGTTTGTGTTCTTCGCTGTCGTTGTTCTCTGTTTAACCGCATGTGTTGTAACAGTGTTGTGTGTTTGTCGTTGACTCAGGAGGCGAGCCGTCCTGAGAATCGGGCGCAGAGACCGTGGATCATCACGATGGGACACAGACCCATGTATTGTTCTGATGATGATGGTGACGACTGCACACGCTTTCAGAGCTACGTATGTGTCTGACCTGATCTGACATTCAACAGCTAATCTGATGACAGCGTTCTAAGTGTACGTTCACACCGCCACCGACTTGAGCTTCCAAAGTTACCGGAAGTCATTCATTTTAAATGGAAGCTGGCTTCTCTGAGCTGCAAGGAGCGTCAAATCCATTGGCGTCACGTTTTGGGCGTTTTGAGCGACCAGAGCGTCAATCAGAAAGTTGAAAGTAGCTCAACTTTATGGTAATGAGCTATGACGCGGTTCAGCGGCAAAACGGCAGCAGCCAATCGGAATATAGACGTCCTTCGCGTTGGCTGATTCCGGAGAAACATATGATGTAAACTATCGTTCCTACCAAAACATTAGTTCCGAGAAAATGGAGGAGAAGCTAATAATCGCCGTTGCTGGGTTTCATATCATTTATGATATGACGTTGTTTCCATATAGGGACCAGTTACAAAAGAACGAGGCATGGGATAAAATAGCTGGGATAGTTGGTGTCTCTGGTGAGTTGAAGTGCGTGCTGATGATTTATAAAATCTTTAACTAGGAGTGAAATAATTGCACAACAATGAGCAGTGCACCGTAGCATGCTAGTCTTCTTTGCTTGATGTGAATGGTACGATCTGTTTGCAGATCATTTTACCCTTTTTAAATGCGCAAAAGTAATTAAAAGTAGAAGAAGCATTTTAGTGCAATGCACTTCTCTTCTCTCGAACATAGATTGCTGCTACGTCAGAGCGGCCAAAGCGTCAACAAGCTTCCCCGTACTTTTTGACAAGCGTCCTTGACAGGGCGGCCAGAGCTTCTCTGCAGCTCAAGTCGGCGGCCGTGTGAACGTACAGTTATGTCTTTAATTCATTCTCATCTGTTTGTCCTGCAGCGGTCGACGTGTTTAACCTCACATACGCTCTTCTCTCGAATCTATCTAAGTGCCCCGATTATGCTATTTTAAAGGCTCCTAATTTAGTTTTGGAGTCTCCTACAACAGTTTCACACGCAATAAACAGTAATATCCTCATAATCTCCACTGCAGCTTCAGCTCTTTTCTCTCAGTGTCTGAAACGCTTCGATCGAAGATTCAGTCTCTCTAAGCCCCGCCTCTCTGAGAGCTGCTCTGCTCTGATTAGTCAGAAAGCAAACGCTCATTATCATATCTGAATGTCAGCTCTTGATCACAGTGATACGAACAGTAACGATGGCGTGGGTTTTACCGTATCAATCTCAGAAATCAGTGTCTTCTCGACAGGAACAACACGAACCAAACTCTTCCAGTCTCAGATAAACTACAGTGTTTGAGGGCGGAGCTAAGTGCTCAGCCAATCAAGAGCACAGGCTGGGATTATGCTAATGAGTTACAAACCTACAGCAGGAAGTGAGCCTGAATTACTGACGACTCGTTTCAGTTCAGAATCACTTTCTTTTAGGAGACAAAATCTCCATTTATCTTTGATCTTTAAAACTTTGCAGAGTTTTTTCATTCACAAACAGCTTTATTACTCACTACATGAACGATAAAGCATTAATAGGGGCACTTTAACACTGCAGAAGGTCGCATGTGAAAGAACGTTTGCTCAGTGTGCTACTTGCCATTTCTTTGCAATTATTTATGAAATTTACTAGCAGTTTTAAAGTAAATCCTGCTTAATTTTTTTCAGTTTAATAATGATGCTTGAGGATTCAGGTGATCTAGAGTTTATAAAGATTCATCAATGTTTTTAGACCATAAACCGTAACATTACAAAGATGTAAACAATCACATTTCAGAAACGTTTGCATAGTAACAATAAAAAACATTTTAAAAAGGTTTGCTGAAGATAATAACTCAGATTATCTTCCTGATTTAATGTGATGAAGCTCATAAACTAGTTCTTCCTCAGAAGAGTCAGTTTATCTGTCTGTGAAATATAAACACGACTGTTTTCTGATATAAACCTGAATGAATCTAGTTAGACAGCGTCTCTGTTCATTGTGCTTCAGATTAATGTTGTGTTTGTAATGTAATGTAATGTGTTTGTGTATGACGTTGTTTCAGGTCCGCACCGGACGCAACGACACGAAACCTGTTGCTCCTGGACTGGAGGATTTATTCTATCACTATGGTACGAGGTTTTGAGATTTTGGTCTATTTTACTTCCATAACATTCGGCTTCTTTTAGACTAGCGGAAAGAAAACAAGTGTATATTTTATTATTTATCTATTAGCGTTTGCAGATTTTGAGTCAGAAATCTCCACTTTAGCAGCTTTACACTTTTATTCACATCTATATTCTGAAGGGTTTGTTCATATATTATAACATTTTACTCATAAAAACATGGTGAAAATGTATTTGTTTTTATCCAATGTTCATATTTCTGAAAATGTATGCAAATGAGTGCATATTTAATTAGTTAATGCCTCATTTGCATATTTAAAAAGCATTTCAGAGAACTGGGGAAGTATAATATCTATATCTATTAGGTATAATAGTTTTCACTCAAATTCACCTGTAGTTTCTTGCCTTCATGATGCCTGCACATGTTGATCTGTATAATGAATCTTTAATGATGAGCTGAATGATTACGTTGACAAGCCTAACCTGTGTGTGTGTGTGTGTGTGTGTGTGTGTGTGTGTGTGTGTGTGTTTGCGCAGGAGTGGATCTGGAGCTCTGGGCTCATGAACACACGTATGAGAGACTCTGGCCTGTGTACGGATACAAGGTAATCATGTGCTGACATCACTAAACTGATCAGTTAAAGTGCCCCTATTAATGCTTTTTGGGATATGATTTATGGGATATTATCATTCATGTAGTGTGTATTAAAGTTGTTTGTGAATATAAAAGCTCTGCAAAGTTTTAAAGATCAAAGATAAATGGAGTTTTTGTCTCCTAAAAGAAAGAAGTGATTCTGAACTGAAACGAGTCGTCAGTAATTCAGTCTCACTTCCTGCTGTAGGTTTGTAACTCATTAGCATAATCCCAGCCTGTGCTCTTGATTGGCTGAGCAGCGTCTCTTAGCTCCGCCCTCAAACACTGTAGTGTATCTGAGACTGGAAGAGTTTGGTTCGTGTTGTTCGTGTCGAGAAGACGCTGTTTTACACTTTGATGAGATTGATCTGGTAAAACCCACGCCATCGTTACTGTTCGTATCACTGTGATCAAGAGCTGACATTCAGATATGATAATGAGCGTTTGCTTTATGACCAATCAGAGCAGAGCAGCTCTCAGAGAGGCGGAGCTTAGAGAGACTGAATCTTCGATCAAAGCGTTTCAGACACTGAGAGAAAAGAGCTGATGCTGCAGTGGAGATTATGAGGACATTATGTGTTAAGATGATTATGATAATGAAGATGTGACGTGTCTCTGTGTCTCGCAGGTGTTTAACGGGAGCTTTGAAGAGCCGTATGTGAATCCTAAAGCACCCGTTCATATAATCACCGGATCAGCCGTGAGTATCATCAGTGTGAAACACTCATGCCTTCATAATGGAGAACTAGCTCACTGCATACTACAGTACACACTGTGTGCTGTTCATCAGAGATAGTATGTGAAGCAGCACATGCTGTGCAACAATAAACACTTATTAGTTACTTTATCACATGACCTAAACTATAAATTATATAAACAATAAACATTTACAGGGTTCGTACAAGGTGCTTGAATTTGATTTTTTGAAATGTAAGTCCTGGAAAACCCTTGAAAACAGCCATATTTATGAAAAGGTACTTGAAAAGTGCTTGAATTATTGAAAAACAATATATGTGAAATTAGAGTTTAATTTTATCGTTAAAAAAAATATATTTTCATGCAAAATTAACGCTGCAGCCCGTCTGATATAGAGCCATTTCACATGACTACAAACGTGATTTTGCTCATAAATATCCAAGTATATGAAACGGCTTTCCTTCTTCAAGTCAATCATTTATTTATGGGGGGAGAATCAGTTTTAATAAGGAAAGCGATATCTTTGTCATAATATCCTTTCAATGGTTAAAGTTCCACAGCCATTGCATTTCCTGCACTTTATTTGTACCATTTTGTTTATTTTTATTTATCTATTCACTATTTTTTAAATTTGAAAGATAATAAAGATATTGTTTAATAAGTGAGATCTCTGATTGTAGGCCTGGAAAACCAAATAAAAGTAGTGCTTGAAAAGCAGTATCATTTTTCAGTATCTGTACGAACCCTGCATTTATTATTAGTTTCTTTATCACATGACCCAAACTCACCACCTTTAAAGAGACTAATAGATCAAGTGCAATAAAATAAACACTTGTTTTAATAAATAAACACTTCTGCTATTCTAGTTATAAAAAGCCAAATTGCTCTTAAAATTTGACTAGTGCATGAAAACACCAGTTTTTGCCTGTAGTGTCGTGCCTTATTAATGTAATCACTTCCAGCTCATTCATCACTGCAAATGGAAGGTCATGTTGAGTGCATTGCATTGTGGGATATTGTTATACACTGATTTTGTCTGGTCAGGGATGTCGGGAAAAGCACGACGGCTTCATCCCTAAGCCTCGAGACTGGAGCGCGTTCAGAAGCACTGATTACGGATACACACGCATGCGTCTGATCAACAACACACACCTGTACCTGGAGCAGGTGTCCGACGAC
>JAVALU010001608.1:100000-102500 GCA_030770095.1 Gila robusta | reverse complement strand
CCACAGGAGGACACACACATCCCAGCGTGATTGAGGACGCTCATCTCACGTGTTTTTTAGGGTCTTTAATTGGATGGATTGAATGAACATTTAAATGTATTCCTTGATCTAGCTTGTAAATGATTATATTTTCGTAATGAGATAAAGTGCTGTATGTAATCTACTTCATTTTTTAAAACCATGAAATCTGTTCCAAAACCTAGTGAGCCGCCAGCATCGTAGTGCATCTTCATCATGCTGCTTTTTAAGGGGACGTTCACACAGAACACGATTTTGAGATGCATATTTTTTATTCATATATTTTTTTACTTGAGCGCCGCGTTTTTATAACACTGTGTTTTGCATGAGATGCTGCAAAAGACCATTAATGATAAAAAGATACTAATGTAATAAAATCTCATTTTATTTTCTCAATTAGCTACTAATAGTGCATGTTTACATACTGTAGAAAAACTATGCAAAAACGCAGTAGTATATAATTGAGAAATACTAATACTTTTACATTAGTATCTTTATTATTAATAGTCATCTCATTTAAAGTGAATTATTTGAGCTAATGTTTGCGGTTCATGTGGTTTGGAATCGAGTGATTGCGCTTTGAACTTCACGATCAGCTTTAATAAATTCCTCTTGTCTCAGTAACTGGTGTCTGTGTGAGAAACGTTTCTTCAGGGTCACATCAGGTTCTGGTTTCAGTTCTTCAGGATGAAGATTTAAAGTGATGGACATATTTGTGGTCGTGCGGATCAACAGGAGAAAACGAGCTTTCGCTCAGGACTGATTCACATTATGGAGTTAATTTCATATTACTCTGTTCCACATGGCAGAGAGATCGTTGTATTTCCGAAGCGTCTGGAAAACGGTAAGCTTGAGCTGCCACGCATATAGAATAAAAAACTATTTTAATTCAATTTCAGATCTATAAATCTCGCTGTTCAAGGGCTGATTTGTGCAGCGAACTTTCTTTTCATTCAGAAATGTGGGGCGGGGCTTGGTTCTATCCGATAGTTGATTGGACGGTGAGATGTGGGCGTGGCACTTATAAATTGAGGCGGGTCTGATTGCTGTGGATTGTGAGAAAGGGGCGGAGTTTAAGCACACTAAATGTCTAACAATCTAACGATTCACTGGAAGATGCAGTTGTGATATTTTAATTTTAAGTATCATACAAAGGTCAAATAAAAAAAATAAACAAGCACTGATGAAATCAGCTTAAAAAAATTAGCTGTAAAAATGTTATAGACGTTTAAGTTTACTGTAAAGCAAATGTTCTTAACTATACATTTTTGTTTTATACAAAATATATATTTTACAAAATAATTTGGACTGTAAAATTGCTATAAAATCAAAGCTGTACGTCTAACCAAGTTGATATCACAAAAACTGAGCCGATAAAGGGATTTAAATCATGAAAACACAATATCAAAACATTTCACAGGCTTAATTTTGAGTTTTGTAGTCAATAATTTTATCACTTGAAGTTAAAACTCCTCTTTGATCACCAAAATTACATATTTAAACGCCTTTTCCTTGGAAAACATTTCTTTAGGCCTTAAAATATCTTGAATGTAACTCGACACCCTTGCCTCATTTAGTATGCGCGGTTCTATAAATATGCAAATGAGCCCCGCCTCCACTCACTCACTCACTCAGAGATCCACTCGTTGACGATCACACCTTGATCTGATTGGTTACAAGGTCGTTTGTGACGTCAGAAACCGTGTTTTTGAGACTGTCTTTGGTTCTCTGCAGTTTTAAGCAGAAAATACTCAGTAATGCTGTTGTGGTGCAAAATTATATCACTGAATAAGAGACTTTGATGAAGTTTATTTTCTTGGAAGAAAATGCCAGCAGTCGTACAGTCACACAGAGTGACAGGATCACTGAATGTTATCTTTCTAGGCCAATGCTGGTATTCAACCATATGTGGAACATTCTTAGACGTGTTCATCGACGTGTATCCTTGAGTGAAGCTCTCCTGTCACGAACAACACTCTTTACTATTCCAATACAAGACCATATTAGGATAGGTGTGTGTGCTCTTTTACTGTCACATCACACACATCTTAAAGATAACATTTCTTCCACAGTGTCGACTTATGAATTTACACATGGTTTGTCTTAAAGCATATTAAAAACACCACATAGACACATAAACAACATTAAAAGCTTGTTTTTCACCACAGGGGGACTTTAATATTTTGAATGATACCCAATTCATGATGATTAGCCTACTAATATGTGTTGATACAGAAAGTGACCCTGACAGTGAACTTGAGCAGCAGAACGTCTAAACTCACAGAGAGAGTAAATATTGACCAGATGTTGATGGTGAAATATTTCTGTAATGTTGTGGACGAGGAGCAGCAGGTAAAGTGTGTGTCCTCAATGAAACACATCGTGATCTTGAGGAAACACACGGCGATTGTAGCGAGACGTGAAGCGCGTGTGTGTGTGTGTGTGTGTGTGTGTGTTTCACAACATTCCCGAGGGACAGACA
>JAVALU010001608.1:77500-95000 GCA_030770095.1 Gila robusta | reverse complement strand
ATAAACCCCCTTCAGGCATATATTATATATATGAATGAATAATTGGAGTAGAAATTTTTTTTTCTTTGCACCTAAGAATCTTCTTTTTTTTAGCATTCTATCCTCACTTTTTTGGATTGTTATTATTATAGTTTGTTCATTGAAAGTATAAAATGTGAGATAGATGGAAAGACTGAGAATATCTGTTCTTTGAACAGTTGAATTCATTCTTAACATAGACTGGCATAAAAGAAAAATAATGTCTTAAAGTCCCCTGTAGTCAATAATTGTATCCCTTAAAACTCATCTTTGATACCAAAATGACATATTTAAACGTTTTTTCCTCTTCATGTCTTAAAACAGTGTGTCTAAAATTACTGTCTAAAATGTGTGTTTCAGTTTCTAAATGTGTGTTTCAGTTTCTGGTGTGAAAAGATGGAATTTTCTAGAAAATGATCTAAAATGTCGTTCAAACATTCTACAATTTAAATACAAGTATAAACAGAGGATACTTAATTTATATAAAGATGAATGTGGAAATTGATAAAATTATAACAACAATTAAAGCTGCAAGCAGCATTTAGCGGTGTTCAAGCAGTTAAGGCAGTTAAGCTCAAAAGCATCAAAAGACATGCAGCAAGCATTTAAACACTGACATCATGGATGGAATAGACCTTGTTTTAGCATGATTTACCATGATATACCAAATTTTAGTGTGATTTTACATGATTTACCATGTTCCAGTATGATTTACCATGAATCTAGCATGATTTACCATAGTTTACCATGATATACCAAGTTCTAGTATGATACACCATGATTTACCCGGCTCTAGCATAGTTTACCACAATTGAACACATTCTAGTATGATTTAATATGATTCTAGCATGATTTACCATGTTATAGGATGATTTACCATGATATACCACATTCTAGAATGATTTATGATGGTTTTGAACATTATGATATGAACATTACAGGTCCTTCTCAAAAAATTAGCATATTGTGATAAAGTTAATTATTTTCCATAATGTAATGATAAAAATTAAACTTTCATATATTTTAGATTCATTGCACACCAACTGAAATATTTCAGGTCTTTTATTGTTTTAATACTGATGATTTTGGCATACAGCTCATGAAAACCCAAAATTCCTATCTCAAAAAATTAGCATATCATGAAAAGGTTCTCTAAACGAGCTATTAACCTAATAATCTGAATCAACTAATTAACTCTAAACACCTGCAAAAGATTCCTGAGGCTTTTAAAAACTCCCAGCCTGTTTCGTTACTCAAAACCGCAATCATGGGTAAGACTGCCGACCTGACTGCTGTCCAGAAGGCCATCATTGACACCCTCAAGCAAGAGGGTAAGACACAGAAAGAAATTGCGGCGTGGCATGGAGGCAATCAGCCTGTGGCACTGCTGAGGTGTTATGGAGGCCCAGGATGCTTCGATAGCGGCCTTAAGCTCATCCAGAGTGTTGGGTCTTGCGTCTCTCAACTTTCTCTTCACAATATCCCACAGATTCTCTATGGGGTTCAGGTCAGGAGAGTTGGCAGGCCAATTGAGCACAGTAATACCATGGTCAGTAAACCATTTACCAGTGGTTTTGGCACTGTGAGCAGGTGCCAGGTCGTGCTGAAAAATGAAATCTTCATCTCCATAAAGCTTTTCAGCAGATGGAAGCATGAAGTGCTCCAAAATCTCCTGATAGCTAGCTGCATTGACCCTGCCCTTGATAAAACACAGTGGACCAACACCAGCAGCTGACATGGCACCCCAGACCATCACTGACTGTGGGTACTCCAGTGCTGCTTCTCTGTAGCCCAGGTCAGGCGCTTCTGCTGCTGTTTCTGGTTCAAAAGTGGCTTGACCTGGGGAATGCGGCACCTGTAGCCCATTTCCTGCACACGCCTGTGCACGGTGGCTCTGGATGTTTCTACTCCAGACTCAGTCCACTGCTTCCGCAGGTCCCCCAAGGTCTGGAATCGGTCCTTCTCCACAATCTTCCTCAGGGTCCGGTCACCTCTTCTCGTTGTGCAGCGTTTTTTGCCACACTTTTTCCTTCCCACAGACTTCCCACTGAGGTGCCTTGATACAGCACTCTGGGAACAGCCTATTTGTTCAGAAATTTCTTTCTGTGTCTTACCCTCTTGCTTGAGGGTGTCAATGATGGCCTTCTGGACAGCAGTCAGGTCGGCAGTCTTACCCATGATTGCGGTTTTGAGTAATGAAACAGGCTGGGAGTTTTTAAAAGCCTCAGGAATCTTTTGCAGGTGTTTAGAGTTAATTAGTTGATTCAGATTATTAGGTTAATAGCTCGTTTAGAGAACCTTTTCATGATATGCTAATTTTTTGAGATAGGAATTTTGGGTTTTCATGAGCTGTATGCCAAAATCATCAGTATTAAAACAATAAAAGACCTGAAATATTTCAGTTGGTGTGCAATGAATCTAAAATATATGAAAGTTTAATTTTTATCATTACATTATGGAAAATAATGAACTTTATCACAATATGCTAATTTTTTGAGAAGGACCTGTATATGATCGTAGATGGAAAAGACCATTTACAGCTAATACAGGCAATTTACCATAGGAAATACATGGTTTTGAAGCTTTTTAACAGTTATAGCGCCACCTATGGTCCGATCTCCATGAAACTTTGCAGGCTTCTTCACCATGTTATGTCACATATGCTCATCAATTTTGTGAAGTTCTGAGTTTTTATTTATGATTTATAGGCTTTTGACTGTATTTTGACACGCCCATTTTATAAATGACCCTGTTATAGCAAACCAAAGGGCAAAGTTCAACTTTTTTTTGATAATTATTGATCTAGAGAGTCCAGAGAATTGTCCTAGACTGGTCTGGTTCCGATCGGGCGAAAAACCTAGGACTAGTTCGCAAAAGTAGGTTTTGGACAAAATTCGACATAACTTTTTTTTTGCCTAAATCGAAATCGGAGATATACATCTTGTCCGTCTTGAGCCAAGGGTCACAGTGGTGTAAAAAGACCAACGGTCTAGGAGTTATGAGCAATTTAGTACTTTTGGTTGCTGTAGCGCCACCTATGGGCCAATCGGGGTCATACTCTCATAGGTTCTCCCCAAAAGTGTGGCCTACCATCTCGCCGAGTTTCAAGTCTCTAGGCCTTACGGTTTGGGCTGCACGATGCATTTTAGGGGAATTTTTTTTTCAAATAGCAATTACAATAGGTTTTCAGCACTAAAGTGCTTGAACACCTAATAATGATGGTCTCGTTGTTGTTTTTGTTGCTAGAGTTCTCATCATTGCATCATTGTTGTTTTTGTTTGTTTAGTGTTGTGTAAGCAGAATTAATATTAAAAAAAAAAAAGTTATCTTTTGTTATGTCGGTGAGGCCATCTAATTTGTAATTTTTTTTATTATAAGAAAGGGGTAGGAGTTTATAAGATTTTTTTCTTCATCTTACTCCTGTTCTTCTTGTCATGGAATGTACTTTTGTTGTGTTTGTTGGATTTGATAAATTGCTGTTGTGGCACTTCGTGTTGCATTACCATGAAAAGAGAATAAATAAATGAAATGAAAAAATGAAATGAAATGAAAATGAAAACATCTTGAATGTAACTCGACACCCTTGCCTCATTTAGTATGCGCGGTTCTATGAATATGCAAATGAGCCCCGCCTCCACTCACTCACTCACTCAGAGATCCACTCGTTGACGATCACACGTTGATCTGATTGGTTACAAGGTAGTTTGTGACGTCAGAAACACCAGCGATTTCAAAGCGTGTTTTTGAGACTGTCTTTGGTTCACTGCAGTTTTAAGGAGAAAATACTCAGCAATGCTGTCGACTTATGAATTTACACATGGTTTGTCTTAAAGCATATTAAAAACACCACATAGACACATAATCAAGCTTGATTTTCACCACAGGGGGACAAAAATGTATTTGTGCGTGAGCTTGAACGAATGACCTGAGCGGCAGATTTCAAGTGTTTGTGTGTGATTGCATGCATGTGTGTGTAGAAAACATGGTAAATCTCAGCACTGTGTGAATAATGCACTGCATTGTGTTCGAGCGGCTGATGATAAAGCACTCAAAGCTCTTCCGATCGCTGTCGAGCCCAATAAAGGACCAGCCGGAAACTGTGGCGTCAGACTGCAGGAATTCTGGGAGATTGAGAAGAAGCAGCTGCTGATGATGTCGTGAGTCACATGATTCTGTCTCTGGATCAGTGAACCTGCCACACACACTGCAGAAATGCTTTTCTTATGCTTGTTTCCAGTCCTAATATCTTAAAATTCTTAAATCAAGATGCATCTACTAGATGAGTAAAATGCCATTATGTCTTGTTTTCCAGGAATATAAATCAAAATTAAGTGATTTGTTGCTTAAAAAAGCAAAATTATCTGCCAATGGGGTCAGAAAATCTTAGTTCAAACAGAAACAAGATTATTTTTCTGACCCCATTGGTGGATCATTTGCTTGTTTTAAGCAAAAACTCACTTAATTTTGATTTATATTCCCAGAAAACAAGACATAATATCATTTTACTTTAGTAAAGACATCTTTATTTATGATTTTTTTAGATATTTGGACTGAAAACAAGACAAAAATACTAAGTAAGAAAAGCATTTTCTGCAGCGCAGGAGCCACTGTTGCTCAGATAAAGATAGGAAACACATGAAACGGAGACGAGCGCTTGTTGTGCTGATGTTGTGCAGTTTCCATGGTGACAGATGTGCTGTTGTGTGGTTTCCATGGTGACAGATGTGCTGTTGCACAAGCGTTTGCTTATCGACGCTCCTCCAGATGTGTTCATGCATGTTTTATGTGGCCTTTCCTCAATATCATGACCTCAGGAGGAAGTGCATGTGAACACTGTTTATTTCTCCAGTGTGACTCATGCAATATAATTAATTTAGTTTCATTGTAAAATTAATTTTTAAAAAAATGTTTACAGTGTCTCTATTAAGGCTATTCATTAATTTCCTAGACTGGCATAAAAGAAAAAAACATGTAGGCTATTAAATTCACCCTGTAGTCATTAATTTTATCACTTCTTTGATCACCAAAATGACATATAACGTTTTTCCTTGAAAAAATTTCTTCATGTCTTCATGCCTCATTTAGTATGCGCAGTTCTATGAATATGCAAATAAGCCCCGCCTCCACTCACTCACTCAGCTCAGAGATCCACTCGTTGACGATCACACGTTGATCTGATTGGTTACAAGGTCGTTTGTTTAGTCTCATAAAAAAAATTAGAATTTTTTTAAAAAAATTTTTACTGTCTCTGTAAAGGCTTCCTTTGTGTCTGAAGCCTCTGAGCTGATCACTGTTGATTTCGTCTCATAAATTGCAGTGCATGAAGTGAATCAGGATTGTGGACTGGGAAGTTTCCGGAAGTTTCCTTATATGGTCACACACACACTTCCGGCCTCCTTACACTCAGTGGTGGAAGAGAATCAACACAATCAAGAGCAATCGATCACATGACCAGCCGGTGTGATGGGAAATCTCAACTCTCAAGAATCCTGTTCGCTGTTCCCGGATCAGGCTGAGGTTTGTCCCGCAATCCCACATGATGGAACGTCCTTAGAGCATATTTTTGTTGGCCGAGTCTGTACGAACCACTGATGAAGATGAAGATGATGATCGCACAGCAAGACATAACCCAAATAATAGGCCTACATGGCTCATATCTGTGAAAAAACACACATGCTGAAAATTATGCAGACATGACATTAATATCATGATTATGTAATTGATTTATTAGTAAACACTTCTAGACTAGTTTATCCCAGTAGCAATGACTGGAAAATATCAGAAACAGATCTGGAATATCAAGAAGATCCTGTGCAATTGTCACGTTTTCAATGTGTTTAGTTATGTTCTGTGATCTTGTTCACCCCTGTCTTTGTGATTTTGGTTTAGTCCTGTTAGTTTTTCCCGCTCCTCGTTTGTGTTCAGTTTGTTCACCTGTGTTCAGTTAATTATCCCATTAGTCCCAGTTCTTTTAAGCCCTGTGTTTTCCCTCAGTGTTTGTTGGTCGTCGTCCGTGTATGGTTGTGTGTTCTCTGAAGTCCTGGCATTCGTTCTTTTGTTCCTGTTTATTTCTGTAAGTTGAGTTTGTTAATAAATCAACTATACTTCAGTTCCCGTGTCCTCGTCTTCAGCATCCTGCACAAACCCTGACAGCAATATAAATCCAGTAAAAGCATTATTCTCTCTCTCTCTGTGTGTGTGTGTGTGTGTGTGTGAGAGAGAGAGAGTTTGTGTGTGTGTGAGAGTATACATATATATATATTTGTACATGTTCTATTATGTTGAATTGGTGCAGAAATGATGCGGAAGGCAGAAACGAACTTATTGATAAATAATGAACCACATGTTTGGAAACACTGACTTTCAAGTGTATATATATATATATATATATATACATACATATATGACTTTCAATTTAAAGTAATCACTACAACTTAACATATTTAATTCTGACTCTTGTAAATGTGAAGCACGTGTTCTTGATTCTGCAGCTTCAGACACTCAGTTATTTGAGATACTATTATAGTTAATATTTTCAATTACTTTTTTTAAAAACGTTTTCTGTTATTTTAATTTCACGTAAGTTTTAGTAATTTAGTTGTGTATTTTTGACATTTTTAAAAATGTGTCTATATTTGTACACTTTTTAGTTTGACTTATTTTAGAACATTAGGTTAAACTTAATGAAAAACTTGGCATCTAGATAAAGAAAATAAGTTTATTTTTAAAAAAATAATTAATTTTCAGTTAAATGTTTATTTTTTTCAAGAAACAAATTCTTTTTTTTGTGATGTATGTGTTATAGAGCCGAGACTGAAGAGTGTTTCACAATCATGGAGTCTGTAAACATTTATTCCATTATGAGATTGACTTATTCTGTCATTCAGCTGGAATTCACCTGGAGACTTATAAACGTTTGGCAGGAGTTTATACCTGTGTGTGCGTGTGTGCGCGCGAGCGCGCGCGTGCGTGTGTGTGTGTGTGCGTGTGCGTGCGAGGGTGTGCGTCTGTGTGTGTGTGGCCCCATCCACACTACTGCGTTTTAGTTTAGAAACGGAGAATTAAAACGAATACGATCTCCGTCCACACCAGCGTTTCAGCTGCGTATTAGAACTGATCTCCGTCCACATTAAAACGACTGAAAACGCGGATCACGTCACCATTCACCTACACTGGGCGTGCGCGTGCCGGTGTAAACAGGAATCAGATTGACAATTCCTCAGATTTTGCTGAGGTTGATAAGTGCCGATCTGGACATTCAAAAGTTTTCGCACCATTCCTCAGGAACTACAACTTCATTGATAAAATTATCCCACCATGCGCTGGTTCTTCCCGGCTTAACCCAAAACCGACGCTCCATGTACGGTCGATACCGCCGCTGCACACGGGGTCACAGATCGCTGGAATAATAGCTTGACTCCGGCGCATATAGGCAGTTATAGCATTGTAAAATGCAGAATTTACTTGCACTAACGTAACTGGTAGTCCAGGCTGTTGTTGTATGTTTTCTTCCGTTGTATGACACCCAATCAGAGAGCCGAGCGTGAGCCTCTGCGTCATCGTTTCTAAAGTCCTCCGTTTTGACCCGTCTACACTAAAACGCCCTCCAGAGATTCAAAACGCAAAACGGGGTCGGCAGCGTTTCTAAACTTCTCCGTTTTAGGTCTTCGTTTTTGCCGTTTTAGTCTGGACTGGAGGTGCAAACGTAGCAAAAGGTCTCCGTTTCTAAACTAAAACGTAGTAGTGTGGATGGGGCCTGAGAGTGAGAATGTGTGTGCGTGTGAGTGAGAGTCTGTCTGTCTGTCTGTGTGGCTGTGTGCGTGCGTGTGTGTTTGTGAGCGTGTGTGAGTGTGTGTGTGTGTGCATATAACACTAATTACTTTACCTTTCTCACAGACTAAACTACTATAGAAGAATCCTGATTCTGTTTAAGGAAAAACTGAATGGAGAAGTTGTGGTGTAGTGTTGGTTTGGCTGAGAACACGAGCAGTTCTGTCTTCACAAGGTTGAGTTGAAGACGATGGTCCTTCATCCAGCAAGAAACGCGTGTCAGGCTGGGATGCAAGCAGGAATGAGAGATAGAGTTGTGTGTCGTCAGCATAGCAGTGATGTAAAACCCATGTTTCTGAATGACAGATCCTAGTTAAGACATGTAGATGGAGAAGAGAAGCGGTCCCAGCACTGAGCCCTGAGGCACTCCAGTAGCTGTGTGTTTAATCACATGGGTTAGTGTTACAGCGAGCCTGTGGTCGGTGAATCTGGGTCGTGTTTACATTCTCTTCTCTTGACTGTGAGTCTTTAACCACACATTAGATGAATGTGAGGTGATTTCAGACTTCAGTATGAGTGGATATGTCCAGATATATCCTTGAACATAAAAACAGACTCAAATGAGGCACATAATTGTGACGCAGCTCAGATCATTCGATTCATTATTAGAGTTTGATGAGATTGCAGATCTCTTCTGAAACTCAAGCAGGGACACTCATATGAGATTACAAATGTACACTTTAGTGATTATGACAGTTAAAGGATTAGTTCACTTTAGAAACATCCTGGAATGTTTTCCTCAAAAACCTTCATTTGTTTTCGATTGAAGAAAGAAAGACATGAACATCTTGGATGACGTGAGGGAGAGTAAATTATCAGGAGATTTAAATTCTGAAGTGAACTAATCCTTTAAGAGTTTATGATCATAAATCATGTAGCCTACGTTTAAATGTACGCTCAGTGTCAAACTCATCATCTCTAATGTCTCTGGTAGTTTTATTATGTCTTTGTGGTGTAAGATCAAGAATATCCCTGGAGAAGCAGAAATATGATATCTTTAAGCAGAACCCAGTGGAATAATCCAGAAGGAAATATTTCTCCAGGTGTATTAAAGTGCCATATTCCCCAGAAACACATTAAAGCGGTTTACGGCTGAAACTCGACGCCGATATTGACTCGGACGGAACGCATAATATTATCTTAGGCTGCTGTTTCCACAGATTCAAGATGTCAGGATTGTGTCGAATCCTTTAGCTGGAAACAGATTGTCGGGTGAAAGAGTTTGCTGAATGAAGGATTGCAACATCAGAGCAGAAAGACTGTTTGTGTTTGTTTCTAAGAGAACGGTCTCGTATTTCAGACGCTAAACACCATGACAACATCAGGAGAAACTAAACAGCAAACAAAAATCAGCTTTATTATAGTCATTAACTAAACGAGCGTTTAGTCTGAGCTTCATTACTGACGTTTGTCCTGCAGCGACAGTCTAAAACTCATTTCATTAAAGAACGATTTTCACACAATTAAAGTTATTTCATTCAAATTAAGTAATTTTAGTTGGAGTAGAGATACCTGTGTGTGTGTGTGTGTGTGTGTGTGTGTGTGTGTGTGTGTGTGTGTGTGTGAGAGAGAGAGAGACAGAGAGTGTGTGTGTGAGACAGAGAGAGTGTGTGTCTGTGTGTGCGTGCGTGTGTGTGTGTGTGTGTGTGTGTGACAGAGAGAGTGTGTGTGTGTGTGTGTGTGTGTATGTGTATGTGTGTGAGACAGAGTGTGTGTGTGTGTGTGTGTGACAGAGTGTGTGTGCGTGTGTGTGTGTGTGTGTGGTGTCCTGTTCTCTTACGAGAGGTTCTCTCGTATTGCGTAAGTTTAGCTTACGCTACGGGAAAGATTCATCTTCTCGAGATATTGAAGCCAAAAATTATCCTTAATTTTGTATCTATTGTCAACGCAGTGCAGCAGCCAGCAGACCTAGAGCAGGCTGTCTAGCGTGCTCATTGGCTGCCCTGCGGCAACTGCAGCAGCCTACCAGTGAGCCCGGCGTGACGTCACGTCCAATGAAGGGCGCTCGCGCCCTCAACGCGTCTAGCTGATGGCGGCTTAGCGTATATAAGCGGGGCTCAGAGGCTGAGACTGATTTTCATCTCTTCAGCGAAGCTCTCCGCATCGCTGGATCTTGAGAAGCCGACGCCGCCGTTGAAACGCAACAAAGCCAGCTTAGGACAGTGCCTGAAGAAGCCGGCCGTCTTCGCCACCTTCAGCCTGCCGTGCGAGCTACGCCATCCGGCGACGTATCCTTTTACAAAAGCCTTTTCTGTCTAAAAGAGCAGCGAGACGTCTTTGTAAAGATGTCTCGCACTTCCTGTGGCTCGTGCAGAGCCCCGCTCAGCGCCGGAGACCGCCACGTAATCTGCGCTCTCTGCCTGGGCCAGGAACACGCTGCTCTTGCCCTCTCGTCGGGAGGATGTGAGCACTGCGAGGAGCTTTCGATGTCGACCCTGCGGCTCGACTCAAAGCTTTCACAGAAGAAGCTGTCTCTCCGCGCTTTGTAGGACCGCGCAGGAAGAAGCGCCGTTCTCAAAGGCCGCCGGAGCCTGTGGCCGTGGCGACGCGCTCGCCGGAGTCCCTCCCCCGAGCCTCGCCCTCGCCTTCTCCGCCTCTCCTCACCGACGCGCAGCCGGCGGCCGAGGCCCGCGCTGCCGTCGTGTCGGATGACGAGGCAGAAGTTTTCGCCACGGGAGACAGCTGTTCCATCCTGGCTTCGGATAGCGAGGATTGGCCGGGTTCCCATCACTCCGCCTCCTCCTCGATCCAGGAATCTGGCAGGACCCGCGCTGGAGTGGACGCTGAGCTGATGCGCCTCCTCTCGCAGGCTGTTGACCAACTCGGGCTCGAGTGGTCACCGCCTAAGGAGCCCGCGCCCAACAGACTCGACGGCTGCTTCCTTCATCGCCGCCGCCAAGCGCCCTCAGCCAGGCCTGCTACCTTCCTCCCAGAGCTGTACTCTGAGCTTTCAAAATCGTGGAATGCACCTTTCTCCGCGAGGCTCCACTCTTCTGTCTCCGTGTCGCTCTCCCAGGTGGACGGCGCCGCCGAGAAGGGGTACAGCTCGATCCCCAAGGTCGAAAAAGCGGTTGCTGCGCACCTTTGTCCGCCCTCCGCGAGATGGCGCTCAAAGTCTGCCCTGCCGTCAAAAGCCTGCAGGACCACCTCTGCTCTTGTCGGTCGCGTTTACGCCGCCGCCGGACAAGCAGCTTCCGCCCTGCACTCTATGGCTGTTCTGCAGATCCTGCAAGCCGATCTCCTCCGTGAGTGGGATGAGAAAGGCCCGGACCCAGCGGCCGTTACGGACCTGAGAAGCGCGACGGATCTCTCCCTGCGCGCTACCAAGTCAGCTTCTCAGGCCCTGGGACGATGCATGGCCTCGTTGACGGTAACGGAGAGGCATCTTTGGTTGACACTGGCGGACATGAGAGAGTCTGAGCGCTCTGCCTTCCTCGACGCGCCCCTCTCTCACACTGGTCTCTTTGGCCCTGCGGTGGACGGGATCATCGACCGTTTTTCGGAGGAACAGAAAACCTCCCAGGCCATAAACCTGTTCCTGCCTCGTCGCCCTAGCTCCGCTGCAAGTCACCCACGTGACCGGCCGCCTGAACAAGCCACTACACAGTGCCCGGCTCAGCCCAGCCCAGATCGCGCTCGACCAACCGCCAAGGACCGCACCCCCCACGTGGGCCGCGGACCATGATCGCGTTGAAGCCCGAGCACGCGAAGCCCTCCTAGCAACAGCAAGAGGGAAAAGACGGTTGAGTCTCACCGCGGCCGGACCACCGTCAAAGCTTCTCTCCCTGTCAGTCCCCTTAACACAGGCTACTGCAGTGGTTTATTCAGCAGCCAACGAGCCGGTAACACGACCCGCTCGCCTGCACACAACCGCCGTTTTTACGGCGACCCAGAGAAATCTCATAAAGAGCAAAATGTCTGGTTATCCGGCTCACGCCGATGGTGTTTTAAGTGTAGAGAAAGTGCCCGCGCCCCAGTGCCCGCCCCTACACACAAACACAGCACTTCCTGTGTCACTCACAGAGCCCACTCACATAAAGCTGGCAGGTGCCGCTCGAGTGTTAACTATAGGAGATGTGCCCACGTGTCTGTGCCCACATCTGTCCTCTGCCCGCTCTATCACACGGCCAAGTCAGCCTCATATCAAGCAGGTTGTAAGTTTCGTGCCCGCTCGCAAGCGCTCACGCTTACTGACATGCACTTCGCCCACGGCGCCTATCACGCGTCACGAAGTGCGGCCACACATCGGTCAAGTTATGAATGTAAGTCCCGTGCCCTCTCACGAGCACCCATGCTTACTAACATACACGCCGCCCACGCGCATCACGAAGTGATCGCAAGTCGCTCCCCATTCACAGCAATCGGGACGCTATATATGAAACAGCCTGCTATCGCTGTCAGCGAGCCACCGCTTTCATGCACAGAGAGCGCGCGCGCCGCGCCCATTCCTCCGGTTCAGTTTCTCGAGCCCGCACAGCGCGGCGATCAGAACCCGGAGACCATTCGGCCCCTAGTTGCACACATAAAAGCGTGGGAAGCGATTCCAGGGGTATCGGAATGGGTGCTAAGCACAATAAGACAGGGCTATGTGTTACAGTTCGCTCGCCGTCCCCCACGCTTTCGAGCACGGACCGCGACGACAGTGAATGCGGAAGTAGCACATCTACTCCGCTCAGAAATAGCAAAGCTGTTGTGCAAAGGGGCCATAGAACCGGTACCGCCTTCTCTGAGCGAGTCAGGCTTTTACAGCTGTTATTTTCTCGTGCCCAAGAAGGACGGGGCTCTCAGACCTATTTTGGATCTGAGGCATTTGAACAAAGCTCTCTTGAAAAGACCATTCAAAATTCTTACGACTAGTCAACTCCTCGTGCACGTTCGCCCAAGGGACTGGTTTATCTCTCTCGATCTGAAAGATGCCTATTTTCAGATTCAGATAATACCCCGTCACAGGCCATTCTTGAGATTCGCCTTCGACGGTCAGGCTTATCAATACTCCGTCCTGCCGTTCGGCCTGTCTTTAGCACCCCGTACATTCACGAAGTGCATGGACGCGGCTCTCTGAGAAATCAGGGCATGCGAATTTTGAACTATCTGGACGACTGGCTGATTCTGGCGCAGTCAGAGACAGAGTTAGTATCTCACAGAGCTGCGCTCCTCAGTCATCTGGAAGACCTGGGTCTCACGGTCAACTGGACCAAGAGCTCATTGCTGCCCAGCCAGTCAATTTCCTTTTTAGGAATAGAACTGGACTCCGTGGCCATGACGGCTCGCTTATCAACACAGCGCGCGCGCTGTGTTCGGCGACTGGCCGCGTCCTTCCAGACGGGCAACGCCGCTGGGCTACATGGCTTCAGCCGCTGCGGTACTTGTTGCCTTTGGCTTGCTCAGTTGGGGATATTCAAATTAATTAACCAATCATACCATTGATCAGCCCTACCAAACTTGGATGTCTTTTTCCCAGTAATAAACAAACATTGTTAAGTTATTTTGAATGATACTGTGAAGCAGCTTTGATACAATCTGTATTGTGAAAAGCGCTATATAAATATATTTGACTTGACTTGACTTGACTACTTCAGCTGGGGTTGCTGCGCAACGCTGGCTGACCGCTCTTGTGTCTCACCGAGCTTGGAAGTCCAGCTGCGAGCGGATCAGAATGACTCAGAGCTGCATTACAGCTCTGCAGCCCTGGTTAGCGGCCGACTGGTACCAGCGGGGTGTGATTATGGGAACTGTCTCACACCGAAAGGTCATCTCGACAGACGCGTCCAACTCAGGTTGGGGCACTCTCTTCGAGGGCAGACCGGTCTTTGGCCTGTGGTTAGACCAGGAGAAACTCCTCCATATAAACTGTCTGGAAATGATAGCGGTCGAGAACGCGCTGAAGCGTTTCCTCCCGTTCATACAGGACCACCACGTTCTAGTCCGTTCGGACAACATGTCTGAACATTGAACATTGCCTTTTGGCAAAGCGGATGTCGACCTCTTTGCATCACGAGACAACGCTCACTGCCCAAAGTTCTTTTCGAAGGACGAGGATGCGCTGGCCCAGACCTGGCCCAGACCTCAAATTGACGGAGTCAATTTGGGGGCAGTTATGGCCTAATGGTAACAGAGTTGGACTGGTGACCCAAAGGTTGCTGGTTCGATTCCAGTACCGGCAGGAATATGACCGAGGTGTCCTTGAGCAAGGCACCTAACCCCCAATCGCTCCCCGGGCGCCACTCAAGGCTGCCCGCTGCTCCGGGTGTGTGTATCCACGTTTGCAGTGTGTGTGTGTGTGTTCACTACTCACTACTCTGCTCCTAATGTGTGTGCACTTACTTGGATGGGTTAAATGCAGAGGTCAAATTCCAAGTATGGGTTACCATACTTGGCCATCACGTGTCACTTTCACTTTCACTTTCACTTTCACCTGGCCCAGCCGCCCACTATATGCTTTCCCTCCGGTCTCCCTGTTACCACAGGTTATTAAAAGAATCAGGGAAACGCGCCACTCATTGCTCCTCATAGCCCCGCGCTGGGAGAACCAGACGTGGTTCCCGTAGCTGACGCGGCTGTCACAGACAGCCCCGTGGCCGATCCCGGTGAGGACAGATCTCCTCTCTCAGGCTCGCGGCGCGATCTGGCATCCTCATCCAGAGCGCTGGTCTCTGCATGCATGGTTGATCAACGGATACCTGTTGCCCTGCCAGACGCAGTAATGAACACAGTCACGCAGTCTAGAGCTCCTTCTACTAGAAGGCTCTACGCGTCTAAATGGTCTGTGTTCTCCAAGTGGTGCGCTGACAAAAACCTGGACCCACGAAGGTGTGGGGTTTCACGGTTGCTTAGTTTCCTTCAAGAGCTGTTGGACAAGGGCAGGTCCCCCTCCACGCTCAAAGTGTATATGGCAGCCGTTGCGGCGTTCTCAGAATCGACGCACGGCCAGTCAATAGGAAGGAATGAGCTTGTCATCCGCTTCCTTAGAGGAGCTAGGAGGATGAATCCCCCGCGCCCCGCTTCTGTTCCTATGTGGGATCTTTCCTTGGTCCTCGAGGCCCTGAAAGCATACCCCTTTGAACCTTTAGACTCTGCGGATCTAAAATACCTGTCACTCAAAACCGTTTTCCTGATTGCGCTGTCATCAGTCAAACGTGTGGGGGACTTACATGCGCTGTCTGTCAGCGCTGCGTGTCTTGAGTTCGGACTTGAGTATGTTGTTCGGACTTGAGTTCGGACTGCGTGTCTTGAGTGTGTTAATCTCCTCTGCCCGGTCAGGGCGCTGAGGGTTTACATTACGCGCTCCGCCCCTTTCAGGTGCTTGGAGCAGCTTTTCGTTTCGTTTGGAGGGGGCACCAAGGGTCTCGCCGCCTCGAAACAGAGCCTATCCAGATGGATAGTGGACACTATTGCGGCTGCTTATTCGTCAAAAGGTCTGCAATGCCTTTGGGAGTCAGGGCTCATTCCAACAGAGGCATGGCCTCTTTGTGGGCATGGTCCAGCGGAATTTCTATTCATGACATATGTGTGGCGGCGGGCTGGGCCTCCCCGTCCACCTTTGTCAGGTTCTATAACCTGGAAGTTCCCGCCTTGCAGGCTAAACTGCTGTCAGTATAAGTGAGAGGTCAGTTCTGTCCAGGTATTGTCGTGCGCAAGCTACTCTCATATGACTCAGCTCTTCTGGTTGAGCTGCACTGTATCAGGTTATGTGCTATATGCTTATACATTGACCGGCATCGCCGCTCTGTATTTCCTGTGAGTGCTTATGTGCATGCGCTTATTCCCACTCATCTGGGTTCCCCGAGCTTCTCTGGGACTCATGTAGTGGATGCTGGCGCGCACGGCGTTGACAAAGGGTTCCCGTAGCGTAAGCTGAACTTACACAATAGGAGAGAACCTCTCGTAAGAGAACGAATCGGTTACCTAACGTAACCTCGGTTCTCTCTAGATGAGGGAACGAGTATTGCGTAACCTGCCGTGCTCGCGCCACGAGCGCTCTTTCGCTTCAGTCGATGAAAACCAGAGTCTCAGCCTCTGAGCCCCCCTTTTATATACGCTAAGCCACGCCCATCCTGGCGGGCTAGGACGCGTTGAGGGCGCGAGCGCCCTTCATTGGATGTGATGTCACGCCGGGCTCACTGGTAGGCTGCTGCAGTTGCCGCAGGGCAGCCTATGAGCACGCTAGACAGCCTGCTCTAGGTCTGCTGGCTGCTGCACTGCGTTGACAATAGATACAAAATTAAGGATAATTTTTGGCTTCAATATCTCGAGAAGATGAATCTTTCCCGTAGCGTAAGCTAAACTTACGCAATACTCGTTCCCTCATCTAGAGAGAACCGAGGTTACGTTAGGTAACCGATTCGTTTCCAGTCTAATATCTCTTCTTTATGACTTTTCTAGACCGTTCTTTATTCTTTGAATGCTGCTGTTTTGTGATTCACACTTTTACTCAGTATGATGTATGATATCTGAAGCTGAACGCATTACGCTCTTCCTCCGCTGGAGATCTGGACTCATTCTGTCATTAACACTGATTATCTGATCGGTTAAGCGCCTGAATCAGGAACGTTTTAGCAGAATTCAAACACATGATAACATGGAAACCCTGTAATCGGTTCCTCAGAGAAGCTGTTGATGAGCTCGAGAGGGTTTGGAGCCGAGACTGCCAGTGCATAAAGATAAAACTTAAATACAATGTATTTTATTTCAGTTTACAGCTTCATTCTGATGTGATATTCAGCACTACATCAGTCTCTCGTTCGTGTGAGAGAGCAACAATCCCAGTGTGTGACAGCAGTTTCACATCTCAGACTTTTACTGTTTTATGGAGATTCCTCAAGCCAAACGTTGCCAATATCTTTAATTATGTCGTTTTATAACATTATACGCATTAAACAAACACTGTTGCTAAGAAAGGAAGTATTTGGCTGATAAAAAGTGTTACATGACCTGCTCTGACCCAAAAATATGAATGATTCATGAGTAATTCCACACACACACTTGACCTGGAAAGAGAGAAAAACACGGCGCTGGACTTTGATTCTGAGAGCCACACAAATCGCTTTATATTCAGTCGTCAAATGGAAGAGGAGATTTCCAAATCCCACATTCTCTAGTTGTAATCGAGTTTTTCCGAGAGCACAAACTGAAAACAAGTGAGCAGGAACATCTGTTTTCCATCAGTCCTGACATGATCGTTCCACTGGCTTCGGGTTATTCTGGCCGTATCAGTTGATCATTCGCCAGCGTTTGCTGTCTAAACGAGAAATATCAGCTTCGCTCGTTAATGTTCAATCACGTTCAGCGATTAATAATAAGAGTTGGAAACTGTGGCTGGATTACTATAGTAAAAGTCTGCTCAACAAACATGCGTTCTGTAGTGTTTACTAATCTCAGTTTACTGACCTCTGCATCACTGAAGAAACCTGAGATCCATCACACTACAACTTTGACGAGTTTACAATCATCTTATAATATTATAATTTATATTATATACATATATTATATGCACGTTTGTATGTACTCTCAAAAACAAATTTCATTTAAAAAAAAGTTTTTACACAATTTAATTAATTTCATTCAAATTAAGTCATTTTAGTTAGAGTAGAGTTTGTGTGTGTAATTATATACATGGGTGTCAATGATGGCCTTCTGGACAGCAGTCAGGTCG
>JAVALU010001608.1:70000-72500 GCA_030770095.1 Gila robusta | reverse complement strand
TCTACACACATCTGCACACATCTACACACATCTGCACACATCTACACACATCTGCACACATCTGCACACATCTACACACATCTGCACACATCTGCACACATCTACACACATCTACACACATCTACACACATCTACACACATCTGCACACATCTACACACATCTACACACATCTACACACATCTGCACACATCTACACACATCTACACACATCTGCACACATCTACACACATCTACACACATCTACACACATCTGCACACATCTACACACATCTACACACATCTACACACATCTGCACACATCTACACACATCTACACACATCTGCACACATCTACACACATCTGCACACATCTACACACATCTGCACACATCTGCACACATCTACACACATCTGCACACATCTGCACACATCTACACACATCTACACACATCTGCACACATCTACACACATCTGCACACATCTACACACATCTACACACATCTGCACACATCTACACACATCTGCACACATCTGCACACATCCGCACACATCCGCACACATCCGCACACATCCGCACACATCCGCACACATCCGCACACATCCGCACTCATCCGCACACATCCGCACACATCCGCACACATCCGCACACATCCGCACTCATCTGCACACATCTGCACACATCTGCACACATCTGCACTCATCTGCACACATCTGCACACATCTGCACACATCTGCACACATCTGCACACATCTACACTCATCTGCACACATCTGCACACATCTGCACACATCCGCACACATCCGCACACATCCGCACACATCCGCACACATCCGCACACATCCGCACTCATCCGCACACATCCGCACACATCCGCACACATCCGCACACATCCGCACTCATCTGCACACATCTGCACACATCTGCACACATCTGCACTCATCTGCACACATCTGCACACATCTGCACACATCTGCACACATCTGCACACATCTACACTCATCTGCACACATCTGCACACATCTGCACACATCCGCACACATCCGCACACATCCGCACTCATCCGCACACATCCGCACACATCCGCACACATCCGCACTCATCTGCACACATCTGCACACATCTGCACACATCTGCACACATCTGCACACATCTGCACACATCTGCACTCATCTACACACATCTGCACACATCTACACACATCTGCACTCATCTGCACACATCTGCACACATCTGCACACATCTACACACATCTACACACATCTGCACACATCTACACACATCTACACACATCTGCACACATCTGCACACATCTACACACATCTGCACACATCTGCACACATCTGCACACATCTACACACATCTGAACACATCTACACACATCTGCACACATCTGCACACATCTACACACATCTACACACATCTGAACACATCTACACACACACTACAAGTTAGATAAGTCCATACACACCCTTTTCATCTCCGTGCGTGCTGTAACTCTGTCTGACGCACCCACCGCTAGCCTAGCTTAGTACAAAGACTGGAAGTAAATGGCTCCAGCTAGCATAGCCTACTGCTCCCAATAAATTACAAAATAACACCAACATTTTCCTATTTATATGTTGTGATTTGTATAGTCACAGTGTGTACAAATAACAAGGTCATATGAGACACAGGCATCTTTTAACCGTATACATACTGGGAATATTCTCAGAAGGCGAAGCACTGCTACTTGGGCGGAGTGATTAGCGCAACACTCTGAGCGAACTCTCTGCTCCTCACCGCGGGGCTTCTCAGGTGCTGCGAATCACTCCGCCCAAGTAGCAGTGCTTCGCCTTCTTCTGAGAATATAGTTCCCAGTATGTATACGGTAAGAAGATGCCTGTGTCTCATATGCACTTATTGGGAGCAGTAGGCTATGCTAGCTGGAGCCATTTACTTCCAGTCTTTGTGCTAAGCTAGGCTAGCGGTGGATCCGTCAGACAGAGTTACAGCACGCACGGAGATAAAAAGGGTGTGTATGGACTTATCTAAGACTTATCTGGGGGATACGGTGAATAAGCTAAAGTCCCAAAAAGTCGGCGTGTTCCTTTAAAGCCAGTCTAGGTCATTATCTGGACAGACTCCAAACTCAAAGCTGGATCTTATTGGGTTTTCAATTCTGCTATTAAAATATCCTTCTGAAACATTAAATCTGACAACATCAGATGCATCGGATTCAGATTAATGAGTTTGTGTGATTCTGCTGATGATTCATTAATTATTGATAATTCATTTTAGTGTTTGAGTATCAGACATATTTTTCGACATGTATTCCTTTCGGATAATTAATGATTTAACTAATTAATTTTGGTATCTGAGCGTCAGTATATCAAACATTTTATATTCCACATGTATTTGTTTTGATGATTAATTAGTGATAATTATTTGAGTATCTTTAAGTCAAACATCTGTATATTTTGTTCCACATGTATGTTTTTTATCTGGAGTGGAATTTTCGTGACATGAACAGTGGAATAAAT
>JAVALU010001608.1:62500-65000 GCA_030770095.1 Gila robusta | reverse complement strand
TCTCCTGATACTTCAGTGGATCATCTCTCCTTCCTTACACTGCAGGTTTCCAGAGCCGGAGGATATAGATCAGCCGCAGAGCATCACTGACCCATCACTGACCCATCACTGACCCATCATGCTGAACTGTAGACCGTGTTCATCACAGCTCACGCTTCATTCTTCTTCCTCAGGACACACCGCTGATCCAGAGGGACGAAAAGCTCCAGTTTTGTTTCATCGCTCCATAGAACACAATCCCAAAACTTCTGTGGCTTATTAATATAATTTTGAGCACTTTTCTTGTGCTTTGGGTCAGTAGTGGTGTAGTTCTGGAGTTCTGATGCGTTTAGTACGAGCTTTACTGTGCATCTGAAACCTCAGTGTGTTTCCACCAAGTCTTGCTGAAGGTCTTCTGCAGTCACTCCAGGGTTTTCTGAACCGGCCTTCTCACAAATCTGGTTTCAGCTGTTGATATCTTCCTTTTTCTGCTCATCCAGGTAGTTGCAAACTTTGTTTCCAACTATGTCTCAAGGAACATTTAGTGCCTTCACGATCTTTTGTATCTTGTTCCTTGTTTGTGAAGGGTGATGACATCTAATCTCAACTTTTTGGACCATTCTTTTGACTCTAACATGCAGTCAAACGTGACATTCAACAAACCTCGCCAGTTCAGATATTTCATGTGTTCTAGCTCAAGCACACCTGGTACAGCTCATGAAGCCCTTGATTAATGAGACAACACCTGTTCTGCAGATTTGTGCTGTTGTGAAGGATTCTATTCAAGGAGTTGAATAATTTTGAGTGCAGAAGTCATTAAAAGTTGCATTATCAGTTGAATTTGGGGAAACCACGTGAAGCATTTGTTGTGTTGAGCTTGTGTTTGATTCGTTCATTGCAAACAGCTGAAAGTCTGTTAATTTTGCCAATTAACCTGATTTGTAATGGGGGTTGAATAATTTTGATTACAACTATAAGAAATTTTCTATGAAAATCTTAAAAAAATCTTAAATCACCATATAAGTAATTTTCAACCACAGTGAAGAACGACATCACGTTACTGTAATTCTGCTTGAAATCAGAGACGCTTTAACTGAAATGAAAGCCATAATCTATATTTCTTAACATTATTGCTTGAATGACTTCTAATTAAAGGTAGAAAATTGTAAACTCACACCAGTTTCTTTGACAATGGCTATTAAACAACTGATTGTATCTTCATTGATGCTTTTTGAGGATTACAAAAAAACTGTCCATTATCTAAATTCCTTAATTATCTTTAAAACTGTGTCTGACTTTTCACCTGCAACATCTGGTCATATTTTCATTCATACTGTTTGAGAATCACTTCTAGCAAAACCGAGCAACATTTAAAATCTCTTAATGACGTGTGTCTGAGTCACTGATGCATTATTTTCTGTAAAGCTGCTTTGAAACCATGTTCACGGTGTAAGTAACTGACTTCATCTCATTAATCTCCATCTCTCACAGATGCTGTTGTGCGTCTGACGGCTTCAATCCCGATCACTGATCGCATCATCCTCTGATTATCATATTCATCATCCAGGTGCAGTAAGCAATCTACAGATTTTGGAGATGTCTTTCCTGGAAGGTCAAGCGCGAGGTCATGAGGATGAGTTTTCCTGCTAGTAATATTTCATCAACTTACTGTAAACTTCAGATGTCAGAGTAAAAACAGCATGAAGTGAATGTACTTTAACTCAGTCTTCATGACTGAACACGTACTGAGCAAATCAAGGAAATGCCCAAATAAATGGATTCATTATATCAGACGCCAGCGTTTGTTTTCTAGTGTATTTCTGATGCACAAACATTTGACACACATAAGAATTTCATTTTCATCAATGAAATGTGAAAGTTGGCATGTTTAGATCAGTCAGACAGTGTTTGTCAGAACACATCATCTATTCAATTCGGGAATATTTTCCTAAGAAATAAAGAGCTCTTCCATGCAAATCAAGGAACTTGCATCATTCCAGAGAGATAATCTACACGTCTGTCATTGAGTGTCATATTAAAGTCATGTTGAGTGTCTCCAGGAACTGAATTCAGGAGAACTCTGTGTTTGTTGGATCTTGACAGCGCGAGCCGAAGCCACTGACTCACGAGCTGCTGGAAAGTTCCCGGCCTGAGGGCATCAGATCCTCGGATCCCGCGCTTCGACCGGAGCCGTGACGAGTGACGGGAGAGGTCAAGACGTTTCCCTGAGGATTCAGGGATTCAATCATTGCGTAACTATAAAGGCAAGTGTGTTACAGTGTCTGAGATCACATCTGCTACTGACATCTGAGTTTAGAGCTGTTGACAGATTAGCTTTTACTGAACAATCCAGAGCATTAATCTGAAATATCATATTCTTTCTGTTTTGTTTTCCAGCACAAATATCTAAACATTCTGAAATCAAGTTAAGCCACTTGAAAGAAGAAGTTTGTGAACAAACCAAGAACAAATATCCTTCAGTGGAGTCAGAAAAATAATGTTGTTTTCCCTTTGAATTAAG
>JAVALU010001608.1:42500-57500 GCA_030770095.1 Gila robusta | reverse complement strand
GCGTATTTTCTTCCTCTAATGAGGAGTTTGGAAACGCGTAAAGACGCGCTGAATGCGCGCGGAAGCAAATGGTTTTGTTTTACAGTCTCTGTCTGAATGTTTCGTGTAATAACTGTTGGAGGGTTTTTTTTTCAGTTCCACTTTATTTCGATAATCCACTTTAGACATTCTACTAACTATAAGTAACTACGTGTCACTAACTCTCATTAGAGTATTAGTATTTATAGAGTAACACTCTCATATAGAGTATTTTGTTCTGTACATGCTATAGCGCTTTGCGTTTGAGAAAGGCGCATTATAAATAAAATCTATTATTATTAGTAGTAGTAGACTGTCAGTAGACTGTTGGGTTATGGTTAGGTGTTCGGGTTAGTAGAATAAGTTGACTTGTAGTCGCCAAGTTACTAATAGTCTGTTGAGGGACCATCAAAATAAACTGTTAGTAGATATTAAGCAGACAGTCTACTAATACTCTAATGACAGTTTGTTGACATGTAGTTGCAAAGTTATTTATAGTTAGTAGAATGTCTAAAGTGGACTATCAAAATAAAGTGTTACTTTTTTTCTTGTCAGTCTCAGTTTTTGACCTTTATCCCATTTTTTCCAGGGAGTTCTCCAGAATGTGCGGTTTGTTTTTGGAACGACGCTGGACGCGATTTTACGCAACAGAGGATGCGAGAGCTGTAAGTCTTTACTTTGGCTTAACTTTGTGAATGATATAAAGAAAAAAAATTTGGTTGATAAATGCTATTAAAACACACTGTTTGTTTGATTAAATATTGGAAAAATGTCAAATTTGATTTTCCTATAGTTCAAATAGTAAAGCATGGCGATAGTAGATCATGGATTCGATTCCCAGGGAAAGCAAGAACTTGTAAAATAAAATGTAATAAATGCCTAAATTTAAATGAATAAAAATAAAGTAGTGCTGGGCAATGATTAATCGCATCCAAAATAAAAGTTTGTGTTTGCATAATATGTGTGTACTGTGTATAATTATATAGTATACATAAATACACACATATGCATGTATATATTTAAGAAATATTTGCATGTATATACATAATTTATATTATATATAAATATAAACATTTTCTTAATCCACATGCATGCATGTGTGTATTTATATATGCAAAATAATTATACACAGTACACACACATATATTATGTAAACACAAGCTTTTATTTTGGATGCGATTAATCGTTTCCCAGCACTAAAATGAAAATATGAATATTGTATTAAAGCTTAACCCCTCAATTAATATTTTGACAGCTACCTTCATCACAGATGTCATGAGCTTTGAGAACTCGGTGAATGGATCGAGTCCGGCGATCCGCACCGACTACACCGGACACAAGTCTAAAGGTCAGGTGATCCTCATGTGTTTGTGATGGGATGTTTCGGCACGGACTCATGGCTTTAACGTCAGAATCCTTTCCCTCAGGTCTGCAGGACATCTGTGGCTTCTCCTGCGACGATCTGACCAGCATGTTCACGGAGCTCAAGGGACTCGGTGTGGTGGTGAAGCAGTTGTCAAGCGAGCTCCGCCAAGTGGTGAGGATCGAACCCAGCTGGAGACGTTTATGCATGAGTCTCTCCACCCTGTTTCTCTTGTAATGCCAGATATTTCTTCCTCAATTCACTTTGAAATTACAGTCCTTTCTAATGACAGTTTCTCTGTGCTCTTTCCTGCCTTTCAGACAGCAGACAACAACTTAATAATGAACCAGATTCAAATCCACAAAGGCGTTTGTCTGCACAACGGCATTGTTTACGGAGACAGATCCGAGTGGACGGTGGACAGCTGCACACACTGCACATGTCAGGTACAGCTCTCACTCTTCAACTGAGCTTTTCACTTACTTTATACTGGTTAGTGCTGGTTTAGTGGGCAGACCAGATTTGACCGAGGACGGTTAAAGAGATACTTCCCCCAAAAGTGAAAATTAGCCTAAGTCATCCTAAGTGTATATCACATTCTTCTTTCAGATGAATACAATTCTTCTTTCTGAGTTACATTAAAAAATGTCCTGGCTCTTCAAAGCTTTATAATGGCAGTGAATGGCTGTTTCTGCTTTGAAGTCCATAAAAGTGCATCTATCCATCATAAAAGAGCATCTATCCATCATAATAGATAGATGCACTTTTATGATGATAGATGATCTTTTATGATGGATAGATGCACTTTTATGACGGATAGATGCTCTTTTATGATGGATAGATGCACTTTTATGATGGACAGATGCACTTTTATGACGGATAGATGCTCTTTTATGATGGATAGATGCACTTTTATGATGGACAGATGCACTTTTATGACGGATAGATGCTCTTTTATGATGGATAGATGCACTTTTATGATGGATAGATGCACTTTTATGATGGATAGATGCACTTTTATGATGGATAGATGCACTTTTATGACGGATTGATGCACTTTTATCATGGATTGATGCACTTTTATGATGGATAGATGCACTTTTATGACAGATTGATGCACTTTTATGATGGATTGATGCACTTTTATGATGGATTGATGCACTTTTATGACGGATTGATGCACTTTTATGATGGATAGATGCACTTTTATGATGGATAGATGCACTTTTATGATAGACAGATGCACTTTTATGATGGATAGATGCACTTTTATCATGGATAGATGCACTTTAATCATGGATAGATGCACTTTTATGATGGATAGATGCACTTTTATGATGGATAGATGCACTTTTATGATAGACAGATGCACTTTTATGATGGACAGATGCACTTTTATCATGGATAGATGCACTTTAATCATGGATAGATGCACTTTTATGATGGATAGATGCACTTTTATGATGGATAGATGCACTTTTATGATGGATAGATGCACTTTTTTGATGGATAGATGCACTTTTATGATGGATAGATGCACTTTTATGATGGATAGATGCACTTTTATGATGGATTGATGCACTTTTATGATGGATAGATGCACTTTTATGATGGATAGATGCACTTTTATGATGGATAGATGCACTTTTATCATGGATAGATGCACTTTAATCATGGATAGATGCACTTTTATGATGGATAGATGCACTTTTATGATGGATAGATGCACTTTTATGATGGACAGATGCACTTTTATGATGGATTGATGCACTTTTATGATGGATAGATGCACTTCTATGATGGATAGATGCACTTTTATGATGGATAGATGCACTTTTATGATGGATAGATGCACTTTTATGATGGATAGATGCACTTTTATGGACCTCAAAACAGAAACTGCAATTCACTGCCATTATAAGCTTGGAAGAGCCATGATATTTTTTAATATAACTCAAATTGTATTCGTCTGAAAGAAGAATGTAATATACACAAGGATGGCTTGAGGGAGAGTAAATCATGGGCTAATTTTCATTTTAAAGCGAACAACTCCTTTATGTGGGCAGACGAGATTTGACCAAGGACGGTTAACTTAGTCAAAAGCCCTGGTGGAAAGTGTTGGAGAACGGAAACAGGTGCTGAAAGTCTTGCTCTCTCAGTCTGTTCTGTGTTTCACACGCATCTAAATGGCCGAGATTCAGGAATGTTTTAATTGGTGAGTGATACCCGCTGACTCTGGTTTCCGGTGAGACCATCGTGTGTGTGTGTGTGTGTGTGTATGTGTGTGTGTTAGTGTGTGTGTGGTTGTGGCCGCTGACTCAGTCTGTATTCTCCACCCTCATGTTGGCCACAATAAAACACTTTGTGAGTCCGGTCAGATGAGTTCCCCCTCTCAGAGTTTATATCACCACAAGATTTTCCAAGGGTCACTTTTTATTTGAAAAACGAAAGCCAGCAGAGAGATGTTTATTTCTCATCCATTATGTGCAGCTGTGGGATCGTCCCATTAAACTTGCTTCAAATATTTCACAGAACTCTGCCACTGTGTGTCGTGAAATCTCCTGCCCACTTATGCCCTGCGCCAACGCCACTGTCCCGGATGGCGAATGTTGCCCGCGCTGTGGAACACGTGAGTCCAGCTGTTAAATCTCAACATTCATTTTTGATCGATTCACTTACATTGCAAAGATCATTAGTTATTAACTTAGCGGCCGCTAACACGACAGTTTTAACTGGAAACAGAAACTTTTAATGTGTTCTGGCCGCTCATTTACACACAACAGTGTTTGGAGCTCGTTGAACTCATGTGGTGTCCCTGTTCTCCGATCTCTTCCTCCAGCGAGTGATGCGGGTGCAGAAGATGGCTGGTCGCCCTGGTCTGAATGGACCCATTGTTCGGTGACCTGTGGAAGAGGCATTCAGCAGCGTGGACGCTCTTGTGACCGAATCAACAGCAACTGTGATGGCACGTCCGTCCAGACGAGAGACTGTTACACGCAAGAATGCGACAAACGATGTGAGTTGAACAATACGCTGACCTGGCATCCGTCACTGGTCATATTCAGACTATCATTCATGTAACGTGAGCCAGTAAGACCTGTGTGTTGTGGTAGATTTTTCCCCTACGCACCTGACTTGAGTTTACCTGGGTCGTTTCCTAATCAACGCATCTAAACATCTTCTGATCAACGTTCAATAATATTTATCCTCTTAATCGACTTCGGCTGAGTCGGTCAATGTTTTGACCCCTGTGAACACTTTCAATTGGGAAATAAGATCTCTAGTGTTCCACTAACTAGACAGACTCCAGACAATGCCTTCGAATATGCTTAAATCTCGGCCGGAGGATCTCAGACCAGTTTCAGAGAGAATCACACCAGCAAAAAGAACACAACAGTTTTTATAGAATAGGAGCATGGCAAAGGTGACATGATACATTACATCATTTTTCTACAATATGATTGGTTCTTCATATGTATAATCCAGCAAACCCTTCTGTTACTACGTAGAAGAAATTTCTTGATTTCCTTCACTTTGTTACTCAAAGTCATGAGTTTATAAATTTAATATCTGTCTAGTTTCATTTCCCCTTTTGTTATATTCAGACCTGATTCAGACACTGACTGACTGAGTGTTTGGGGACATTTCAGGTTTCAAAAGCATATAATTGTTAATCCTGCTAGAAAAATAAATGTTAGTTATGATTAATTAAAAAAATCCACTGGCCCAGATTCGGCCCACATCTGATACACGTGGAATCCACATGTACCGGATGTGAGCCGGATCTGGGAAGACACTATGTTGCTGTCTGGGATCCCACTCAGAGCGGGTCATTTAGAACCGGTTTCATGCATATGTTTTACACTTATTCCTGTTTTCCTGCAGTCAAGCAGAATGGCGGCTGGAGCCACTGGTCTCCCTGGTCTTCTTGCTCAGTGACGTGTGGCGAGGGCGTCATCACTCGCATCCGGCTGTGCAACTCCCCAACGCCTCAGATGGGTGGCAAAGACTGCGAGGGAGACGGTCGTCAGACTGAACCATGCCAGAAGCCGTCGTGCCCAGGTGAGTGCCGGCCTCAGAACCGCTGGAGTATTTGCAGCATTTAACCTGAAATCCCAATCGACTCTGCAATGCATTTCTCTGTGTCTCAGTGAATGGAGGTTGGGGACCCTGGTCACCATGGGACTCTTGCTCCGTCACGTGTGGTGGAGGACTTCAAGGCAGACACCGTTTGTGCAACAGCCCCGCTCCCAAGCACGGTGGAAAAGAATGCCTGGGTGACTCCAAAGCAAGCCGGTTGTGCAACGCCCAGTTGTGTCCCGTTGGTGAGACATGCTTCATTGTTAAAGGGGACATATCATGAAAATCTGACATTAAGTGCTATAATCGGGTCCTCTGTGCATCTACCAACCCCTAAAGTGTGAAAAGTAAAACCCAGTAACTTTATTTTGGTAATACTTTCTCTGCAAGAATGTCAAAAAGTAAACCGATTCAATTTTTGCGCTCCCCTTCTGACGTATGAAGAGGATCTTATTATAATATTACAGGCCCTTAATCTGCATGTTTACTCACACCAGCCGACATTTGGTTTTCCGCAAGCGTGAGTAGTGACCTGTTCTAACGCAATGGCAAAAGTTCAAGCAAAGCATGAAACTGTTCTGTCGTTGAGCACAGACGAGCACTGAACACTATTGACCAGAACATGTCTCTCTTATAAACACCTCAGGAACTGTGGACACTTGTGTAGAAGTTCAACATGATGATGAGATGATCAATGTAACTCCACAACAACTACATAAATGTCTCCACTAACATTCAGAAACTCTTCCTGAGTCTCTCCGTAAGGCTGCACTCGCTACTGGTTATTCTGGGATTCTGGATGAGTGAGATTGGCCTGTTCTGTTATTGCTGGAGTTTCTGAAGCTCGTGTAAAGACTCCGCCCTCTTCTGAATGGGGCGGGAAACAGCAGCTCATTTGCATTTAAAAGGACACACAAAGGAGCAAATTTGACAAGCAATAATAAATGATCTGGGGGGTATTTTGAGCTGAAATTTCACAGACACATTCTGGGGACACCATAGATTTATATTACATCTTGTGGATCAAGCTAAAGATTCTTGTAGCACAAAAATAACAGACTTCCATACTATCATGAACAGATGGATGTCTCTCCAACCCGTGCTTCGCCAGCGCCAAATGCACTAGCTTCCCCGACGGCTCCTGGATGTGCGGCGAGTGTCCGGTTGGATACACTGGGGATGGAGTCCACTGTCAGGACATTGATGAGGTGAGACTGTCATGCTAATGATATGGACACTTCTAAATGGAGATACTGGTGTTTCTAAATATTCTTTGGTATCTGCAGTGCAAAGAAATTCCCGATGCCTGTTTTGTGCTCAATGGAGTCCATCAGTGTGAGAACACAGACCCGGGCTACAACTGCCTGCCCTGCCCACCACGCTACTCCGGACAACAGCCCTTCGGCCGCGGAACAGAGCAAGCCATTGCCAATAAACAGGTTAGAGCAGTCTAGAACAATGTCAACATTGAGAAGGGACAGTTCTAGTTTCATGAAGTGCTAACCTCCATAATCTCAACTTTCTTACAGGTCTGCACACCTAGAAACCCATGTGAGGACAGTAGCCATGACTGTAATAAGAATGCCAACTGCATCTACCTGGGAATCTTCTCCGACATCATGTACCGCTGCGAATGTAAACCAGGCTATGCTGGGAACGGTTACATCTGCGGAGAAGACCCAGACCTGGACGGCTGGCCAAACACGGACCTCCTCTGTGTGGAAAACGCCACCTACCACTGCAAGAAGGTACGCGGCCAATTCCTTACCATATCCCGTTATACAACAAGGTTATAAAATCTTCATCAAAACATCTCGTATTTTAGGACAACTGTCCTGACCTTCCCAACTCTGGGCAAGAAGACTATGACAAAGATGGAACTGGAGATGCTTGTGACAGTGATGATGACAATGATGGGATCTCTGATGACGGGGTAAGTCGTAAACACATTCTTCTTCTGCAAAAGCATTTAGAGATAGCATGTTACAAGAAAAGAAAGAACAGAATGAACAAAAGAGAGAAAGAAACGTTGCCAATAGCAAATAAATAAAGCGTTTTGTGGTGGCTTTCGTCCAGCCTTGCTGGATCCCTTGGTTTAACATCCATAATTCAGCCAAATGCTGGATTCCTGCACAGCTGTGTCCCTAACCATCACGTCTATGGCATATCGCTTAAGACATTCTTTTTGTTTAGTGCTTTGCGGATGTATTTATAAAATTGCCGGGGAGGTAGAGAACGGATCCAGATGTTTTTCTGTCTTTCTGTTTTCATCTCTGACTTGGCTGGATCTTATTGTTTTGAACCAGGACAATTGCCCGTTCATTTTCAACCCAAGACAGTACGACCAGGACCAAGATCAAGTTGGCGACCCATGCGATAACTGCCCGTACGACAGCAATCCAGAACAGACCGACACCGACAACAATGGCGAGGGCGATGCGTGTGCCATAGATATCGATGGAGATGGTGAGTCATACGTCATGAATCTTTCATAACCTGGGACTCAGGAAGGACATAGAAACCATTGTAAGGAATCATTGGTGTGATACTGGAATTTATTTTTTCAGGCATTCTGAATGAGAAGGACAACTGTCCATATGTGTACAACACTGACCAGAGAGACACCGACCGGGATGGAGTCGGTGACCACTGTGACAACTGCCCGCTGGAGCACAACCCTGACCAGGTGAGTGTGCAACCATGAACAGCAGATGATGAAGGCTTTGCATTTTTACTGTTGTTGCCATTGGCTTTCGGCTTGCTTAGTTGGGAACATTTCATTTAATATTCAACAATATTATTGATCTCCTGCATTGACACCATTATATGAGAACTGAACTGAGCTGGACGATGACATCACGGTTTTCTCCAGAGCGGCGATATATTTATAAATGAACTAAATTAATAACTTTTTTACAGCAAAAATGAACCATCACTGAACTTACTTAAGCTGGACTGTGACGCTATTTTCTTCTAGAAACAAACTTTGTTGCATTATTTTCCTGTTATCTCTGTAAAGCTGCTTTGAAACACTGTTTTGTAAAAAGCGCTATATTAATAAATGTGACTTCACTTGACATTAATCGATGTCATGTCACAGATTGACGCTGACTCTGACAACATTGGAGACAAGTGTGACAGCAACCAAGACATCGATGAGGATGGACATCAGAACAACCTTGACAACTGCCCCTACATCCCCAACGCCAACCAGGCCGACCACGACAAGGACGGCAAAGGAGACGCCTGCGATCATGACGATGACAATGATGGCGTACCTGACGACAAAGACAACTGCAGACTCGCCTTCAACCCAGATCAGCTGGATTCGGACGGTGAGTCGAACACATTGGTGTGGATTTCAGTTCATTTTCTGTAAAATCCAAATTCGTACAAGAATAACTTTCTTTTCTCCTGTCCAGGTGATGGCCGAGGTGACGTTTGCAAGGACGACTTTGACCAAGATAACGTGCCAGATATTTATGATGTTTGCCCGGAGAACTTTGCCATTAGTGAAACAGATTTCCGCAGATTCCAGATGGTTCCCCTTGATCCCACAGGAACTTCCCAAATTGACCCCAACTGGGTCGTCCGTCACCAGGGCAAAGAGCTTCTGCAGACCGTCAACTGTGATCCCGGCATCGCTGTCGGTAAGTGGTTGAGAGACACTGTCTCGTGATGAACATGTTCAAATACATCAATGCGTTAAAGGAGGAGTTCACTTCAGAATTTACTCTCCCCCACGTCATCCAAGATGTTCATGTGTTTCTTTCTTCAATGAGCGATGGTTTGTGTAGATCAGACTCTTAATCCTCGGCTGGGATCGTTTTTTTTATTTTTTTTTATTTTTTTATTTTTGTAAGATTTAATTTTGGGGGGGTTTTGCCTTTTCATTAGGATAGGATAGTAGCTAGACAGGAAGTGAGGTTGGAGAGAGAGAGGGGGACGGGATCGGGAAAGGTCCACGAGCCGGGACTCGAACTCGGGTCGCCCGAAGCGCAACATCACTACATGTCAGCGCACTTGCCCATGAGGCTATCGGCGCCGACCTCGGCAGGGATCGTGTCGAGACTTTGAAGCCGTTGGACTCCATTGAAGTCCCTGTATGGGGAAAATCCTGGAATTTTTTCCTCAAAAACCTTCATTTCTTTACGACTGAAGAAAGAAACACATGAACATCTTGGATGACGTGGGGGAGAGTAAATCATCAGGACATTTTAATTCTGAAGTGAACTCCTCCTTTAATGTTCTTCTTCTTGTTCCTCAGGTTATGATGAGTTCAATGCCGTGGATTTCAGCGGCACGTTCTTCATCAACACGGACCGTGACGACGACTATGCCGGCTTTGTGTTTGGCTACCAATCCAGCTCACGTTTCTATGTGGTGATGTGGAAACAGATCACACAGACCTACTGGTCTTATACGCCCACCAAAGCCCAGGGTTACTCTGGACTGTCCATTAAAGTAGTGAACTCCACTACGGGACCGGGCGAACATCTCAGGAACGCTTTGTGGCACACCGGAGACACCGAAGGACAAGTATGTATCATTCTCAAGCTGAATGTTCAAGTGATTTTTGTTTTTTTAAAATGTCCGCTAATCTTATTTGGGACCGTTTGCAGGTGCGCACCCTTTGGCACGACCCCAAGAACATTGGCTGGAAGGATTTCACTGCCTACAGATGGCACCTGATCCACAGACCCAAAACTGGACACATCAGGTAAGTGTGGATTAACTCAGATCAAGATTGGTCTTGGTTACTAACCGACAGCTAAAGCAGCTTTACTCACTCCTCTTCTTTTGTTTCTTTCCAGGGTTATTATGTATGAGGGCAAGAAAGTCATGGCTGATTCAGGAAGCATTCATGACATGACATACGCTGGAGGAAGACTTGGCCTCTTTGTCTTCTCTCAAGAGATGGTTTACTTCTCAGACCTCAAATACGAATGCAGAGGTAACTTATTTGGATGGGTTTAAAGGGGAAACATCATGAAAATGTGACGTTTTCCAAGTTTAAGTGCTATAATCGGGTCCCTGGTGTATCTACCAATCGAGAAAACGTGAAAAGTGAAACCCAGTAACTTAGTTTTGTTGAGTCTTTCTCTGAGAGCATGTCAAAAAACAAGCCGATCAGATTTCGCTGTCACAGAACATGTCACCGCTGTCTTATAAACACCTCAGGAACTGTGGACACTTGTGTAGAAGTTCAACATGATGATGAGATGATCAATGTAACTCCACAACAACTACATAAATGTCTCCACTAACATTCAGAAACTCTTCCTGAGTCTCTCCGTAAGGCTGCACTCGCTACTGGTTATTCTGGGATTCTGGATGAGTGAGATTGGCCTGTTCTGTTATTGCCGGAGTTTCTGAAGCTCGTGTAAAGACTCCGCCCTCTTCTGAACGGAGGCGGAGCTGCAGCTCATTTGCATTTAAAGGGACACACACAAAAACGGCACGGCAAATTTGACAAGCTATAATAAATGATCTGGTATTTTGAGCTGAAATTTCACATTCTGGGGACACCAGAGATTTATATTACATCTTGTGAAAAGAGGCATAATAAGTCACCTTTAAAGAATAATATTGCTCTTAATTGTTGTTCTAGCAAAGCTCATAAGTGTTTTTTCCACTTTCTTGCAGATGTATAACGACCCCATCATTGTTTTCCCGAAGGACGGCCTGCTATCTGTTGTTTTCTGTCGGTTTAAATGTGTTGTGTGTTATAACTCTCTTCTGTGGTGGGATCAAGGACCGAATGCGAAGGACAAAAACTGTCAATCCACAGAAGCAGATCGAGAATTCATCTTTCATTTCATCGATCTCCTCGAATCTCAATGGAAGTCTCGGTCAATTTCTTGTTTCTTATCATTTGGTGGGTAAAGAAGCTCTTCTGTGACGTCACCTCAGATCTGCTGTGGACTGTGATCGTGACAGAAAGGAGTCGCTTATGAACTGAAGTAAAAGCTTCTCCTGGATTGATTGAGATCCCACCGGAGGAACTGTTGAGGCACAGGATCGACGGACTGCGTGAAAGCATGTTCTTCTGCATGAACGTTTGTCATTGAGACGTCCAGATCTTCAGGACTCAATGATTCAGGCTTGTTTTTCCATAAACACCCCCTTCTGCTTTCAATCAGAACCAAAGAGTCTTAATTTCACTGTTTATAGAGTGGAGTCTTTCTCAGGGCTAGAAGGATCTTTGTGACTTTTGTGGTTCTAAACAAGCATAAATGAAAAAGGAAGTGGAGATATTACAGAGGCGCACTTCTGTGATTTATTTATTGTGTTGAGAGGAGATGGATGCATGAGAACTCATCTCAGAGCCACTTATTCCTGAAACAAACAAAGAGAACAACTGGAGCTTTGAGAGCGTTTCCTTCAGGCCAGGACGAGGTCAATTAATATCAACGGAATATGATGTAAACACAAATATTACCTCACTGTTCTATAATTGAACTCAACAAAAATTACAAATGATATTAGTGCCATTTATAAGTCAGGTCTGTTTTGTTTTAGAGCTACTGTATGTAGTGAAACATTTCTTCTGTAAATAATACCACTTTTTTTTTTAAAGACGAGATGCCCCAGTAGAAATGAATGGAAAGTTGTTAATATAAATAGTTTGTGCCTAATTGATGTGTTTTTTAAAGTAAGTTATTGGTAATGTTTTTTTTTCTATTTTTTCTATTTTCTATTTAAATAATTTATAATGAACTGTAACCTGACATTGGAAGAATTTGTATAAACTGTTTGCACACTGATGAGGATTTTCTTTGTTTTTTATGGATGCTTCAATGTCAGTATTGTTACCAGTTTTATTCAATAATGTTGTTAAATTCTTATCAATAATTTTGTAAAATCACAATAAAAACTTTGAGTAAAAATAACAATGAAGTGCTTTTCTTTTTAGCGGGTCATGGTAACTTTAAACTCCAGAATCATCTTTCCATGACGTGTTCATCTTAAATATACAGTCAGAAGGCCTGATTTTACACTATAAATCTCAGAAAATCTCTAGAAATCCAGTGGATTTTAATTCTACTGTTTATGGCTGTGGTTTGGTTTATGGTTACTGTACAATAAAAGCTAATTTGGTCAAAAGAGTGTTCTTATCCTCTCAATCTTACACATGAAATCCTGGGTTCATTTATCCACACACACACGGTTCACCTTCAAGGTCAGGAATGCTGGGAATGTCGGAGTCGCTGGAACACGTCCATATGAACACGACACCACATTCACATTCTATGAGCCTCACTTTACACTCAATCTACAAGATTTTACATTTACTATTTCATCTCTGGATATTGTACGATTTTTTAACCCTCTGGTGCTCTCGTGTGCCGGTCAAAAATGACCGATTTTTTTTGTTTTATTTCAATTAAATGATTGCAATATATTTTAGTTTGATAATGTTTTTTATTAAATATTTAGTATTTTTAGGGGATTTTATGGTACTAAATTATATTTACGCTGTATTTATAATGCATTTATTCACTTTTTGAGCATAGAGCTGAAAATAAATTTCCAGCTTAAATTGGTAAATCTTGAACGTTTTAAAGCGCAGACTGAAGTTTGATGTCTTTTCAAAGACGATACTCGGCAGATTATTGCTGAAGTGAAAAAAGTTTTAAAAAATTAACTTGTAAAAATTAAAAAATATATATTTTTGTGCATTTTTCATAACAATAAACGTAATTTTTTTTTATGAAATATATATTTAAAAAAACACATTTTACTCTAAAACTGCAAGAAAATCAAAGCCATAAACCTAAACAAGTTTAATTTTGCTGATATTTCCTAAACAAAATGTTTCTGTCAAAAATGATGAAGAGCATCAAGGCTACATTTATAAAAATACTATTAATAATATTATTACATATTTTATGTGAATATATAGTAAAGTGTAATTTATTCCTGTGATCAAAGCTGAATTTTCAGCATCATTACTCCAGTCTTCAGTGTCACATGATCCTTCAGAAATCACTATAATATGATGATTTGATGCTCAAGAAACATTTATGATTATTATCAATGTTGAAAACTGTTGTGCTGCTTCATATTTATGAGGAAACCATCATACATTTTATATTTCAGGATTCTTTGATAAATATTTTGAAGAATTTATTTGAATTAGAAATCGTGTAATTTTTGATCAATTTAATGCTGAATAAAATTAATTTCTTTTAAAAACTGTATTTTGAACAGTAGTGTATGTCCATGTGATGTTGATGAGCCATAACACAGGGTTATCTCGGGTTCTCAAATAACCCATTTCTGAAGAAAGAAAAGAACAAGGTCAGACTGTTCAGATGGATTTGATCCATACATTTTTAGGGGGTTTAATCAAAAGCTCATGACATGAATAAAAAGACATATTGGTTTGATTTTTGAAAAGGAACATTTTATTTTTCTTTCACTTACGTTCTTTTACATCTGTTCTTCAGTCTGACTGAGATACTGACACTGGCAAACAGATCACACACACAATGACAAACACACTTTCATGTGCTTATTGTGCAACTATAAAAGTATTATGCAAAATATAAAACAGAAGAAAATTTTCTTCATATTTCATGTCTTTTTCTTGGTGTTATCCCCTCACTCTGACAGATCTGCGCTGGAGACACACATGGAGATGTTCCCGACAGAGAGTTCATCTTCACACTCCAGCAGCAGATTCCTCAGCTGATCCTCCGACAGCACGAGCGCCTGAGAGGAGGAGGAGAAGAAGGATGAGAAGAAGAAGAAGAGGAAGAAGAAGAAGGAGGAGAAGAAGAAGGAGGAGAAGAAGAAGGAGGAGAAGAAGGAGAAGAAGAAGGAGGAGAATTAGAAGGAGAAGAAGAAGGAGGAGAAGAAGGAGGAGAAGAAGGAGAAGAAGAAATAGAAGAAGAAGGAGAATATGGAGGAGAAGGAGAAGAAGAAGAAGGAGAAGGAGAAGAAGAAGAAGGAGGAGAAGGAGGAGAAGAAGAAGAAGAAGAAAAGGAGGAGAAGAAGACGACGAAGAAGGAGAAGAAGAAGGAGGAGAAGGAGGAGGAGAAGGAGGAGAAGAAGGAGGAGAAGGAGGAGAAGAAGGAGAAGAAGGAGGAGAAGAAGGAGAAGAAGAAGGAGGAGAAGAAGGAGAAGAAGAAATAGGAGAAGAAGGAGAAGGAGGAGAATTAGAAGGAGAAGAAGAAGGAGGAGAAGAAGGAGAAGAAGAAATAGAAGAAGAAGGAGAAGAAGGAGGAGAAGGAGAAGAAGAAGAAGGAGAAGGAGAAGAAGAAGAAGAAGGAGAAGGAGGAGAAGAAGAAGAAGAAGAAAAAGAAGGAGGAGAAGAAGACGACGAAGAAGGAGAAGAAGAAGAAGGAGGAGAAGGAGAAGGAGAAGGAGGAGAAGAAGGAGGAGAAGAAGGAGGAGAAGAAGGAGAAGAAGGAGGAGAAGAAGAAGGAGGAGAAGAAGAAGAAGGAGGAGAAGAAGAAGGAGGAGAAGAAGGAGGAGAATTAGAAGGAGAAGAAGAAGGAGGAGAAGAAGGAGAAGAGGAAATAGAAGAAGGA
>JAVALU010001608.1:22500-40000 GCA_030770095.1 Gila robusta | reverse complement strand
AGGCCGATCTCGAATCTACCTTTTCTGTCAAAGATATTATAAAACGCAGTATCCTCACAACTATGTTCCTTTCTAGAAAGAAATGGTGTCTGCGATGATTTTCAGTCAGGATTTAGACCGTATCATAGTACTGAGACAGCTCTCATTAGAGTCACAAATGATTTGCTCTTATCATGCGATCGTGGTTGTATCTCGCTATTAGTGCTACTCGATCTTAGTGCTGCATTTGACACTATCGACCACAACATTCTTTTAAATAGACTCGAAAATTATGTTGGCATTAGTGGAATTGCACTAGCATGGTTTAAATCATACTTATCTGACCGTTATCAGTTTGTAGCAGTAAATGAAGAGATGTCTTATCGATCACAAGTTCAGTATGGCGTACCACAAGGCTCAGTACTAGGACCGTTGCTGTTCACTCTATACATGCTACCCTCACACACACACACACACACACACACACACACACACACACACACACACACACTCTGTACATGCTACCCTTAGGAGATATTATTAGGAAACATGGCATTAGTTTTCACTGTTATGCTGATGATACTCAGCTCTATATTTCTTCCCGACGAAACTTACCAATTCACTAAATTAACGGAATGCATAGCTGATATAAAAAACTGGATGACTAGTAATTTCCTACTACTTAACTCTGAAAAAACAGAGATTCTAATTGGACAAAAAACGTCCTCACGTAATAACCTAGAATACTGTCTAACACTTGATGGCTGCTCTGTCAAATCTTTGTCGTCGGTTAGGAACCTGTGTGTGTGTGTGTGTGTGTGTGTGTGGGTGTGCTCTTTGATACCAATCTTTCATTTGAAAGTCACGTGTCTAGTATCTGTAAAACTGCATTTTTTCATCTTAAAAATATAACTAAATTACGTCATATGCTCTTATTGAAAAATGCGGAACAATTGGTTCATGCGTTCATGACATCAAGGCTAGATTATTGTAATGCTCTACTGGGTGGTTGCCCTGCACGCTTAATAAACAAACTACAGCTGGTCCAAAACGCAGCCGCTAGAGTTCTTACCAGAACCAGGAAGTATGACCATATTAGCCCGGTTCTGTCAACACTGCATTGGCTCCCTATTAAACATCGAATAAATTTTAAAATATTGCTGATTACTTACAAAGCACTAAATGGTTTAGCTCCCCAGTAGTTGAGCGAGTTCTTAACGCATTATACTCCTTCATTTCTATTGCGATCTCAAAATTCCGGCCAGTTGATAATACCTAGAATATCTAAATCGACTGCTGGCGGTAGATCCTTTTCCTATTTAGCACCAAAACTCTAGAACAATCTTCCTAACATTGTCCGGGAAGCAGACACAGTCTGTCAGTTCAAATCTAGACTAAAAACACATCTCTTTGGCTTAGCATACACATAACACATTATAGACTTCTATAATTCAATGTTCGGCTGCATAGTTTAGATCAGCCGGAACCGGGAACACTTCCCATAAATCCTGATGTACTCGTTACATCATAAGAAGGATGGCGTCTACGCTAATATTAGCCTCTCTGTTTATCCCGAGGTTTACCGCAGTCCGCCGGATCCAGGCTGTATCTGGATCTGATGAAGGACCTGCACCTGGACACACACACACACACACACACACACACACACACACACACACACACACACACACAGGACCTGCGCCTGGACACGACGACAGTCCTGAAGTGCCAGCCTCATCAACACTGTGAAGGCCTCATGAACACCTCAACACACTCGTCTCCACACCGGCGTGACGACTCCGACCCCAACCAGATGAACTGGATAAATATTGTGAAAGTTCTAAACCAATCTGACCTCTGACCTATAATGCTCCTGAATCATAATCACACACTGTTGGTTCGTATGGAGGACTGAGACTGAGTCTGGGTTCTCCCGTGGGTTTTTCTCCATTCTGTCACTGATGGAGTTTTGGTTCCTTCACTGTCGCCTTTGTCGCCATTGGCTTTTGGCTTGCTTAGTTGGGGACATTTAATTTTGTATTTATTACAACATTATGTTCCTGTTATCTCTGTAAAGCTGCTTTGAAACAATCTGTATTGTAAAAAGCACTATATAAATAAAGGTGACTTGGCTTGACTTGACCCTAACCCCCCCCCCCACACACACACACACACACACACACCCTAACCCACACACACACCCCCTAACCCACACACACAAACACATACACACACACCGTAACCCCCCCCACACACACACACGCACACGCACACACACACACACACACACACACACACACCTTCTTGTCCTCGATCTTGTTTTCCAGCACAAATATCTAAACATTCTTAAATGCAAAATGACAAGATGAGAAATTGATCACAATAAAGCAAGTTTATGATTAAAACTTGTGCTTTTATTGATGCTTATGCTTAAAAATTATCCGTCAATGGAGTCAGAAAAATAATCTTGTTTTCCCTGTAAATTAAGTGTTTTTTTCTGACTCTATTGACATATATTTGCTCCTGTTTTAAGCACAAACATCTCCAGTACGCTGCTTTAACTCTGTATAATCAGAAAAATCACAAACGGTTCTTTTATGACCTCCGTATTTTGAAGAGTGTGACAGTCTCATAATGACGAGTCGTTCTTGAGATGGAGACAGATGTGTGTGTGTGTGTGAACACGTGAGGAGTGTTTACAGCGGTGAGCGACGGCTGAACACACTCACAGACGCGTGTGAAATACCAGTGAACAGTGTGAAGACCTTCACACACTCCGCTTCACACACTCCGTTATAAACCTTCTCTAACGTCCTAGACAGCAAAACAGAGCGAATCTTCAGTTCATGAATCAAGAGTTCACTAGTGACCGATTCATGAATCACGACAGAGAATCACACGCAGTTTCAATCATAATCATCATTTCTAATCTTAAACTAGTGAAATAGAGTGTTTACATCAGGACACACAGATGATGGTCATTGAAGGATATGAGAGAGAGAGTAAATGATGACCCAATGATCACATGACCGTTTCAGTAGTATAACATCTCGGTCCTTTAGATCATTTTTCAATACAACTTCATCTATGATCTAGATCAAATTTTGGAGCTTGAGTTTTTTGAGCTGAGAGATTTAGTTGCAACATCATTATGAAGTTGAGTTAAATGCAGTGAATACTGCAGTTCTTCTGATCATAAATCAGTCATTTACAGAAAACAGTCTCAGCAAAGCTTTTACCGTCTCGAGTCTCTTCAAACTGTTGACAAGAACTCAGCGCTTCAGACTAAACATCTGAGAGACAGAAAAACCCTTTACAAGCACTTCAGAGAGAGAGAGAGAGAGAGAGAATGAAGAAAGAAAGAAATAAAAAAAAATAAAGCAATAGATATGAGATTTTCTTGAAGTGCATTAGTAGTGAACACACAATTCGCTCCTCATGAGTCTGAATGAGTCGTATGAACTCATGAACGGAGTCGTCTGAGTCTGAAGAAAAGAGTCGTCTGAGTCTGAATGAGTCGTCTGAGTCTGAATGAGTCGTAAGAGTCTTCTGAGTCTGAATGAGTCGTCTGAGTCTGAATGAGTCGTCTGAGTCTGAATGAGTCGTAAGAGTCTTCTGAGTCTTCTGAGTCGTAAGAGTCTTCTGAGTCTTCTGAGTCGTAAGAGTCTGAATGAGTCGTCTGAGTCTGGAGAACAGAGTCGTCTGAGTCTGAATGAGTCGTATAAACTCATGAACTGAGTTGCCTGAGTCTGAATGAGTCGTATAAACTCAAGAACTGAGTCGTCTGAGTCTGAATGAGTCTTATAAACTCATGAACTGAGTTGCCTGAGTCTTAATGAGTCGTATGAACTCATGAACAGAGTCGTCTGAGTCTGAATGAGTCATATGAACTCATGAACAGAGTTGTCTGAGTCTGAATGAGTCGTATAAACTCAAGAACTGAGTCGTCTGAGTCTGAATGAGTCTTATAAACTCATGAACTGAGTTGACTGAGTCTTAATGAGTCGTATGAACTCAAGAACTGAGTCGTCTGAGTCTGAATGAGTCTTATAAACTCATGAACTGAGTTGCCTGAGTCTTAATGAGTCGTATGAACTCATGAACAGAGTCGTCTGAGTCTGAATAAGTCGTATGAACTCATGAACAGAGTTGTCTGAGTCTGAATGAGTCGTATAAACTCAAGAACTGAGTCGTCTGAGTCTGAATGAGTCTTATAAACTCAAGAACTGAGTCGTCTGAGTCTGAATGAGTCGTGTAAACTCATGAACTGAGTTGCCTGAGTCTGAATGAGTCGTATAAACTCAAGCACTGAGTCGTCTGAGTCTGAATGAGTCTTATAAAATCATGAACTGAGTTGCCTGAATCTTAATGAGTCGTATGAACTCATGAACAGAGTCGTCTGAGTCTGAATGAGTCATATGAACTCATGAACAGAGTCGTCTGAGTCTGAATGAGTCTTATGAACTCATGAACGGAGTCGTCTGAGTCTGAATGAGTCGTATGAACTCATGAACAGAGTTGTCTGAGTCTGAATGAGTCGTATGAACTCATGAACAGAGTCGTCTGAGTCTGAATGAGTCGAATGATTCGTCTGAAGAACAGAGTCGTCTGAGTCTGAATGAGTCGAATGATTCGTCTGAAGAACAGAGTCATCTGAGTCTGAATGAGTCGATTGATTCGTCTGAAGAACAGAGTCATCTGAGTCTGAATGAGTCGTATGAACTCATGAACAGAGTCGTCTGAGTCTGAATGATTCGTCTGAAGAACAGAGTCGTCTGAGTCTGAATGAGTCGAATGATTTGTCTGAAGAACAGAGTCGTCTGAGTCTGAATGAGTCGAATGATTCGTCTGAAGAACAGAGTCGTCTGAGTCTGAATGAGTCGAATGATTCGTCTGAAGAACAGAGTCATCTGAGTCTGAATGAGTCGAATGATTCGTCTGAAGAACAGAGTCATCTGAGTCTGAATGAGTCTGAATGATTCGTCTGAAGAACAGAGTCGTCTGAGTCTGAATGAGTCGTGTGAACTCATGAACGGAGTCGTCTGAGTCTGAATGATTCGTCTGAAGAACAGAGTCGTCTGAGTCTGAATAAGTCTGAATGATTCGTCTGAAGAACAGAGTCGTCTGAGTCTGAATGAGTCGAATGATTCGTCAGAAGAACAGAGTCATCTGAGTCTGAATGAGTCGAATGATTCGTCAGAAGAACAGAGTCATCTGAGTCTGAATGAGTCGAATGATTCGTCTGAAGAACAGAGTCATCTGAGTCTAAATGAGTCGTATGAACTCATGAACGGAGTCGTCCGAGTCTGAATGATTCGTCTGAAGAACAGAGTCATCTGAGTCTAAATGAGTCGTATGAACTCATGAACGGAGTCGTCCGAGTCTGAGTGAGTCGATTGATTCGTCTGAAGAACAGAGTCATCTGAGTCTGAATGAGTCGAATGATTCGTCAGAAGAACAGAGTCATCTGAGTCTGAATGAGTCGAATGATTCGTCAGAAGAACAGAGTCATCTGAGTCTGAATGAGTCGAATGATTCGTCAGAAGAACAGAGTCATCTGAGTCTGAATGAGTCGAATGATTCGTCTGAAGAACAGAGTCATCTGAGTCTAAATGAGTCGTATGAACTCATGAACGGAGCCGTCCGAGTCTGAATGAGTCGAATGATTGGTCTGAACTCACGCTGGTCTCCTCCAGGATCTGCAGCTCCTGCTGGATTTCTCTCAGGCGTCTCTCTTCTTCTCGTCTCGGTATCGCGTCCCACAGGACTCGGTCACCGGCGTTCTCCAGACTCCCCTAAAGAACAGTCATGAGATTTTATTCCTAAAGTAACAGAATAAACTTGCTGAAACGGAAAAACTAATGTTTCAGATATATCAGACATTTGTGGAAAAGTAGTTTGAACTACAAGTGAAGTTTCGGGTTGATTTGATTTGGAGTCATATGTGGCAAAAGGTTGAGAGAAGTCTCAAACACACAGAAAACTACAGAAAGATTAAAAACGGGCTGATAAATCAAAGTTACGTGCAAAACCAAGCGGGTTAGTATTAGCATTAGCATCAGCAGTAGCATTAGCAGTAGCGTGTGTGTGGTTGTTTTTGTGTTTGTATGTTGACTGTACGACACTTTGGCCATTAATTAATGAAATACACAGAGAATATGTGTGTGTCACATACAAATATAAAGCATATATAAGTGAAACTCGAAAAATTAAAATATTGTGCAAAAGTTATAATTTTGATGATTATGGCTTACAGCTTATGAAAAACCCAAATTCAAAATCTCAGAAAATTAGAATATTACATGAAATCAATAAAAAAAATGATTTTACATACAGAAATGTCGGCCCTCTGAAAAGTATAATAATGCATATGTATATAGTTATATACACTAAATATATTAGTTTCACCTTTTAATTTGAATTACTGAAATACATGTTGCACGATATTCTAATTTTTCGAGTTTCACCTGTAATTAGATAATGTTCTGATGTCTGATGTCACTTCCTGCTCAGTGTCTTTGATTGACATCATCTTCTCTGAAGGCTTGGGTTCTCTGATAGTCAAAAGCTGAAAGTGTTGATGGGATCTGAAGGACGAATCTCAGCTCATTCTCACACGTGTGTGTTTTCATCAAGTCTACATTCACTGGCGCTCACAACCACTAAACACACGTTTGTTCTTTAAATGAAGGGGGCAATTTAGTAATTTAGCAATTTTTTTTTTATATAGCTTTAAATTATTTTTAAGTTTTGGATATTTTAGTGCTTCAACTTATGTCCATCTAGAATAGAACTGGAATAAGTTGAAGCACTAAAATATCCAAAATTTAACAATAATTTAAAGCTATATAAAAATAAAAAATAGCTAAAATACTAAAAACTACAATTAAAATGAAAACTGAAAACTAAAAGTTAATTCAAATTATGAAGAAATGCTATAATGGTGTATAAAGCATGGTAAAGTGGCACAGATAGTGCTGTGCTCCTGCACTGGAGACTGAAAGCTGAGACTGAGTGAGTCACAGAGTCGGAGATCTCCACGTGGAAGCAGGAACAGAGCCAGAGTTTCCCTGAGCTCCAGCTCTACTGCCAAACATGCTTCTCTTACTCAGTATTCCTGTCCAAATATCGAAAAAGTCTTAAATCAAGATGCATTTACTAGATGAGTAAAATTACATCAAACATCATGTCTTGTTTTCTGGGGAAATAAAGCAAAATTAAGTAAGTTGTTGCTTGGTGTAATGATGTAAGAAAACTAATCTTGTTTATGTTTGAATTAAGATTTTTCAAGAATTTTTTTAAACAACAACTCGTTTTATGGGGAAATGAGTCAAAATTAAGCGAGTTTTTGTTTAAAAAAAATTTGAAAATGATTTTTGTCTTGAAAAATCTTAATTCAAACACAAACAAGATTATTTATGTTACACCATTGGCAGATAATTTTACTTGTTTTAAGCAACAACTCACTTAATTTTGTTTTATTTTCACAGAAAACAAGACATAATGTTTGATGTAATTTTACTCAATTTTAATTTGAAATTTGTAATTTTTAGTAAATGCATCTTGATTTAAGAATTTTCAGATATTTGGACTGGAAACAAGACAAAAATAATGAGAAAGAAAAGCATTTTTTGCAGTGTATTGCAGCCAGACCAGATTAGACTAACACTAGCCCAGATTATCACACACACACTCTTTTTGAGTCCAGAATCACGATGATCACACACACACTCTTAATGAGTCCAGAATCATGATCACACACACACTCTTTTTGAGTCCAGAATCACGATGATCACACACACACTCTTAATGAGTCCAGAATCATGATCACACACACACTCTTTTTGAGTCCAGAATCACGATGATCACACACACACTCTTAATGAGTCCAGAATCATGATATCACACACACTCTTAATGAGTCCAGTATCATGATCACACACACACTCTTAATGAGTCCAGTATCATGATCACACACACACTCTTAATGAGTCCAGTATCATGATCGCACACACACTCTTAATGAGTCCAGTATCATGATCACACACACACTCTTAATGAGTCCAGTATCATGATCGCACACACACTCTTAATGAGTCCAGTATCATGATCGCACACACACTCTTAATGAGTCCAGAATCACGATGATCACAGACACTGAACACACGATACAAGAGAACACAAAAACCTCCTGGAGAAAAACAAACCTCGGATCCAGTCACTGTTCTGGATCTGACACACACACGCACACACGCACACACGCACACACACGCACACACGCACACACACACACACACACACACACACACGCACACGCACACGCACACACGCACACACACACACACACACACCCATCTGAAGTCAATCTCTGCTGGTTTCATGGATTAGACACAGTCTGAGAGTCACGACCCGTCACACTGCGGTTCCTATGAGTGCTTTTGTCTTGTTTTCCAGTGCAAATACTTAAACATTCTTAATATCTGAAGTCATTTTGCTTGTATCTCGATTTAAGTCTAGTTTACTGAAAAATGAAGTGAGTTTGTGCTTAAAACAAGAACAAATATCTGCCAATGGAGTCAGAAAAATTCATTTCAAAGGGAAAACCAGTGTATTTTTCTGACTGCATGGCCAGATATCTGTTCTTGTTTTAAGCACAAACTCACTTCATTTTTAAGTAAACTAGACTTAATATAATGGCTTAAGTCATTTAGCTTCTCATGTAAATGGATCTTGATTTAAAGTCTCCCTCTGGTGAAAATCCAGCTTTTAATGTTGATTATGTGTCTATGTGGAGTTTTTAATATGCTTTAAGACAAACCATGTGTAAATTGATAAGTCGACAGCATTGCTGAGTATTTTCTCCTTAAAACTGCAGTGAACCAAAGACAGTCTCAAAAACACGGTTTGAAATCGCTGGTGTTTCTGACGTCACAAACTACCTTGTAACCAATCAGGGGTGTGTTTCCCGTACAACGCCGTAACTCGCTGTTCACTACTATAGTACGATGCATCGTTGAAGAAAGTAACTATCTAGTCACGACTGTTTCCCGAAACAATACTGTCGCAAAGTGGTCGTTCAACCACGTTGGTTTATGACGTCACACACGTGGTGGAGTAATAACTTATTTTAATGAAACCGTTTGAGATCGAATTAATGCTAGATGTTTTGATATAAATTACAGACATGGCATCTGAGGACTATTTCTCATTTTTCTCAGTTATTTCGCTTTATTTCCAGATTCAATCATAGACTCGTTCTTATAGGCTAGCACGTTCACACATGCGCACTCTTCAAAAACGGTGCTTTAAATCTCTTGACAAACTCAAAGATGTAAATGACATTTGTATGTATTCTAAATAAAAGACAGGTTGCACTGAATGTCAGCTTGCTTATTTTGCTCAAGATAAGGATTTATTAAGTCCACATGTCATGCAATTTAGAAACTCTGCTTCTAACCACGGCTCGAGATCTGTCGTTAAACTTTGCGATGCTGTTTGCGAATGTTCATTGGAACGATGGTTTCGGGAAACACAGACTCGTCGAACTAAGAAGATAACGACAGAACTTGCGACCATAGTTGGCTAACGATGCTTTCGGGAAACACACCCCAGATCAACGTGTGATCGTCAACGAGTGGATCTCTGAGCTGAGTGAGTGAGTGGAGGCGGGGCTCATTTGCATATTCATAGAACAGCGCATACTAAATGAGGCGAGGGTGGCGAGTTACATTCAAGATATTTTAAGGCATGAAATGGAAAAAAAAAAGTTTAAATATGTCATTTTGGTGATTAAAGATGATTTTAAGAGATACAATGATTGACTACAGGGGGACTTTAAGAATATTTAGGTACTTGTGCAAGACAGAAACATCATGTTTTGCAGTGAATATTCATCGAGGAGCAGAAACAGAGGATCTGATCGTTGTTTTGGTGGTAATTGGAGTTTCTCAGTCGTTCTGAACGCGAGCGACTGGAACAATAGAAAACTCAAGCCTCTGTCCTCCAAACTCATGAAATCCGTGAACGCCAGAACCAGCGTCACCGGGAAGAGCTTCAGACGGCTCCCGGGACCAATCTCACAGAAACGAAGCTCAATATTTCATTATTTACGACACTTCTTCAGCCTTGGCCTGGTGTAGAGATGAGCTACTGTTACAGACGCTCATCATGAGCTCATTCACAGATTCATTCCAGATGCTCAAAGCTCAAATACTAATGTGTGTATTTTAATATCGGTTTATTATGATTCAGATCAAACTGCTGTTTGTTACTGGATTAAACTGCTCCACAAACACCATACATGATCCGCAGAGCAGTGTTGGGTAAGTTACTCTAAAAAAAGTAATTAATTACTAGTTACTAATTACATTTTCATCAGTGTAATTATGTTACTATACTAATTACTCTTTACTAAAAAGTAATTAATTACTTATTACAAATTACATTTTCATCAGTGTAATTATGTTACTGTACTAATAACTCTTTACTAAAAAGTAATTAATTACTTATTACAAATTACATTTTCATCAGTGTAATTATGTTACTGTACTAATAACTCTTTACTAAAAAGTAATTAATTACTTATTACTAATTACATTTTCATCAGTGTAATTATGTTACTGTACTAATTACTCTTTACTAAAAAGTAATTAATTACTTATTACTAATTACATCTTCATCAGTGTAATTATGTTACTGTACTAATTACTCTTTACTAAAAAGTAATTAATTACTTATTACTAATTACTTTCTAAATCCCATATCAACCTCAACCAGCTGAATAATACAAGGATAGACAAGGATCTGCAATTTAAAGGGAGAAGTTTACATTAAAAAAAAACTACTTTTTAACATCAGACAATACATTTTGATGTTAAACCCATTATTGTTTTATTATATAGAATTGTTCTAGTTTATTATACCAGTCTGATCTCATGACATTTCGTACGTATTTTACATGGTGGCTAATTTGTACGAGTGAGCTCGTATGATTTAGCCGCCTCATAAAATGCATACGAATCGCCGTGAGATTGGATTGGTCTATACACAGTACTTAGCTCAATTACATCAGAACTGTAAAGAAATTACAGAAAAATTAAGAGTAATCCCTTACTTTACTTTTTCGAGGGAAAAGTAATTAAATTACAGTAACTAATTACTTAGTCAAGTCTCCTTCATTTATACAGTGCTTTAACAATATAGGAGATTACAGTAACAGAGATTGTTTAGGCTTTACAACAGATCTAAAATAAAGTTATTGTCCAGATAAAGTTAGTTTTGATTGATTCACTTCCGTTGTAAAGATCTAATAGTAATTAGTTACACCCAACACTGAATGCGAGTGACAGGTGAAGAGGACCTCAGTGAAAGCAGGCCGCACCTGAGACGGAGTGTGTTCTGAACAGCGGCTCCTCACAGACAGGAAGTGATGAACAGGAAGTAGCAGCTGAAGCCTGGAGTCGATGTGACGGAGACTGTGGAGTTCATACGGATCGGGACTGAAACCTTCACCGGCTGAGAGAGACGACGGGAACGCCTGAAAAACAAACACAGGAGAACCTGCGTTAGAGAAGTTAGTCGCCCAATAATGAAAACGGACACAAAATGATCTGCAACAAGAGTTTTTTTCCCGCACAAACATCAAAACATTCTAAACCCTCTGCTGCTTTAAAGATTTGACTTTTTTTTTTCTTTTCTTTTTTACTTCATCGGAATGGTTTGAAACTTGGTAAAGGTTTTGGCACTTGCTGTGTGAACACAGAAAAATCATGGACATGATTCGAACAGGTTAAATGAAAACAATATTCCCACTTGTGCTGCTCGCGGTCAAAAACGAGCGCATTGGAAATGAATGAGAGACGAGTTTCCTCTAGTGGAAGCGTTTGGTACTGCAGCCGAACAACATCTCACTGAACGCTCATTTACTGAGATATCAGCCTCACATTCACAACACAACTTGTTTAGATTTATGGCTTTGATTTTTACTCTTTGAAGTTTTAGAGTAAAACATGTTTTTGAAAATATATATTTCATAAAAGAATTGAAAATAGTATTTTTGTGCATTTTTCATAACAATACACGTAAAATTCTTAAGTTAAATTTTTTAACTTTTTTCACTTCAGCAATAATCTGCCAAGTGTCATCTTTGAAAAGAGATCAAACTTCAGTCTGTTGCTCTAAAGCATTCAAGATTTACCATAGTTTAAGTTGGAAATTAAATTTTCAGGTCTATGCACAAAAAGTGAATGAATGGATTATGAATACAGCGTAAATATAATTTAGTATAAAAAAAATCCCCTACAAATACTAAATATTAAATAAAAAACATTATCAAACTAAAAATTAGTACATTCATTTCATTGACAAAAAAAATATATTTTGACCGACACGCGAAGAGCACCAGAGGGTTAAATCAAGACATTTACTGTAAAACGCAAGATGACTGAAGATATTAAAGTCCCCCATTAGTCAATAATCTTATCCCTTACAACTCATCTTTGATCAAAATGACATATTTAAACGTTTTTTTTTCCTTGAAAACAAAAATTCTTCAAATATCTTGAATGTAACTCGACACCCTTGCCTCATTTAGTACGGCGGTTCTATGAATATGCAAATGAGCCCCGCCTCCACTCACTCACTCACTCAGAGATCCACCCGTTGACGATCACATGTTGATCTGATTGGTTACAAGGTCGTTTGTGACGTCAGAAACACCAGCGATTTCAAAGCGTGTTTTTGAGACTGTCTTTGGTTCACTGCAGTTTTAAGGAGAAAATACTCAGCAATGCTGTCGACTTGTGAATTTACACATGGATTGTGTTAAAGCATATTAAAAACACCACATAGACACATAAACAACATTAAAAGCTGGATTTTCACCTCAGGGGGACTTTAAGTCTTGTTTTCTGTATCAAAATGAAGAGTGAGTTTGTGCTTTAAACAAGAACAAATATTTGCTGGCTCAGAAATATCATCTTGATTCATGGGAAAGCAAGATTATTTTCAGCAGGCTTTATATATCGTGAAGTAAACTTCTGTTCAACTCGACTGAAAGCTCCTCAATAACACTTATTTTATTTGCTTTTTAATATCGGTCACAGATCTTCTGCTTTGCACCTGGCATTTGCTTCTGGACGTCACACTGTATTCTGATCGCTCGTCCAACCGTCCCTTAAAAGCCAAATATCTAAGTCTTGACTAATGTCCTTCTGTTTCCCACTGAGCAAATCTCCCATCAGGCCGAGCGGCGAGCGTGAGGTCAGCTTTGTCTCGCTGCCCGTGTGCAGGAAAGACTGAAGGCTCATTAAAGATCTCAATATAACGAGCGTGAGCTCAGAGGAACACGAGCGGCTCTGAATTACTGCAATGAGCTCATAGTTTCTGCCTTAAGTTATTACTTTGTTTAAATTAGTACATTTTTAGCCAACTGTGATTTTGTATATGTACATTTCTGAAATACATAACTGGACAGTACAAGGAAAGTCAGGTTTCGGTCTGAAAATCTGCATTAGTCACAAGACTTTTTCGGTCGTATTTATGACCACAGTAAAACAAAAACACAAGAACAAAGATACTAAGAAAAAGTGCTGATCATTGGAGGTAACTGAGAAGTCACATATAGAGTTTCTAGAGATGTTTCTGTGCATTTACTGTTTCTTGCTCTGCATTATATTCAATTCAATTCACATTTATTTGTATAGCGCTTTTCACAATACACATCATTTCAAAGCAGATTCACAGAAAATGCATGAGTCCACAATACAATATAGAGTGATCTGTTATCAGAGGAAACTGTCTAAGTTATGTATTTCAGAAATGTACATAAACAAAATCACAGTTAGCGAGAAATTTACTAATTTAAACAATGAGAAAAACAGGCAGAAACAGTGAGCTCATTGAAGTAATGAATAATTGTTTGTTAACAAATGATTATGACATTTAGAAAAATGTAGCATTGGTGCATGTTGATTCAGAGTTTATTATAGAGTCTTATTATATAAGACGTGTGGATTGTTGTGTAACTATTATTCTGTCTAACGAAGTGTATTTATTGTAATATAAATGGTTTATGTTGTGTAAATTGTGTATCTTGTTAATCATTTCCAGTGATGATTGTGTACGGTTCTGTCGGGCTGTTGAAACACACCAATCAGTGAAACACAATCATCCAGTTCTGAACAAATAAGCCAAAAATAAGCCGTTTACACAAACTTGAGAAGGAACAGATTAAGTGAGACTCCAACAGAAGGTGTAGACATCGGACAGCAGTCATGCTGTAAAATCACCATCAAATCAGATTAATTGACTCTTCTAAATGATTTATGGGTGCACATCATTATTGTGTTAATAATCCTGAATCAGAATAATATCTCTTGTCTTCTCTGATGATGTGGGCGGGGCTATAACCTGTCACTCACATGAGATCAGCCAATAGCAAACCACAACCGTCCAATCAAATCCCAACAGACACAATCAAGCCCCGCCCACATTTGATCTTGATCGCAACTTCACTTTCAATCGACTTCAACAACTGACCAACATTATCAAAAAGAAGCTTTATCTTTTATAATGGTAGAGGATCTGTGTGTTTGGAGAGTTTGAAATAATCAGAAATGATCCTAAAATTCAATAAAACATTACTGACAGGTCAGAGAGGATCTTTAATCAGTTATGAACAAAACTTGAAATGAATTTTAAATTAATCTTTCTAGAATTTGAATGAGTCTCATATCTGATGAAGTTTGCATCATTGATTCTGTTTATTACTGTGAATCGATCAGGGTTTGTACAGAAACTGTCAAATTAAATTCTAAAAGGACTTTTCATGCACTACTTTTGGATTTTCAGGGGCTACAATCAGAGATTGCACTTATCAAACAATATCTTTAGTATTTTTTAAGAATTTTTAATATAAGTTACAGATATAAGGTATCCAAAAATACAACTTACAACGCATTTAAAAATATATTAAATACAAAGTTTATAATGGCTATTTCTGTTCAATAAATAATAGTTTATATTATAATGTTGGCATACTTCATATCAGGAAAAGATGGGGGTTTATCAGCCGGGCTGCAGTGTTCGTTTTGTGTGAAAAGATTCTATTTGTGTGTTTTTTTTCATTTAAAAAAATAAATTTCATATATATTGTATTTAAATAAGTCAAGCACTTTTCAAGTATACTCTTTATAAATATTGCTGTTTTCAAGAGTTTTCCAGGACTTTAGTTTAGTTTATTTATAGCACATTTAAAAACAACATGAGTTGGCCAAAGTGCTTTCCATTAAAACAATTTTCCAACAGCATAAATAACCAAAATACAACAAAACATTAAACACGACACCAAACCAAATACAATTAAAAAGCAAGACAACAGTAAAGCAAGATACACTCAACCATAAAGCAAATGCGCCTCAACCGTAATTTAAAAACACTCAATTTAGTTCAACATCTAATATCCTTTATTATTGTAGAAATAAAGCTGATTGACTTCAGTCACAGAATCTCTCCTTCATTCCTGTCACTCTCTCGATCTGGTGAACGATTTACTAGCGACTGAAGATCCCGCTGTGCGTCTCAGTCTCTCCGGGTCAAAGAGTCAAACACACACACACACACACACACACACACACACAGACTTTCATTATGGCAGAAATGAGTCCAAACGACATCAAACATCTGCGGAACATCCACAAGCTCCTGCAATAACAGGACGTTTCCATCTGCGATCCCGTTCGGTTGCACAGCAATAATTACAGAAAACGGTTAGCAAAAGAAAGAGACGCTGTAAATGTAGAGTCCAGTTCCTGCGGTGGAGATCCGAATAAAACAAGAGCTCGTAAACACCAGCCAAACAAAGATCAGAATAAAAGAAGAGCTCGTGAAAACCAGCCAAACAAAACCCTGACAAACGTTTCAGCCGGAAGAATCAACACTGACCCATAGAAGCCACGGAAAAAATAAAATAATCATAATTTTTATCTCACAATAATGAGGTCAGATCTCAACTCGGACGTGCAAGAAAAACAGTCAGGATTGTGAGATGAAAAGTGTTTTTATTCCGTGATGTTATTACCGTATAGGCACTTTTAGAAGATCCATTGACTAATTCTAATCTTGATCAATTGTGGCACAATATCTCATGTGAATACTACTTGACATGAACTCTTCTGCTCACCAGCAACTGTAGCTTGTGGTTTTGCAAAGTTACAAGCCACTGGCCACAATATTGACCTCGATAGCGTGGGGGAATCTCCCACTGGTGTCTTCCGTGACGTCCAGATGTTGCTGAGCTCACCAGTGCATTCTGGTTTTCTCAGAGTACCAAACTGTTGATTTGGGCCAGTGGCGTAACGAGCAACACCGGCCCTTATGCAGGATCATCACGCCGGGCCCTACAGCACGTGATGACGAGTGTCCACGAGTAGACTAGCATGAAGAGGACATAGAGACACAGCATATAAGAGATGAGATGACTGACAAAATCAGGAGTAGCCTACGCGCACCACACAAAAAAAAAAAAACCCTGGTGAATGCGCACCATAACACATTGTTACTCACTGCTATTCCTCTTCTCGTTTTCGCATTTGAAAGCCACTTTTGTGTTTGTAATTTGACGACGACTCCATATCGATATTGTCTGTCTCAAGTTCAATGTTTTTACTGTTTTCCCATACAGACCCGGGGATTCCCCAGTCCCAATTCGAAACAAATTACAGCAAAATCCATCATTGTTCGTTTCACACATGTATTTAATGATCATTAAAAGATGTCGTTGTCATTATTTATTGAAATAAATTTGCGATAAAGTAAAATGCGATCAAACTAAAAGTAGTAAAATGTGATGGGGGCCTCGGCTGTCAATCAATATCTTGCAGTCACGCGGGCCCCTGATTGGTCCGGGCCCGTTAGCAACCGCGCACCCTGCTTACCGATAGTTACGCCTGTGATTTGGCCACTCATGTACCTGCTATCTCTCGGATGGATTTGTTGTGTTTTTGACTTTGACTTGCATGGAGAGCTGCTTTGAATGCATGATGAAGGTCCACAGCAATAGATTCCAAATGGAAATACCACACGTTTACATTACAACAATACGCTTAAAACGGAGACGTTTTACCTTTGAGTTTTCTGCGTATTTCTCCTCATTCACACGGCTGTATTCTGCTGCCAGGCCATCAGATGGCGATGAAACACTATAGACTGAACTCATAATGAGCATGTGCATGACGTCATCTTCTTCAGAGATTCGCGTTTTTGTTGTTTACACGAGACCATTTTCAAAAATTTGCATTTTGAAACCCGTTTTTAAAACTTTGCGTTTTCAGGCACCCAAAACGCCATTATCGTGTAAACGAACGGCCAAAACGCCTAAAATTTCTATGTTTTTAGTTGTAAACGGTGTCGTGAAAACAGCCGCTTAGAATCAACTCCAGACCTTTTACCTGCTTAAGTGATGAAGAAATGTAGCCTGGCAAGCCAGACACACATGAAGATGTTAGGTCAGGGAACTCACCAT
>JAVALU010001608.1:15000-20000 GCA_030770095.1 Gila robusta | reverse complement strand
ATGAACATGAACATGAACAAACAATAAGAAAAGAAATACATCCGGATCATATTTCACCCCAAAAATCACAAGGAAATAAAAACACTTTCATGATATAAACTTACAATCATACTTCATAATCCAAATAATGCAGTTTGTCTTCAGAATTAGTTGGGAAAACTACTTGATTGTAATGAAACTAATGTCACAATGCGGTGTATATTATAAAATATAATTTCTTTCCTTTGATTTATTTTGAAGATTTACTGCAATTGTTATGATCTAAAGCACTATATAAATAAAATAAACTTTATTTGCGTTGATTGAGGAGTGAAATATGAGCTGAGAAACTCCAGAAGTGTTTCACACGGATATACGGCGAACAGGAGAGAAAAGACTTTCATGAAGAAGTGTTTATGAAAGAGTGTTTATGAAAGAGTGTTTATGAGGTTATTGCACAGGTTTTATGTGTTGTACCGCCCGTCTCGTGTCTCGTGTTGGTTTCGTACTCCAGATCCAGAACCTCCGTCTGGAACACGGGATCCTCCCAGTCCTGAGCTGAAGCACGAGGGGATCCAAGCAAATCAACTGACATTTCATCATGTTTACATTTAATTATGACACGTAAATATTATTTGTTGATTATGATTTTTTTTTTTTACATGCACACTACCACTCAAAAGTTCCCTTTCAAGGGAACTCGAGCTGCGTCAAGCTGTGGGAACGCCTCTGCGTGTGTGCGTCATGAAGCACGTATGGAATCAGTCCAATGGAGAGACGGAACGTCATAGGCGGGTGACGTCATCGACCAGGAAATTATAAAGCACCCCCAAAACACAAGCGCGACAGCTTCTATGCCTTCAGTAAGCGCTATATGTGGATCTGTCTCAAGTGTTTTTGTCTGTCACTAAGCAGGAGTTTCACTATTTCAAAAAACTATATATATATATATATATTATATTGAGAGACAATGGCGAGTGAACAACAATTTAAGAAGTGTGTTCCTCCCTGCTCGCGCTATTTAACGGGCGGGGATACACACAGCTTATGTGTTGTTTGTTTGGGAGTGCAGCATGCCCAGTCAGCTCTCGAGGGGGATGATTGTGAGCATTGCGAGCATTTGCCTCTTAGAACGCTCCGCTCCCGCCGATCACTCTTTGAGGAGAGTGGTTCGGTTCGCGATCCCCACGGATCGGGTCCCGCTTATGCCGAGGCTGAGCGGCGACGTCATTCGTGGGGATCGCAGATGGATCTAACAGCGGGGCTTGAGACGGGCTTTGCCCGATCTCAGCCCTTACCTGTTAGATCCAGTGCCTCAGTCTCGGGTTCGGAAGCACGCTCTGCGGTTTCTTCCCCCCGAACTGAGGCCCCAGTACTGCAACTATCCAGTTCTGAGGATCTGAATGTTGGTAGTCTGGATGCGGGAGATGTCGATGATTCGCCATCTCGCTCTCCCGAAAGTGAGGAGCTTATGGAGGTGCTCACTCGTGCTGTTTCTAAATTAAGCATCGAGTGGCCAGCTGTTAGGCAGGAGTCTAGAGAAAAATCTAAATTAGATGAAAGATTTTTGCCTTCCTGTTCTCAACCTCCACGCCGGTGCTTGCCCTTCTTCCCTGATCTCCACACAGAGGTTTCGAGATCGTGGAAAAAGCCGGTCTCTTATCGTGTTTTTAGCCCTCAAACGTCCACTTATTCAAACATTGTGGGGGCTAAATCTCATGGTTATGGGGCGATGCCCAAAGCAGAAGAGGCGCTTGCTAGTCATCTTTCTGCTGAAGCTGCATCTTCTTTTAAAGCACCACTTTTACCCTCTAAGCCCCTTAGAAGTACATCAGCTTTAGTGGGTAAGGCGTATTCGGCGGCCGGTCAAGCCTCGGCGTGCCTGCACACGATGTCCATCTTGCAGGCATACCAGGCTGACTTATTAAAGGATGTGAGTGACACTCAAGAGGTCAGCACTGACGTAGTTCGCGAACTGCGTCAGGCTGCAGATTTATCTCTGCGCGCCACCAAGGAGTCGGCCAAGCTAATGGGCCGTACTATGGCAGCCCTGGTGGCCGCAGAGAGGCATCTATGGTTAAATCTCTCTGGCATGAAAGAAAAAGACAAAGCTTTTCTTTTGGACGCTCCGCTCTCTCCTCATGGTCTTTTTGGTGATTCTGTCAATACTGTCATAGATAGATTTCAGGAAGAGAAGAAACAGTCAGCAGCGTTTCAGAAATTTATGCCTCTTAAAATTCATGTCCCCGGTACTGCTGGGCGGGAGCAGTCCAGGCCGTCAGTCAGCTCCTCACATAGGGCGCAACAGAAGCAGAGTGTCGCGTCTCGCGCTCCCCCTTCCAAACAGTGGGACCAGACGCGGCACTCTCAGCCGAAGTCTTCTGGCAAAACTGATCTGAGGACAGTTATTATGGCCAAGAAGGCTTCGGCAAAGAAGAAGTCCTGACGCCACTGGCGTCAGGATGCTGAGGGTGGTCCCTGCCGTGGGAGAGAGGTGTTCACCGCATTACATGGTGCCCGCTCTTCTTCGGTGCCCTCAGGGGCCCGTTCTGCCAACCCCGCCTTCATGCCGGGGCACAGACGGTCCCAGCGAGCGCTTTCCTGAGGGACGCCTGCCCCCTCTGAGGAGGGTCTCAGAGCAGTTAAGCCAGTCGTTCCCTGCCGGTGCGCCGTTACAGGGCGCTGTGTTTGCTGCTCAAGTTACACCAGAGGCCAGTCTCGAGAGACTGGTACCCTTAGTAGTATTTCTGGCAGAGTGGAAAAGCCTTCCAAAAATATCTCAGTGGGTTCTGCACACAGTAAAAAAGGGTTATGCTATCCAATTCAGGTGTCGCCCACCAAAATTCAGAGGGGTTCTGCCCACAGTGGTGGGCCCCGAGCAGGCTCTGGTAATGGAACAAGAGGTGAAAGCGCTCCTTCAAAAGGAGGCTATAGAACGGGTTCCTCCTCCCAGTTTGGAGTCAGGTTTTTACAGCCGATATTTCATCGTTCCAAAGAAGGATGGGGGGTTGCGTCCAATTTTAGATCTGCGCCTGTTGAATCGCTCGGTAGGGAAGCTAAAATTCAAGATGCTCACTATCAAGCAGATCGTGTCACAAATCAGATCCGAGGACTGGTTTGTCACGATAGATCTGAAGGACGCGTACTTCCATATTTCCATCCTTCCACAACACAGGAAGTTCCTGAGGTTCGCCTTCGGGGGCGAGGCATACCAGTACAAGGTTCTTCCATTTGGCCTAGCTTTATCTCCCCGCACTTTCACGAAATGCATGGATGCAGCTTTAGTGCCCCTGAGGTTTCAGGGCATTCGTATCCTCAATTACATCGACGATTGGTTGATTTTAGCTCAGACAGAGCAGATGGCGGTTCAGCATCGAGATGTCGTTCTCGCTCATATAAGAAAGTTGGGGTTGAGGCTGAACGCAAAGAAAAGTGTATTATCTCCTTCTCAGAAGACCACTTTTCTGGGCGTCGTTTGGGATTCGGTCTCGATGCGGGCGCGACTTTCTCCGACCCGCATCGCTTCGATTCTTTCAGCTATGAAACAAGTAAAGCTAGGCCAGCTACTCACTGTAAAACAGTTTCAGAGACTGTTGGGTCTGATGGCAGCAGCGTCCAACGTTATACCTTGCGGCCTGTTGTACATGAGACCACTGCAGTGGTGGCTCCGGACCAAGGGATTCTCCCCGAGGGGAAATCCCCTCCGCACGATCAAAGTCACGCGGCGCTGCCTTTGTGCTCTGGTCATGTGGAAAGAAACCTGGTTCCTATCCAAAGGGCCTGTGTTGGGGGCTCTTTGTCATCGCGTCACGCTAACGACGGATGCTTCCCTCACAGGGTGGGGGGCGGTCATGAGTGGTCGTCCAGCCCAAGGTCTGTGGCAGGACCATCATCTATCATGGCATATAAATTGTCTAGAGATGTTGGCGGTGTTCCAAGCTTTGAAACACTTCCTAGCAGACCTCAGAGGTCATCATGTGCTAGTTCAGTCAGACAACATGTCGGTGGTCTCGTATATAAATCATCAGGGGGGCCTGCGGTCGCGTCCACTTTACAAGTTGGCCCGTCAGATCCTCCTGTGGTCCCAGGGGAAGTTACGGTCTCTGAGAGCTATGTATCTTCCTGGTTATTTGAATGTGGTAGCAGACTCCCTGTCGAGGCAGGGGCCGAGGCCGGGGGAATGGAGGCTCCACCCTGAGGTGGTGGAGCTCCTTTGGTTGAGTTTTGGTCGCGCCGAGGTGGACCTATTCGCTTCCAAGGAGACAACGCACTGTCATCTGTGGTTCTCCATCAGTCAGCCAGCCCCTCTGGGGTTGGACGCTCTGGTACAGCCGTGGCCGAGGTCACGTCTGTATGCTTTTCCCCCGGTTGCTCTGCTACCAGGAGTTCTGGAGAGGGTTCGCCGGGACGGGGTCAGCCTACTTCTAGTAGCCCTGTTCTGGCCGGCCCGAGTATGGTTCGCGGACCTAATATCTCTTCTGGACGGCTCTCCCTTGGAGATTCCGATCAGGAGGGATCTACTCTCTCAGGAGGGCGGTACGATATTTCACCCCGCCCAGAGTTGTGGAAACTGTGGGCTTGGCCTCTGAGGGGGCCCAGCTCATAGAATCTGGTCTCTCAACTGAGGTTGTTGAGACCATCCTTCACTCCAGAGCTCCGTCCACGAGGAAGTTATATGCCCTAAAGTGGAAACTTTTCACTTCTTGGTGTGCAGAACACCGGCAGGACCCAGTTAACGGCCCAGTGGGTGCAGTGCTGGAGTTTCTGCAGGAGCGTTTCTCTGCAGGGTTATCCCCCTCCACACTAAAGGTGTATGTGGCGGCACTAGCTGCTTATCATGTCCCTTTCAGTGGAGTTTCTCTTGGGAGACACCCACTTATAACTCGCTTCCTTCGTGGCACTTTGAGGCTGAGGCCTGCAGTTCGTATGAGGGTGCCGACTTGGGATTTGGCCATTGTACTAGAGGGCCTTTCTTTGGCCCCCTTTGAACCTATTGAGGAAGTTTCTGAGAAATTTCTCAC
>JAVALU010001608.1:0-7500 GCA_030770095.1 Gila robusta | reverse complement strand
GCTGAAAAAAAGGTTTTTGCAACAACTTTCATTTCCATCAATCACCGTTGCAGACTGACGCCACAAGAGGCGAGCTCTAGCGTCATTCTCAATGTATCTTTATCTACACATGTAAATGGGCATTGAAAGCATAATTTTAATAATTTTAATACAAAAATAGGTCACTAGTACATTCATACTTCAGCAGAAGCGAGAAATAACCCAAAAAAAAAAGACTCGAGTGGGCGGAGCTTCTTCAGCGCTGCGTGCATGTCGCGTCATCAGGTGGGCGGGGCGCCGCGCTGGAAAACAGATGCCATGTTTGTTTACTGCGTAGAGATGAAGACGTGCGAAACATTAATATGGAATGCGATTTCTGCTGTTTAACAGACACAGAGGATCTGCGGAGCTTCATCTCACACTCCGAGAGGTGAGAGCATCACATCACGAGCTCTGAAACACTGAAACACATCTGTGCAACAACAGGACTCGAGTATTGAGGTTTAATCATGACAGTTAATCAAGTGCAGTTTTTTTTACTAGTATTCAAATGAATGAGTTTTGCTTATTATCAGCCGGATTTCTCATAACCTTTCAAACTTAATATAAGCTCTAAATATTAGCTCATCATCGTAAGTGTGGCTTTAAACGTATTACATTGGAATGTCTATGTTATAATTGAAAAAACCCCTAAAACATGTATCTAATATAAATCATCATATTTCTCCAGCTGATTAATCACAGTACGTATTAAAACAATTGTTTTAACAAGTATTCTTAAATTATACTTTAACCCCGCGACAGAAAAACCTATTATTAACAAAATGATCAAAATATTGCAAATGTACCACAGCTTGAGATAAATGCATGATTTTAATACACCAAAAAAGATAACAAAAAGTCCACGTTTTAGGTGGACGCAGACACATTACTGTTACATACGTGTGACGTTTAATGTTATTAAATACAGTAAGTGAAGTACTCACGCACACAGAAAGCCGTCCGCTGAATTCAGTTCTCTTCCGCAGCTTATGGCCAAATACACACAAAATTATGTCAAAATACCCATCTTGCTGAGTCAGTTATGTGTTAAAGGCACACTATGTAACTTTTCGAAACTAGTGGTCGTTTATTCAAAACAAAGGCGTTAGGGGTGGGCGGATCGTATCGATACTTTCGATACTGACGTGGTATCGAAAAGGATCGATCCTCACATAAAAATATCGATCCATCTGATCGATGTTTTTTACCAGTATTTTTTATTAATTTAGAACGCAATTCAGTGAGTAAAAAAAACTTCTAAGTTGAAAAATACGCGAATGTTAGCGAATAATTGTGTAGGGTAGAACCAGAGAATGTCTAATAAGGCTAGACGGAGACGGGCTCTGGTAGAACTATTTCTCCTAGTCATCTGGATACAAGATGAAACCAATCAATCCCAGAGAGCGTTCGATGCTGGTGCTTCTGTCACAGTGTGTTTGGGAAACGAAGCCTTGATGACAGAGAAACAATCGAGAGTTATTTTGCAATAAACAAATTAAAAGTTTACATAACGGTTGAAAATGTTGATGTCAGTAAGATTTGTTTAATGAAATTAATATTTTTATTCAACAAGGATCGATGCATTAAATTGATTGAAAGTGACAGTCAAGGGTTTTACACTAGTTAAAAAAATCTATTTCATATAAATGCTGTTCTTTCAACTTTGTTCATCAAATAATTTTGCATAAAATGTATCATGGTTTCCACAAAAACATGAAACTGTTTTCAACATTGATAATAATAAGAAATGTTTCTTGAGCAGCAAATCAGCATATTAAAATGAATTCTCATCATGAAGGATCATGAAGACTGGAGTAATGATGCTGAAAATTCAGCTTTGATCACAGGAATAAATGACAGAATAGCCTATGTTAAATTGTAATAATGTTACAGTTTTTACTGTATTTTTGATCAAATAAAGGCAGAAGAGAATTAAAAATCTTACAGACCCCAAACTTTTGAACAGTAGGCTAGTGTACAATAGTGCATTTACTATAATTAGGGTAGTCACTGATTAATTACAGGCGAGTTGAGAGCACAAATCACAAAATATTTAGTGGTCATGAAAACATATTCAGATTTAGCATATTAATGATGCATTCACCTCATAAATCATGACACACTGCTCTAGCACAGGAAAGTGCATGTAAGTTCAAGTGCATACTTTTAAAATTAAAAAGTATTGGTATCGGTATCGATATCGGCGATACAGGCCCTGTATTTACTTGGTATCGGATCGATACCGAATTTTGCAGTATCGCCCACCCCTAAAAGGCGTAGCTTGATGATGCTTTGATTGGCGGAATCATGGGAGTTGTTCTCAACAGCCGGCGGAGAATACGATGGACTCGGGCAGAAATCATTATTAATTAATGTTACGAAAGCCATTGAAGCGTAACGAGCCGCTGGAGTGATAGCGAGAGAGGAGCGCGACACACGGCTCACAAGCGCTGGAGCGTTTATCATCCCGCTGACGGGAACGCAGCGCTGTTTTATCATATTAGATATTTATGAGTGTGATGAAAGTTGTTATAATGCTACTCTGTGCGTTCGCTCAGCGGCGACTACATGAGACACTTGTTGCACACTGCAGTGAGCTAGATCGATATTAGGCATGGTAAAACATGGTACTCACTGTAAATCAAGAAAATGAGATTTAAACAAAAAGACTAACTGTGTTGAGCTATTTAACAAGTTTTCTTTCAATGAATGTATCTAAACAGTTGCTCACCTGTCTAATAAAACACATAATATATTAAAGTGTCTGGTTTTTCCATGGTTTCTACAAAATATATCCAGAAATCGAGGGTAACGCGGGTATGATGTCATTGATAGGCGACGCACGGACGCGGTCTGTGTCCTGGTTAAAATGCTTATTTCTCTGGATTTAAACATTCTTAGAAACATTTGTGATAATGCAAGTACACAAATTAACAAAATAACTAACATTGTTCTAGTGGTTTTTGGATATTTTGATCCAAAAATGTATCAGTATATTAGATCCGTGCATTCGCTCTTAAAGTGACAGCAGCCTAATAAACCCGCTTCTGTTTCTGTTGTGCAGGACCAAGACGGATCCTTTCCCCAGCTGATTTATCACAGTATATAAAAACAATTGTTTTGAATTACAAGGATTCTGAAATTATACTTTAACCCCGAAACAGAAAAACCTCTTCTGAACTTGGGCTGTAGGATATATCAAAATGATAAAAATATTGCAAATGTACAACGGCTTGTTTTAGGTGGACAGACAGCAGAGAGTAGACTGGACACGTGACTGTTACATATGTGTGAGGTTTAATGTTATTAAATGCAATAAGCGCGCATACACACACACACACACACACACACACACACACACACACACACACACACACACACAGACAGAAAGCCGTCTTCCGCAAGTTATATGGTCAAATTCACACAAAATTATGTAAAAATGCCCATCTTGGTGAGTCATTTATGTCTTAAGTGGAGTCAAGTCAAGTCACCTTTATTTATATAGTGCTTTTTACAATAAAGATTGTTTCAAAGCAGCTTTACAGAGATAATAATGCAAAAAAGTTTGTTTCTAGAAGAAAATAGCGTCACAGTCCAGCTTCAGTGATGGTTTGTTTTTGTTGTAAAAAAGTTATTAATTTAGTTAATTTATATATCTAGCAGCCGCTCTTGAGAATACAGAGAGTAAACAGCTGAGAAAGAAAGTGTGTGTGTATCAGTATATTGGATCAGTGCATTCACTCTTAAAGTGACAGTAGCCTAATAAACCTGCTTGTTTCTGTTGTGCAGGACCAAGACTCTGTTCGAGGAGATCCGCGCCTCCATCAACAATAACGCGGAGGGCGAGCGCTGGTTCTGGCGGCCCGTTCTGCCGTGGGGCGGCGTGTTCCCCATCCGAGCGGGACGCAAGGCCATCGCCTCCACGCCGCTGTACGTGCAGATCAGCCTGAAGAACACCTGCACCATCGACGGGTTCCTCATGCTGCTCTACGTCATCCTGAGGGACAACCGGAGCTTTGCCCGAGAGCTGGCGCCGTTCCTGGGCAAGCGCTTCGTGGAGCACTTCCTGTTCCTGATGGACTCGTGCGACTACACCACCGTGAAGATGCTGTGGATCTGGGACCGCATGTCCAAGCGCCAGTACCGGTCCGAGGTGAACCACACGGCGCTGGAGATCGACCTGTTCGGGAACGAGCACGAGAACTTCACCAAGAACCTGGAGGACCTGATGTCCAGCGCGCAGGAGAGCTGGTGCTCCAACGGGAGCTGCCCGACCCGCTTCCAGGAGCACCCGCGCAAGACCATCAGCGTCAAGTGCGTGACCTTTGACCCCGACACAGGAAAGCCTCATCTGAACTAGGGCTGCAGGATATATCGAGATGCAGCGATATGAAAATTTTGTCCGATACCGATAACTCTTTGAAAGCTGTAGCCGATATATTGGCTGATGAATCTAAACCCAACACTGCAAAAAATGCTTTTTTGTCTTGTTTCCAGTCCAAATATCAAGCATTTCTTAAGTCAAGATGTATTTACTATAGTAGTAAAATGACATAAGATATTAAGTCTTGTTTTCTGGGGAAATTAATCAAAATTAAGTGAGTTTTTGCTTAAGACAAGCTAAATTATCTGCCAATTGGGTAAGAAAAATAATCTTGTTTCTGTTTGAATTAAGATAATTTTCTTAGCCCATTGGCAGATAATTAAGCATCAACTCACTTAATTTTGATTAATTCCCCCAGAAAACAAGACTTAATATCTTATGTCATTTTACTCATCTAGTAAGTAAGTAAGTAAGTAAAATTTATTTTTATAGCACATTTAAACACAGCTCGCACTGACCAAAGTGCTGTACATAGCGCAATAGCCACAAAATAATACAATAAAATAAATACAATTACAAATACAGACATAGCAAAGTAAGACAGTTAAAACACAGGGAAGGCCAATGTAAATAGGTGAGTTTTGAGCCTGGTTTTGAAAATTGTGATAGATGAAGCATTTCTGATGTCAGGTGGCAGTTGAATTTAGTAAATGCATCTTGATTTAAGAATTTTTAGGTATTTGGACTGAAAACAAGACAAAAATACTGAGTAAGAAAAGCATTTTTTTTTGCAGTGAAATTTGTATATAATTTTTGAGAGCCTGATTACAAAAACAAAAGTCTCACCATTAAAATGCATGTCCCAAACACACAATTAGAATGATGTTCTCATTATAATGTTATGTAGCCGATATGACAGACTTGCGCTGCACATGTTGCACTTAATTCTATTTTCTTTTTTGAAGTGATTCCAGTCATATTTCAAGCAATTTAAAAGCATCATGTTGAACAGTGCGCATCTGAAGTGTCTCAGCTGAAGGAAATAATGCAGTATTTATCGGCTTTAATATAGCAGCCAAATTTTCTTATCGGGCCGATAATGATAACATTACAAATGAACATATATCGGCCGATACCGATAAATCGTGTTCCCTAATCGAAATGATCAAAATATTGCAAATGTACAACGGCTTGCGATAACTACATGATTTTAATACTCCAAAAGATTAGAAAAAGTTCATGTTTTATGTGGACGCAGAGAGTAGACCGGACACGTGACTGTTACACACACTACCAGTCAAAAGTTTTGGATAGGTACAATTTTTAATGTTTTTATAAAAAGTCTTTTCTGCTCACCAAGGCTGCATTTATTTGGTAAAAAAAAAAAAAACAGTAATATTGTCAAATATTATTATAATGTAAATCAGCTGTTTTCTATGTGAATATATAATAAAGTGTAATTTATTCCTGTGATCAAAGCTGAATTTTCAGCATCATTACTCCAGTCTTCAGTGTCACATGATCCTTCAGAAATCACTATAATATGATGATTTGATGATCAAGAAACATTTATGATTATTATCAGTGTTGAAAACAGTTATTTGCATTTTTATTTCAGGATTCTGTGATGAATAGAAAATTCAAAAGAACAGCATTTATCTGAAATAGAAGATTTGTAACATTAAACACTACCGTTCAAAGGTTTGGGTCAGTAAGAATTGTTATTTTATTTTTTTAATGGAACTGTTTTCAACATTGAAAATAATAATGAATGTTTCTTTTAGCATCAAATCATCATATTAGAATGATTTCTGAAGGATCATGTGACACTGACACTGAAAAATTAAATTTTTAATTCATCATATCATGTTTAGCAATATTACTGTTTTTTTTTTTTTTGTTTTTTTACCAAATAAATGCAGCCTTGGTGAGCAGAAGAGACTTTTTATAAAAACATTAAAAATCGTACCTATCCAAAACTTTTGACTGGTAGTGTGTGTGTGACGTTTAATGTTATTAAATGCAATAAACGAAGTACTCACACACACAGAAAGCCGTCTTCTGCATCTTATATGGCCAAATACACAGAATTATGTCAAAATGCCCATCTTGCTGAGTCAGTAATGTGTTAAGTGGAGTAAACATGAGAAAGAAAGTGTGTGTGTGTGTGTGTGTGTGTATCAGTATATTGGATCCGTGCAGCTCTTAAAGTGACAGTAGCCTAATAAACTAATAAACCTGCTTCCATCTGTGTGCGTAATGTTAATCAAACAACAAAAGACAGAAAATCACTCGCTGCTCTCGGCTGAATCACTTTTCTAGCTTTAATAAGAATCAGTGTATATTTAATTCATACGGTGAAGACTACATTACATTTGATTATTCAATTTCTGTTGAGTAAACCTAATGTGGGCCTATAACCCCTAAACCCATGTGACCTTACTCTCTTTATGTAACCCTACAGTAAAACTGCTGTTCGCTTTCAGAAGTGATTTAAATGTATTGTACACACTCGAAGCATTATGGTATTGCATATCCAATATCACGTAATTTAACAAGTTATCGCATTTTTCTTCAATATTGTGCAGCCCTGGTTTGATCCTTTTTTCAGTGTCATATTTGATGCGTCAGGCTTTTATGGCTCTGATATAGTGAGAAAACGGAGGAAAAAACTGCAAAAATATGTAATTTGGTGCAGAATCTGATATTGATATGAAATTCTGATGCTTGTAATGTAAATCAGTGAGATGTTTATAACAGTATAGCAGACACTAACACTAAGATGATATTTCATAATTTACTGTACTGGATGCTTTTCTGCTCATAGAGATGAGAAGCGAAAGATTGTTTTAATGAAAGAAATGTAATATTTAAGATGATTCATTCATTGTTAGATTCCAGAATGAATGAAGTTTGTGTGATATTTGACGTCTCTCCTGTTATTAATGGTTATTAGAGTCTGTCAGCGGCCGATTCACAGCTGTCTCTCTCTCTCTGTGTGTGTGTGTGTGTGTGTGTGTGTGTGTGTGTCGCAGTCCTCCTCATGAGCTTCCATATAAAGATCCCATTCAGTCGGCGCTGGACGAGTTCTTCTGCCCGAGGCTGGAGCCATGTGACGAGTCTGAGTGAGTGTGTGTATGTGTGTGTGTGTGCGT
>JAVALU010001606.1:0-93018 GCA_030770095.1 Gila robusta | reverse complement strand
TTGCTTACTGCTCCGCGCGTTTGCTCTATCTCTTTTATATTTTTATATTTTATCTCCTTTATATCCACCTAATTTTTAACGGTCAAGCAAAATCAGCACAGTGACACAAACGCTTGGGATTACTACAAAAAAAAGCAGAATTCTTTTATTCAACCAGCCTCCACGAAAGCTTACATTCCGGAAGGAAAACACAACTGCCAGTTAGGCATTCATAGGATAAGAAAATCCCTCCTCTGGAATCTACTTGCTGCTCTAACTTTGCGCCCACAGACGTTTACAAAGGATTGCAGTTCTTGAAACAAAGTTAATTGCGGACCACCAAACCAGACGGAACACACAACAGAGCTTCGTCATGGACGCCCTCAGCATACAGCCGTGGTCCATAATCTAGTGCTCCTCGACAGGTTATACTGAGTGTAAGAAACAAGCCGATCGACTTACAAATCGATGGCACAAACAGGAGCGAGACCCAAAGGCACTCGAGACATCAGATTTGTCACGAGCATCACATATTGCCGCAGTAGCATCCTCTACCCCAGATACGGCTCTGACAACGATTGGAAACACTGGTCTCCGACCACCGCCTATACATCTTGAGAACAGATTTGAAGTATTAATGAAATGAGGAATCCCAATTTGATGATATGAGACACAGACTGAATCAGCCAGTAGCTAACACTGATGCTAACGGGGCTCAAGGTCGAGCAGACATGCGGCACTCACGCACAGCGGCAGCCGGCCCAGGACTCTGATAGTAGGGCGACTCCATAGCAAAACATTAGTAGCAGGGATACAACTAACTGCTGCCTTCCACAAGCAACCACTTCTATGTAAACAGAGAACTTTAGACTTCTGATGAAACATAAGACAGCAAATCGACTCATCATTCATGTGGGGAAGAATGATATTCATAAAGAGCAGCGGAACTCCTTAAGAAGGATTTCAATGAACTTTTTGAAACACTTAAAAACTGAAAGTTCAACATTCATCAGTGGACCACTCCCACAAGAGGAACAAACAGTTTTCACGGTTGCTTGGCTTAATACATGGCTGCAAAAAACCTGCCATATAAAAGGATGAACTTCATTGACAACTTCAATCTTTTCTGGAGTCAGAGGCAACTGTTTCAATAGAATGGCCACCACCCAACAACTTGGTTCAAGAGTGCTAAAGGACAATATCTACTTCTCCCTCCGTCATCCTTCTGCATGTGTGCAATCCACTCAACCTGAATGGCTCACACACACCTGGATACAGTATGAATGACCACAGGACTTCACTTCAGCACCTGAATGGACATGCTGTTGACACATCACAACAAGGACAATATACACCACTCAGCCACAACAACCTCTGCTCACGGAACACATCTCAGCTGAGCCCCGCCACAGAGCTCACCACAGACAGACTGTGACATACTAGCACTGCTCCAAGATTCAGCACCCAAGGACTACTTTCTGGAAAACAGCCAGGGAAACAGACAGCTATTACAGCCTCCGATAACACCAGAGCAACACCCCGCTCTCCAGACACGTTATCTCACTCTCCAGCATCTCCACTTCTGTGCTTCTCAGAGAAAATGGAACAACGGTGTATGCTGGAACCAAACTATCCCACTCTTTTTGCTGCAAGCCCCCAGATACCAACCAAAAAACGCAGGCCCCACAACCACAAAGCCTGGGGCCAGACCCGCACCCCTTTTGTGAGCGTCTTCGGCTCTGAAGCGAGGGCAACACCTCCTCGCAGCGCGTCGAGGTGAACCAAAAACAACTGATACCGTCGCGTAGTGTAGGTCCGCCCTGATAAAACAGTAACTCCTAAATGATTACGAGAACAGGGGAACTCCAGTAGCGCAACTGTATCTTTGCATGCTGTCGATTACATGTCGAAAGGTCTAAGGCCTTCAAAAGCCGTACAGCAAACCCATCTAATCTGGTGCCTATTACACACAAACTAAGATTGCTGGGGGGAAAAAAGTAAGACTGTTAAGTTAGCACTTTTTAAACATCCGCTCACTTAAAAATAAATCACTTCTAGTCAACGACTAAATAACCACATACAACCTGGATTTTATGTTGCTAAATGAAACTTGGCTTGAAACAGCTGCAGTGCAACAGTCCTCAATAAACAGCCCCTCCTAACTTACTGTTTGATGTTCTGCAGAGCTGTTAAAGAGTGGAGTTTAGCTGCTCTTTAAAGATGTCTACCAATTAAGCAATATCATTTGAATTACCCGTCTTTCGAAGATCTGGTATTGTGTTAAAGTCTCCACGCAATTTACTTATCATTGTTTACAGGCCTCCAAAATACGCTCCAGCATTTGCGATGTACTTTACAAGATCTGTTAGTCAATACAATTTCTCAGAGTTGACTGCTTTGCCATTGCTGGAGATTTTAAAATTCACATAGATAATCAGATACCAATATGGCAAAGATAAAACTTTGTTAAAAACTTTTGATCTACTCAGCATGTACATGGACCCACACATAATTCATGGACACACTCTAGATTTACTTATCAAAGGTCTAAACATTTCTCAGCGATTGTATTAAGATTACACTGTCTGATCATTTTTGTATTGCTTTGATATAGTTGATCTCTCCTGCCATTGAGCTAGATCTGTGTCTGTCAAGAAGAATGCTTAAATGATAACACTAGTGTACTTTTATGATAGGCTATACTTTTACACCAAGCATATCTGCTGGACTCGTTTTGATTATCTCCTTGATTCTTTAACTCAAAAGTTAGAGTGTATATTGATGATATTGCTCCTGTAAAGTCAGGAAGAAGAATGGCAGACAAAAAGCACCTTGAGAAACTCAACACATGCAAAATATAAAGAAGATGCAAAAGCAGAGCGCATGTGGCGAAGACAAAACGTGTAGCCCATTATAACATCTACAAAGACAGCATCCATGCTTCAATAAGGAACTAGCAAAGCTAGACAGACTATCTTCTCAAATATTATAAACCGCAATATAAACAACACACCACTCTTTTTGCTACTGTAGAGAGACGGACAAACCCCCCAAGCCAGATTCCAGTGAAATGCTCTCAGAGAGCAAGTGCAGTGAGTTGTGCTTCGTTCAGTCTCTGAGAAAATCAATATAATCAGAGAAGGTGATCAGCTCATCCTTGATTGCGCTGGGTCAGCAATCAGACAACAGCCTGAGAAATAGTCACTATGTCTGATTTTGAAGAAATTTGATGCAACATTTGGAAGAACCGTACAGCACCTTAAAACATCAACCTGCCCCTTGACGCACTTCCCACATCTTTTGTCAAAAATGTGTACACAGCTTAGAAGCAGAGTCTCCTAGAATGGTAAATCCTCACTTCACTCTGGGAGTGTTTCCGAACTCCCTGAAAACTGCAGTGTCAAGCCCACCTGAAAAAGAGCAATCTGGATAAGACCATGATTAACAACTATAGACCGATCTCAAATCTTCCTTTCATAGCAAGATCATTGAAAAGTTGTCTTCAATCAGCTGAACAAATCTTAAGCTCAAATGGACACTTGACATTTGTCAATGCTGGTTTCCGACCGCACCACAGCACAGAGACAGCCTCATAAAGATAATAAACGATATTCGCTTAAATACGATACAAGCACATTATCAGTGCTGGTACTACGCGACCTCAGTGCTGCATTTGACACTGGTCGATCACAACATACGTCTGACAGCTGGAAAACTGGTCGGGTTTCTGGATAGTCCTAAAAGGTTCAGGTCATACTTGGAAGGGAGAGGTATTATGTGAGTATAGAACCATAAGTCTGAATGACATCCATGACATCGGAGTCCCTCAAGCTCAATTCTTGCGCCACTCCTATTCAACCTGTACATGCTCCCAATGAGCCAAATATAGAAAGAACCAAATCCTTACCTACAGCTAGCAGACGACACACAGCTCTACGTTAGCCCTATCGCCTAACGATTACAGCCCCATTATCTCTCTTTTCCAATGCATTGATGAAGTAAACAATTGGATTGCCTAAACTTTCTTTCATTTAAACAAAGACAAAACTGAGTCATTGCGTTTGGAAACATGAGATGGAAGGTGCTCAAGTGAGATGGGCTAATACCGTCAAGTCTAGGGGGGTCCAAACAACTAGAAATCAAGTACGGAATCTGGTGTGTCTCTGGGAGTCAGACCTGAGTTTTCAGTAGTTCATGTACTAAAGGCAATAACGTAAATCAGCAGTTACTATCACCTGAAAAAGAGTGCAAGAATTAGGATGTTTGTTTCCAGTCAAGACTTAGAGAAACTGGTGCATGCGTTCAACACGCAGCAGGGTGGATTATGGTATATGGACTTCTCACATGGCCTCCCAATAAAGACCATAACACAGTTGCGGCGTCATACAGAAGCGCTGCCGGCCGAGGATGTCTGAGCATGTACGCAGAAAACATAGGAACACAGCACACCAGCCGCAGGGCTTATATACTGGGCTTGCCAGTTTGACAGAGAGAAAAAAAAAGAAGAATTGAGTTTAAAGTAGTTATTACTGGATAGAAAGAAAAAAATATTTGTAAATCATTCAAATGGCTGCGAGGACCTCAATACATTGCAGATATGCTCACTGATAGAAACCCTACAGATCACTCAGAATTATAATAGTATTGTTAAATTCAAAATTAAATGTTAAATGTCCCCAACTAAGCATGCCAAAAGCCAATGGCGACAAAGGCGAAGAGAGACGAAAAAGGCGACAGTGGCAAGGAACCAAAACTCCATCAGTGACAGAATGGAGGAAAAAACCTTGGGAGAACCCAGGCTCAGTCGGAGGCCAGTCCTCCTTTGGCCAACGAACGAACAGTGAATGATTATGATTTAGGCAGCATAATGTCAGGAGTCAGATGTGATCAGAACTTTCACGATATTTATCCAGTTCATCTGGTTGGGGTCGGAGTCATCATGCCGGTGTGGAGATGAGTGTGTTGAGGTGTCCATGAGGCCTTCAGTGTTGATGAGGCTGGCACTTCAGGGATGCGTTGTCGTCGTGTCCAGGTGATGGTCCTTCCTCAGATCTGGATATGGCCTGGATACGGTGGTTTGCGGTAAACCTCGGGATAAACAGAGAGACTAATATTAGCGTAGACGCCATCCTTCCCATGATGTACAAAGTACATCAGGAATCATGGGAAGTGTTCCCGGTTCCGGCTGATCTAAACTATGCAGCCTAACATTGAATTATAGAAGTCTATAGTGTGCTATGTGTATGCTAAGCCAAAGAGATGTGTTTTTAGTCTAGATTTAAACTGACAGACTGTGTCTGCTTCCCGGACAATGTTAGGAAGATTGTTCCAAAGTTTTGGTGCTAAATAGGAAAAGGATCTACCGCCAGCAGTCGATTTAGATATTCTAGGTATTATCAACTGGCCAGAATTTTTAGATCGCAATAGACGTGAAGGACTATAATGCGTTAAGAGCTCGCTCAAGTACTGCGGAGCTAAACCATTTAGTGCTTTGTAAGTAATCAGCAATATTTTAAAATTTATACGATGTTTAATAGGCAGCCAATGCAGTGTTGACAGAACCAGGCTAATATGGTCATACTTCCTGGTTCTGGTAAGAACTCTAGCGGCTGCATTTTGAACTAGCTGTAGTTTGTTTATTAAGCGTGCAGGGCAACCACCCAGTAGAGCATTACAATAATCTAGCCTTGAGGTCATGAATGCATGAACTAGTTGTTCCGCATTTGTCAATGAGAGCATATGACGTAATTTAGATATATTTTTAAGATGGAAAAATGCGGATTTACAGATACTAGACACGTGACTTTCAAATGAAAGATTGGTATCAAAGAGCACACACACACACACACACACACACACACACAGGTTCCTAACCGACGACGAAGACTTAACAGAGCAGCCATCAAGTGTTAGACAGTATTCTAGGTTATTACGTGTGGAAGTTTTTTGTCCAATAATTAGAATCTCTGTTTTTTCAGAATTTAGTAGTAAGAAATTACTAGTCATCCAATTTTTTATATCAGCTATGCATTCCGTTCATTTTGTGAATTGGTAAGTTTCGTTAGGTTTTGAAGAAATATAAAGCTGAGTATCATCAGCATAACAGTGAAAGCTAATTCCATATTTCCTAATGATATCTCCTAACGGTAGCATGTACAGAGTGAACAGCAACGGTCCTAGTACTGAGCCTTGTGGTACGCCATACTGAACTTTTGACCGATAAGACATCTCTTTATTTACTGCTACAAACTGAAAACGGTCAGATAAGTATGATTTAAACCATGCTAGTGCAATTCCACTAATGCCAACATAGCTTTCTAGTCTATTTAAAAGAATGTTGTGGTTGATAGTATCAAATGCAGCACTAAGATCGAGTAACACTAATAGAGAGATACAACCACGATCGGATGATAAGAGCAAATCATTTGTGACTCTAATGAGAGCTGTCTCAGTACTATGGTACGGTCTAAATCCGGACTGAAAATCCTCGCAGATATTATTTCTTTCTAAAAAGGAAAACAGTTGTGAGGATACTGCTTTTTCTAGTATCTTTGACAGAAAAGGCAGATTCGAGATTGGCCTGTAATTGACTAATTCTGTAGGATCAAGTTGCGTTTTTTTAACAAGCGGTTTTATCATAGCCAGCTTAAAGGTTTTTGGTACGTATCCTAGAGACAAAGACGAATTAATGATATTGAGAAGAGGATCTATGACCTCTGGAAGCATCTCTTTCAATAGTTTAGTCGGTATAGGGTCTAACATACAAGTTGTCGATTTAGATGAATTAACAAGTTTGCAAAATTCTTCCTCTCCTATAGCAACAAATGAATCAAAATGTTCCTCATGGAGACTACACTGCACTCCCTGATGCGATACTGTAGTAGACGGTTGCATAGTTATAATTTTGTCCCTGATATTATAGATCTTATAAGTGAAGAAGTTCATAAAGTCATTACTGCTGTGTTTCTTGGAAACTTCTGGGCTTGAAGCTTTCTTTTTCGTTAGTTTAGCCACTTGTTCAAATAAATACCTAGGATTATGTTTATTTTCTTCTAATAGGGTCGAAAAATAAGCAGATCTAGCAGCTTTTAAGGCCTCTCTGTAAGCAATCGAGCTCTCCTTCCATGAAATCCGAAATACCTCTAGTTTTGTTTTCTTCCAGTTTCGCTCCATTTTAATAATCACAAATACACTTACATTTATATGTTTTTATGAATGAATGGCTTGCTCTAACTGTTGTTTGGTCTTCGTCAACAACACGCGCTTGCACCCCCTGCTGGTGAGGTCGACTAACAGCAGATGGAGATTATGATCGGTAATCTACTGCTTTTCCTGCAGTTCCTGGATGTCAATGTTGAATTTACTGTCGAATTTGAACCACTGAATTTGTGGAAGCGAATTTGTAAAGCGAAATAAAATGGACCATAAATTGCCTGTTGAATATTATAGGTTGTATTTTTAATCAGTTTGAATATTTTGGAAATGAAATATGAAAGGTGAATATGGATTATTGAATTTTTAATAATGAAAATGTGTTTGAAATGTTTTGAATTGAAATATTCACAGCTTAAATATTCAACCATGTCAAAATTTGAGCCAATACAAAATGCAAGTCCTAAAAATACAATGCATTAAAATGCAAGCATGGTTAATGCAATGCATAGTTTTTTTCAAGTAATGCAATTCAACAGGCTTTTTGTTTCAAAAACATTTGGCATTATTTTACTTCCATACGATCGCGTCACAGATCAGCCAAATGTCCATGTGCATCTTGAAAAGCGGATGTTTAGGAAAGTGCTGTGGCAAGTTTTTGTGCATCAAGTGAATCAGAGAAGAAGAAAGTCAAAGGCGCCTTTAGTCCTGTTGTACCCTACATCTGTATATATATAATACCTTTTTTTTTTACTGTAGCATTTTTACAATTAAAATCACAAACAATATTTTTTTTAAAGTGTATAGAAGCAGCCAACCAAACAGTTCTGTCTGTAAAAACCTTCAAACATTAAGATGTATATATACTACTGTTTACTGTCAGACAAGCCTTTATTAATCCTTTCTTCAAACTTTGTTTGACATGTTTCCATTGTTTACACTTACTTTAGTTTCATGAAATTCTTTTAATTTCAGTTTATTGTGATTCTGCATCCTGTTTGCCGCCTCAGTTCAAATTCAGCAACTGAAATGTAAAAAATCATTTTTTAATTCTATGCCTAATGTTGCAGCAGCATTGTTTACACTGGTAGTCAGTGAATTAAAATAAGTGTTCAGGATCAATAACTGGTGTGTGTTTGTGTGTTTAGGATGGCTACAGTGGGAGTGAATGTGATTGAGACAGCGGCTCTAGGGAGACCCTTCCAGCTGGGGATGCTGTATGACTGCAGGAAAGATGCTCTAATACCAGGTACAAAAAAATGTATTGGTTACATATGTAAAATTAAAGCTGCAAGCAGCATTTATCGGGGTTCAAGCATTTAAGGCCTTTAAGCACATAAGCATTTAAGACATTAAGTTTTATTTAGCAAGCATGCAACTACTGACATAATAGATGGAAAAGACCATTTACAGCCAATACAAGCAATTTACTAGGAGTGCACAATTCAGAAAATGTCATGATTCAATATTGATTTTTACACTCAAGATTCGATTCAAAATCGATTTTCAATTCAAAAACGATTTACAGTATGTAAATGTACTTTACTTTTTCCTATGTGATTGATTGTAGTAGACATACAATTTAAAAGAAAATAAACTATGTCTTCATACAAAAATAAAAACTTTTGCAACTAAAAAGTGCAAAGTGCCAAGCTTTGGCCAGCTTTTAAATACATTTAATTCAAGTTTAAAATAAAACTTAAATAAAAAATCTTTTACATTTAGCTTTAAAGTGCTGCAGTCAGATCAAACAAACAATCATGCTAAATGTGGTTTGTACTTCAGCTACCAGGTTGACTTGTTGAAATGTAAACTCGACTGGGCACATTGAACTTCCTAAAATTCCTAAAAATATATACTAATGTCATAAACCCTTGCAAAATTATTTTAAATAGATTTAAAAAGCCACTGCTACTGGTAACATCTATGGTTATATTGATTTGTTTAGATCCAGTGAAGTCGTATCATAGGCGTGATTTGCGGGTGGGATGGATGGGACATGCCCCCACCCCTTTTTCTCAGGATCGATATTGTCCCCCACTACTTTTTGAAACATTGAGGCACAGATGTACCCAATACAAATAAAACATCTCCAGTTACCTAGCAGAGCAATCATTTAGTTTGCTATTAATTAAGAGATCTAGCGCAGGGGTTCCCAAACTTTTCTATTCCAGGACCCACGTAGACAAGAATAATCTATCTCAAGACCCACCAAAATAATTTTAAAGCATGAATGTGGGGTGGGAGGCGTTAGTTCTCTTTAGAGCAGTTTTTTTCCTTGTCATAGTATGACATATAAGTTTAATTGCAATACAAACTTATGGTACATTATCAAAAAGTTTGAGAATTAAAATAGTAGCCTAATGGCTGTTGAAAAAATGTAAAGAATACTGAGTAGTTTTTGTCTGCTGCCTCAACTGATTTACCCAAACATGGCAAAACAAATTTAAAGAAATGAAAAAGATTAAGTAAGCTTAATCTTAACCAAAGGTTTGATATGACAAAAAATCAGAATATAAAAAAATAATAGACTAATAATTTTATAGAATTTCAATACTAATAGGCCTATTTATGCTGCGAGTGTTGTTAAACTCATTGCGTTGTTCAGCGCAGAAAACGCTTTCGTGCTCCTGAGTATACATTTTAAATACTTTTTACATATATATTTTCCTTATGCGTTGGTAGGTATCAAAATGCATGCGAGGGAACACAAAACAACGCACTCTTACGACGACCATATCTCTGAAAGACAACAGACGACAGAGATTAATGCGATCCCCAAAAGCATCTGCCTAAGTAGATCGCAGAACCATTGCCACCAATGGTCTCTACAAACAACTTAGCTCACGATGCTTCTGGGAAACGCAGCCCAGACCTGAATCAGCCTTTAGTGACATTTGAATTCTCCGGTGTAATGCAGAATGAGATCATGCAGTGATTGGAGTAAACGAGTTTCTTCTCGTTAATATTGCGCACCAAACCGCTTAATGAACCGAAGCCGCTCTGAGACGATGAAAATTGTTATCACAACAAGTCGCACGCGCGCGCTTCATGAAACACAATACTGACATATTTATCTAACTTTAAATCGCTCTAAGCAATATAGAGATTTCTATTTAACGTTGGTTCATCGTGCAACCTGTTTGTATGTGTCATTCATGAAACGTAAATTCAGCTGCAGCCAATAGTGATTGCGCGACCCACCTCTTCCCAATCTGCGACCCACAAATGGGTCGCGACCCACAGTTTGAAAACCCTGATCTAGCGCTTTAATCTGTTGTTTTTGAGATCCAGCTGAGCGCTCGTTGCCGCTGTTATCAGTTGCATGGATATACAGTTGTTCTCTTGTGGCTCGCGCACATTCTTCACTCTTCAATCGATCGCCGTTGCAGAGACTCTCTATTCGTTCCAGTGAAATCACAAAATAAAATGCACACAAATGTGTCCCTGCTTGATATAGACTGTAACCACTAGCCGCGTTTCCACTGCCGGGCCAGGGCCGAGCCATGCTAGTGCGTGCCAGGGCCAGTCGCGTTTCCACTGTCACTTCCGGTGCTTGAGCGGGGCTTACTCAGGGCCAACGGCCAGGATTTCTGGCCCGTCGAATACCTTGGGCCAAAGCAGGCCAGGTCGGGCTAGAGGCGTGGTCAAGCTAAAAGGCGGAGTTTATCGGTGTTATAGAAAATTATGATCTGTAGCAAGATGTACATTTCACTTTTTTTATATCGCGCAAAATAATCGCTGCTCGAAATGGAGAATCGCCTGTATTGGTCTGTCGAAGATACCAAGGCTCTTCTGAGCATTTGGGCAGAAGACAGGGTACAACGTCAATTTGACGGCGTGTGAAGAAACGAGGACGTCATAAAATACAACGATGCTGAACTTTCTAAGCTAAGCATTCAACGAGCAACGCTTCAAGTTCAGGAAAAAATAAAAAAGTTGCGGGCGCAGTATTGTACAAGGCGATTAAAACGCACAATGGACAAAGCGGAGCTCAGAGAAGGAACTTTCCATGGTTCGACTTGATGGACGGTGTGCTGGGTCACCATCGGTGTGCTGGGTCACCGTCCCTCTGTTAGTGGCGACTCGCGAGACAAGTCGGGACACTATTGCAGCCACGGCCGTGAGTTAATATACATGCTATCTTCCTAACTTAAAAAATAAATAAATTCATAATACCCGCTGAAATGGGTTGGGTTGTATGACGTTTGATCCAGAAAGGCGTGTTAGGGTTGGGGTTTAGGGCAGCCGCACACCAGGCTGCCGGATGGTGTTGCTAACAACTTGCAATGTATAACTATTATCAGACTGGCCCTTGCGGACACTATCAGACCACCGGGAAAAATCCTGACTCTCTCGATTGCCACTCCACCCCTGCACGCCATTTAAAATAAAAAATATATATTTTTGGAATTCTATGAATTGATTTTGAATCGGTTAAGCTTGAATCGCGATAAAAATGTTATAGCGCCACCTATGGTCCGATCTCCATAAAATGTTGCATGTTGATGTGGTCACATATGCTCACCAATTTTTGTGAAGTTCTGAGTTTTTATTTGATTTATAGGCTTTTGAGTGTATTTTGCCATGCCCCTTTTCTAAATCACCCTGTTATAGCTAGGGATGGGACGATTACCAGTTTCACTATAAACTACGATAAAATGTGCAGATGGTTAGTATTATCATTTAAAAGGTAATTATTAAAACCGTGTTTGATTATCGCGATTTGAATAACTCACTATAAATCCTGTCCACAGTCTGGGACAGGCGCGCAGCGCGCAAAGTTTTTTTTTATTCGAGAAGGAATGGCGGAAGGCAGTGTGCGTGCTCGGGAGATTTTTCAGCCTTTTAAGAGGACCAAATGGTCATATTTTGGCACAAAAGTCTTGAGGGAAATTTAATCGAGGATGGTCACCCTGTCTGCAGAACATGCACAAAAAAAGTTGCTGCAATAGGGGGAAACACTTAAATCGGTCAATCGTCTTATGTGACCATCACCCACTGTTGTATAGCGAACGAAACATGCAAGGCAAGTTAACTTTGACCTCAATAACAAAACTACGTCTGGGAAATAATTGGGAACAAAATGTTATTTTGAATTGAAATATTATATCTCACTCACTTGAAATAAACGTGAAGCTTCCGCTAAGAAAAAGTTCCCAGCAAGTGGCTTTGAGCCAAAGATGAATGAACACGTACAATCAAGACTATTAAGGGTGATATTTAAGAAATAATAATGTATTTTGCACTTATTATACAGATTTTCTTTGCCACATAATTACGGGGACATATTGAATTTAGATAAATGTTTTAAATCTTAACTTGTAATTCCATTTTGTACAGCGGATTTAATTTTCAATACAATCAAAAACGGAGACGCAAGAGTCAAGACGGCAAGTTGTATTTGAATGAAATGAGAGAGCGCGTTATACATGGATGTGCTGTGTCATAATGCGTTGCTATTGACAACGGTCATTATAAGCAAGGAAATGCCATAGAATAGAATCTTGCTTTAAAAAGTGCATAGAGCTGCTTGTTTTATTTGTTGTTTGTTGATTTTCAAATATATATATTTTTTTAATGTTTTCAGTGTGAGCACCAGTTCTTTTTGAAGACTTTCATCTCGTTTTAACAAAACCGTGATAATATTGATAATCACGATAATTTTGCTCACTATAATCGTGATATGAAATTTTCATAACGTCCCATCCCTAGTTATAGCCATATGAAAAATGTAAAAGTTCAACTTTTTTCAATAATTATTGACCTAGAGTCCAGAGAATTGTCCTAGACTGGTCTGGTTCCGATTGGGCAGAAAACCAGTTACTAGTTTGCAAAATGTATGTGTGGTGTGGCTTGGACGTGGTGTCCGTCGAAAGTAGACTAGTCGCCTATCTTTAGGGAAGCGGTGTGTAGAGACGCTTCTGAAACGCGCTGCGTCAGTGCCTGGTGTAAACACAAGCATTCACTAGATTGGGCGCGATCAGCTCCGGTAGCCGAGCGTCACAGCTCTAACACACCGCAGAGTGTAAATAAAGGGGTTACAGTCAATAGCCTACGAATGGAATGTTATTATGCGTCATAGAACATTGCGCTCCCAACTTGCTAAAGGTTGGATTTGCTCCATCTTTTGATAAGTTTTGTTAATAAAACCTTGAATCCATGTAAGACACAATGTCATTACACAATCAATGTCATGAGAGTCAATGAATCCATGTTATTCAACACAACGTTAACACATGTAAAGGCCAATTATTAATTTTTTTTTTTTGCAGTGATGACGGTGACTAGCTCAGACCAGTGGCAGGCGTCATGTGACCACGGTATTGCTATCAATGAGAAAATTATATTTATAAAAAGGAAATAGTTCTTTTTGTAGTTTGTTTCAGAAAGATGAGTCACAAATATGAACAATTGATAACAGTCAATAAATCAAAACAGACATCACCGACTAGTCGTTTCTTTTGGGAATGAATGATGAAATGTACAAAAAGAAATGTAATCAGATATTGGAATTGACTCAAAACACAATGATTCAGAATTCCTTCCAATAAACACCTTTACTGTCAATAGTAAACAGTATGTTCAACAATATGAATTGGAAATGCTGTAAAGATGAATAGATTCAGTTGATCAAAGTTTGTGAATCAAATGATTCAGTTTAAAGAGTTGTTCAAACTTCCCTCCATCAGTTCAAGTACAAAAAACAAAGTCTGTCCATTTAAGAAGCAAAAATAAATCAATCACTTAATCCCATGAATCAAAGTCCTTTGAGTCTGAAAAACAAAATAAAATTGGAAACATCCTACCAGTTGATAGTTTCAAACAGGTCCATGGGCACTGGTCAGCTCGGCATTTGTGCACATTTAATAGCATCCTTTAGGCAGAAGATTAATTTCCAATGGATTATTTATGGCACAAAACAGGATAGGCCTACTTGCGGATCACGTTCACATAGAAAGAAAAACTGAGAACAAGAAAACCCAGCTTTGCAAAACACAAGACAAACGTACAATAATTATGCGCATCTCAAATTACACATTAATCTAACTTTTGGACATTTATAGAACACATCAACACTCATAAATCACTCATTGTCTCAACTCATGATACAATAAGCATCGTTACACGTGGTAGCTTTTGCTTTGGCTAACTGGTCCAGATCGCGCTGTGATTGCTACCTACTCAACTTACTTCATATCAAATAATTTCTGAAATTGACATCTATATCTTTCATATGTCTTTTTATATTCAGTTTCCATATAAAAAATAAATCACTCACCAAAACGAGATTGCATCACATATTCACAATAAGAAGATTATTCAATACAGATTTCCACTCTGGGATCCTTCGATTTCCACTCCACTTTTCTCTCTCTGACAACACACCAGCCTGACGCTTCCAAGTGCACTCAATCACAGCTCCCGTTCGATTATGATTATGATTTAGTGAAAGGAGTTTCTGGAGAAATGGTCCGTGTGCTGCGCGTCGTCTGTTCTCATCTGATTCTCTCGTCTGTTCATGCTGACTGACAGCGTCGCCGGCGCGAACTGTGGGCGGGCCTAATGAATTGGCCGCTACTGTTGGCTCTCAGGGCTGTCAGTCACTGCAGCACAATCAGTGATTGGATGAATAGCGTTTCTTTGTAGAACACTTTAATTCTTTCATTTCTTAACTTTTTCCAACTCTCAAGTCATTTACTGGTGGCCTGAGTTACCCGGGTTACAACTGTATTTCTAAAACAATGGTTCTAGCTTAGATTATTGCCCAGTTGTTTGGTCGAGTACATAAAGACAAACATTTAAGAATAAGAATGTGCTGGTGAAAGATTGTCTCTGCTTTGTTTTATAAGAAATATTTCTGTGTCTAGAATTCCTAATTTCCTGTACTCTCAGTTTGTGTATAGTAGTGCTAGTCATGATTTTAACACCAGGCATGCATAAAAGGGATGTTTTTATTTTATTTCAAAAACCACTGCAAAACATCGGACTGTAATGTATAGAAGAATGAAACTATGGAAGAATTTACCATTGATATTACACATTTTGACAAGAGACACTCTACACTCTACACAAGAAAAATGAGTTTTAAAAAAATATTTTAAGGAACAGTTAATAGCACTATATATAGTACATTGTTGATTTTGATATTTGGAATGAATGTTAGGTTCATTGACTTAACTTTTTATTGTTTTTGATTAAATGTAGTATTTGTATTTAATTGTTGGGACCCCAGGAAGAGAAGCCTCTGCAGTGGCTAATGGGGATCCAAATAAACTAATAATCTTAGATCATACTTAGGAAAGACCATTTAAAGCCAATACAGGCAATTTACTACGGAAAATATATTTATTTTTTATTTAAGTTTTTTTTTTTTTACAGTTATAGCACCTTGTCTTGCCTGATCTCCACCACTTTTATTAGTAGTCCTCAAAGTGTGCCCATATATATGTGTCAAATTTGTTGTAAATATCTCATTTCGTTTTGAAGTTGAGACACTTATATTTATGAGAGCATAAAAATTATTCATGGGTGTCATTGATTGGATTTTTTTTCTCAGTTCCTATCATAATTTTGACATTTGGGCATTATTGTTTAGTTATTTACCTATGCTTTCAAATTGCCTGTTTTTTTGTTGTTGTCTCGATCAGACTAATGGTCTTTGAAGATAACAACAATTTTTTTTAAGGTCTAAATGACACCGTTACAAAAACCAAAAGGAAAAACCTGGCATGTTTGGTACCGTTGGACTCGGCAAGGATTCAGGAGTATAAGGAGGTCACTCCCGTGAAAAAAAGGCTGGCGTGAAAAATCTCAGGCTCCTTCAGGGCATTGTGCCGATGATGTACTGTATACTGAGTTTTTTGAGATATGCCAATGTTCTCATAGACTATCAAGGTACCCTGGCCAAAGACACTGCATGCCATCTTTCATTAGACTAACGTTTGGATGTGGTTATAACCATTGTCATTATTTTGTTTCCCTGTTTTAGCGCCACCAAGTGGCCAATCGTCGCGATTTTTTTCATGTGACCTCAGATTGAGCTCATGAACATGTGTCCCAAGTTTAGTGAAAATATCTCTTTCCGTTCACAAGTTATAGCTGTTTTAGTAAAAGTGGCTCTGGTCCCATCAAACATTTTGGTTCCCCTTAGCGACCGACAATTGAAATTTAGAATTTTTTTGATGATTATTGACTGTCAGACTCCATAGAATATTTCTGCAGTGGTTTGGTTCCAATCAGGCCAAAAACCTAAGAGTAGTGCGCAAAAGTAGGTTTTACACAAAAAAGCGATTTACTCAAAATTGGAGCCGGAAGGGCGAGCCAATCCGAGGCATGCATCTTGTCCGGCTTGAGCCAAGGATTCCAACGATGTAAGACACTTGAGCCTACGCCTAACGGTTGAGGAGTTATGAGCCGTTTCGTACTTTTGGCCGCTGTAGCGCCACCTATGGGCCAATCGGGGCGTGCCTTGGTGACGTTGTAGGCGGTGTGAGTACTACCAGCCCCCAAAGTTTCAAAGCTCTACGACTTACGGTTCGTTCTGCCCGATCAGTTTTATGTCTGAATGTTGCATCATGGGAAAATTAACAATAACAATAGGGTTTCAGCCAGAGTATGTGAGCGGAGTGGAGCGGCAACAATTTTCCCTCCGCGCTCCAAGCATTTAATAATCACTCCGCTCCAGCTCCGCTCCGGGTTCACCATTTACCGCTCCCGCTCCACTCCTCGCTCACTGATATCAGAAACACCGCTCCGTCGTCGCTCCCCGAGGAAATTGCGAATAAAGTATTTAAGTATGCTTTGAAATCTCACAAAATTTCTCCTCATCATAATATATAGGCATATTAAATTAAATAAAATAAAAAACAACATTAGGAGAATAGTTTCAATGTGGTTTATTGGATAGTGTGCAAACTTTTCCTGTGCCATGCTATGCTTATTACATGGTTATCAGAGTTAAAAGTTAAATATCATTGCTGCTTTTTGCAGAGCACATTTTGTTTGGAAAGAGTAAAATAACTACGTTTTCATCAGTAATTTTATCTACGTGTCGCTACATTTCTTACAGATTTCTGCTCATTCGAAATCAAATAGGCTACCGACAGCACTGTAAGATTACATTTGTTTGAATGCAATGCATTAGTGAGAAAGCGATTGCGTGTGTGAATAAGTGTTACCTGTTTAAAACGTGCTTTCACCCGATCCAGCCCGATCTCATGAAAGTGCATATCTATAGCACAAATTTTATTTCTTGTACCATTTACAAAAATTGTTTTTGCTTTCATAGCCTATGATAAGCAGTTTTCGTGTGCATATGATACACACTTTATGGCGTGCACGCACTTCACATCCCTAATCCTAACCAAGGGGTTTAGTGTGTTTTATTTGCACGCAAAAACTATTTTTTGGCGTATAAATGGCACGAGAAATAAAATTCGTGCTATAGATACGCACTTTCATGAGATCATGTTGCCCGATCATTTTCAGTAGGCTTGAGAACCTCCCGCAGTCACTTATGTCCATCGGCGTCATCATAACCTTCACATTTTTTTCTGATTTGAGTGATCCATCTGTATCATGCTATAGCGTAATGTGTTTAACGTGTGAATCCTTACTAAAAATGCAGTTCTATAATGAGCCGTTGGCATGAATTGTACTCGTGATGGAGCGGTAGTGGAGCGCTCTCGGAGCGAGTGAAAACCACGACGCTCCGACTTTTAAAAAATCCGCTCCGCGCTCCATTCAAAATCACATCGCTCCACTCCTCGCTCCGCTCCCACTCCACTCCGCTCACATACTCTGGTTTCAGCACTGAAGTGCTTGAACCCCTAATAAGGGCCTAAAAAAGGGCCACAAAAAGGCCTCTAAAAAAACACCATAGGTTCTAGGCACTTGCCGCTTGCGCTGCTGCCTTCCAAAAACTTTATCAAGCCTTTTAACATGTGCCTCGGAGAGGAAAAAGTGCGTTTTTTGCCCTTTTAGCTCATTTATCATGGAAATGTGGTGAATTATTTTTTTACCTTTTAAACTGTGACACCTCCACTGATGGCCCGATCTCCATAAAAGTTTGCATGCTTCTTTAGAATAATATGCCGCATGTGCTCAGCTAATTTGGTGAAGTTCTGAGCAGAGCAGACCATTTTTCAGTCATTTAAATGTCATTTTGCATAGGATATTATAGAGCATTTTTCACCTTTATAGCAGTTAAAGCGCCACCGATGGCCCGACGTCCATAAAAGTTTCCAAGCCTCTTTAGGATCAGGTGACGCATGTGCACGCCCGGTTTTGTGAGGTTGTATGCAAATCAGGCAGGAAGAGGGCCGCTTTTAGCCATTTCATGGATTTGCCATAGAAAAACATCATTTTGACACCTTTTTAACAGTTATAGCGCCACCAAGTGGCCAGTCGCCGCGTCCTTTTCAGGGCGACCACAGAATGAGCTCTTACACAGGTGCGCTGAGTTTGGTGAAAATATCTCGTTCCGTTCACGAGTTATAGCCAATTTAGTAAAAGGGGCTCCTCCCACTTGGAACGTTTTGGCGGCCCTTAGGGGCCGTGAACCGAAATTTCCACTTTTTTTTGATAATTATTGACATTCAGACTCAATAGAATCTTGCTGCACTGGTTTGGTTCTGGCCGGGCCAAAAACCTAGGACTAGTTCGCAAAAGTAGGTTTTTGGAAAAACCCAAAATACCCGAAAATGTACCCAGGGTGACGAGCCAATCCGAGGCATGCATCTTGTCCGGCTTGAGCCAAGGATTCCAACGATGTAAGACACTTGAGCCTACGCCTAACGGTTGAGGAGTTATGAGCCATTTCGTACTTTTGGGCGCTGTAGCGCCACCTATGGGCCAATCGGGGCGTGCCTCGGTGACGTTGTAGGCGGTGTGAGTACTACCAGCCCCCAAAGTTTCAAAGCTCTACGACTTACGGTTCGTTCTGCCCGATCAGTTTTATGTCTGAATGTTGCATCATGGGAAAATTAACAATAACAATAGGGTTTCAGCACTGAAGTGCTTGAACCCCTAATAAGTTCCCTGAAAAGTGGAACGAGACACTGTTTATAACAAGGCGCTATGGGGAACGCTTCAGCGTGACCGATGTCTGAACCAACAATTGTATTGGATTGTATTGTACCAGTGTGATCGTGAGTATAAAAGGGCTCCTGAGGAACACGTCATTCCCTTCTTCATCTGAAGGAGACGTGACAGGCAGCCCGAAAGAATGGCAGTGAGACGCAGCGTCTCGTTACCCTTCTTAGGGAACCTAGGTTACATTTATAACCCTAGACGTTCCCTCTGAATGGGAGTACGCACCAGCAAGGTGCCCAAAGGTACGCACCAGCAAGCTGTCAGTGACACTATTCCCCACGGCCGCTGACCCAACCTACATACCTTAAATGAGGAAAGTCCTTGCAGGGCCAAGTGGTAGGACTCGGCCCAAGGGCAGAGCTCAGAGGCTTGGAGTCATTTACATACTGAAAGATTAATTTAGGGAATATGGCCAGGCTTGCAAAGAGACCTGTTCTGTCACTTCAGGAGGATTTAAAGCCTAATCCCCTAGATTCACCAGGGAAGCTGACTCCTGCCATCCTAGCCTGGTCAGTCTACAACCTGTCTGCCTAAGCAGAATCTCTAGATTCAGAGGCCTCCAATGAGAAGGTATTGCAACAGGCAGTCACCAGTTCACAACAGATTTCAGAGACAGAAGTAATAGAAAGCAGAGACTTAGCATATCGACCCTCCATGCGAGGGGAGTAACTCTGTAACTCTACAGTAGCTCTGCGGGAGTGGAGAACATGTTGACCCTCTAGAACAAGGGGAAAACTGACCAACTCACTGGAGTAAGTTTATCAAGGAGGCCTACAGAACCTCCTTTAATTTGAAATAATTATGGTGTTAAATGAGGCCTCAGAAGACCTACCTTTAACTATCCCCAGGGAGTGAAGCACTCAGCTATACCAACCCTCTCAAACGAGGGGAGCACTACACAGGCTCGGCCCAAAAAACTGTTCATCCAGGAGGCGGAAAGCCCATCACTAGACAATACTGCTATATGGGCTCTAGAGAGCAAGTTGTTAGGCTGTCTGTGAGCCTCCTTAAGATACTCCTGTAGGCTAGGTTTGGTACTCCCCTTGTTAGAGGGTCAGTATGCAGAGTGCCAAACTTACAGCCTACAAGAGTATCTTAAGGAGGCTCACGGACAGCCTAAAACTTGAGACTGCAGATTGTGCAGAGCCCTAAGGAGCAAAGCACTCTACTTAATGACCCTCTAATTGAAGGGACTACTAGCTAATACACTAGTCTTGACCTATCAGGGAGGCTTACAGAGAGACTCGTTACTTGATACAAAAGTACACAGAATTCTAAGGAGTGCTTAGTATAACAGCCCTTCTAAGGAAAGGGCAGTATCAACCATGTTCAACCTAAGAGAGCTCAGCTGGAAAAGGGAGTCTCAACCGGATGACTAGCATAAGAGGAGGCCTAACTACATATTATACTAGAGACAGCCCTACCAAGAACAGAGCTCCCAGAGAATCATGCCACTGGAAAAAGCTATCCAGGCGGAGATCAGAGATTGCAGAATTTGGAAGGAAGTCTTTCTAAACGAGAGTTTGTAATATTACCTCAAGCTAAGGCTGCTTAACGAGGAGGCTCACAGAGAGCCATGCCACTCTATATTGCCAACATTAAGAGAGCAGAGGCCTTTAGCAAAGAGAGCTAGACCATTCAAATTCACAATCCCAGTGGTAAGCTCAAGGGAGTGGAGGCTTCAACCGAACAACTCTCAATAGATGAGCGAAAGCCTAACAACACTCTAATAATCGGCTTGTTTTAAGAAAGAGTTCTAGATAGTGAAGGCCTTAACTGGATAATTCTCTAGAATGAGAGGATGCATGACTACACTACTGTTATGGAAGCTGTCCTATCAGGGGCTTACTAAAAGCCATTCCACTTAGAACATCTAGCAGTAGCGATAAAGGGTGAAAAAAAAAAACAGCACTAGCCCTCTGGTCCTGTCTTTGATCGTGAGCTCAAGTTGGGCCAGTCCCCTCGGCAGTTTGGGCGCGGACCTGGACCGGTGGTTTATGAATGTTTTAAATGCTGCCCACCCGCGCCTTCGTCTCCTTACACTTATCGACCACCGCCTCAATGGATGTGTCCAAATAGTTCAGAAGGCGAAACCAGTGCATCGGGGAGAAAGCCCTTCTGTCTCCCTGATGCTAGCCAGGTTCACCCACTGATGTCTCTCTGTGGCCACCATTGCTGCCATCGATCTGCCGATCACGGCACCTGTCTTTTTACTGGCCCAGAGAGTGAGATCTGTGGTGCGACGCAGCTCAGCCATGGCATCAGGGGAAAGACCCTGACCCTGGTCCAGGTACCTCAGCAGATCTGCTTGCTATGCTTGCAGCACATATGCCCTGCTATTTAAGCGATGTTGTTCCAAGGGGCTTAGATGGCAGGGTCGGAGCCTTCAGTGACGAGGTTTCCCCCTTTGAGAGATAGCTCACCAGCGTCTCTTCAATGGGAGGCATCGACATTTATCACCGCTCACGTATCCCCTCCACATTTGCATAGTTAGAATGCTGAAATCGATGGATACGAGCTAAATACGGTTTCTTCCATGCTCTCTCATTCCCCATAGGGTCTTGTCCGACACAGTGCGAGTTCCCTTTTGAAAGGGAACACAAATACTACAGTTTACTTACAATTATCCATCCTATCACAAACCCTGATAAATGATCATTTTATGGATGACTCTAGTTTGTGATGCTGTACTCAGTTTATTTTTGCTCTGGGTATGGTAGCGCAAAAGTTTTGTAGATTATATAATTTGCAGAAGTGAATAAATGCATCATATTGTGAACAAAATGAATGATTATCAGTTAATTACACTTCCTCATAGGCACATCAATTACTGCATTGCTGTAACTGGCAAAGACCAATTATGTTGACATATATTTCAAAGGAGATTGATCATGCATTCTCCAGTGTCTATTGGTAGGGAAAGTGACCCTAATAAGCATGTACCATATAAGCACACTTCAGAAAGCTTCTTTTTTACACAACAGATGCACATAGCCTTACAGTGGGATCATTTAATCAATATTGTGTTTATACACATAAATATTGACTCGACTGTATTAAACACTTTATACTTTTGCAGGAATCACACTGTGGGATCAAGAAAAGCTACTGCAGAGTCTACGAGTCCGTCTCCAAATTAACACAAATTTCAAAGTCACAGCTTCAGACTCCATTAAGGACAAATCAGCCTTACTGAACATTGACGGCTCTCTGAAACTGAGTGTTTTAGGTGGACTCGTCAATGTCACAGGAGCAGCCAAATATCTCAACGACACCAAGAAGTCTTTCAAACAGCAGAGACTGACGCTACATTATCATTCAACCTGCAGGTTTGAAGAACTGAGCATGAATCATGTGGTACCTGCAAATATAGTTCATCATGAGGTGCTTGATAATGACGCAGCGACACACGTGGTGACAGCAGTGCTGTATGGAGCAGACGCCTGCTTTGTGTTTGATAGAGAAGTTTCCTCAGATGAGGAAATAAAGACAGTAGAAGGAGAAGCAAAAGTGGCCTTTGAGAAGCTCAAATTAATTTCAGTAGACGTAAACAGCAATCTGAAGATGAATGACGCTCAGAGGAACGCAGTCCAAAAATTCACATGCAAGTTTTATGGCGACTTCCAGTTACCGTCTAACCCGACCTCTCTTGAAGATGCGTTGAAGGTTTTCTCTGATCTTCCAAACCAGCTGGGAGGAAAGAAAGAGCTGGCGGTTCCTCTGAGAGTTTGGCTTTTTCCTCTGGACAAACTTCTCTCAAAAGCTTCCAAACTTCAGAGAGACATCAGCATGTATCTAATCATGGCGATTGAATCAGTGATTGAGAGTTTAAATACAACTGAGATGAAATGCAGTGATCTTCTGAAAGACTCGTCTGCTTCGACTTTTGCTGAATTTCGTGATAAAATCCTGCAAATGAAGCAAAACTGTGACATGTACAAACTGAGACTCATGGAGAAACTCGGCTCTCTGCTGCCGAACATCCGTGGAGACGTGATGAAGGAAACTGCACTGAATGATCTTCTGCAAGAACATGATAAATCTCCATTCAGTGACAGTGACCTTGCAGAATGGCTGAAAGAAAGAGAAAGAGAGTCTGATGTCATTAAACTAATACTCAGACAGCTGAGAAATGCTGGTGCACAGGTAGAAGACAACATAGATCTGATTTCGATGGATCTGGAGGTTGGAAATGTGGTCTGCTACACATTCACATCACTGGACTGGTCAGGCGTACTCGTACCTAAACAAAAGGCCTATCTGAATCCTTTAACAAATGTAGAAACTGATGAGAACAGCCCTGATCCAGAGCAGAAGTCTTGGCTCACTCCTGAGATCCAAAAGACACTGAGGAGCAACTTGAAGATATTTAAGAACTTGATTGATTCAAAAGACCGTAAATCAGCCAAGTTCATTGTGTCCTCAAAGGAAATGAAGAATAATCCAGGTTCCTGCATTCTGCTGTATGAAAGTGAATGTGATGAAGCCGTTTGCTTCATTCCTCCATCCAAACCAGCCTGTCCAATCACTGAAGAGGTCAAAGATAATAGTGTGGTTCTGAAGCTTCCTCCATCATGTCCTGAAACAGTGGAGCTCAGATTACTGTATAAACGGAAGCAGGATAAAGTCTGGTCATCTAAACCTGTGCTGAAGGATGAAAACACAGTTACTCTGACTGATCTGAGAGAAGAAGCTGTATATGAGATCAGATGTGCAGCGCTGGGGAAACTCGACTACACCGTAAACAGTGACGTCACTGAAGTTGTCACAGAGGTATGATGATCCTTTATCAGCTGAAGGAAAAATACATGAGATGCTGTGTGATGAGTAAACGGTAACTTATCTTGGTTAATTAGTATCAAATGTTTCCTCTATAGGGACGGGGCAGTTTGAATATTGGTGAGTCATATATTTTTCCTGCCCAACTTCTGTTTTTGTTTTTTTACACTGTTGAATTGTTGCAGTCATATTTGAGGTTGTGAGAAACAACAACAGTTGTATTTGTGTGTTTCAGACATTAACTTTAAGGGAGAGCTCTCTTGCTCTGAGGGTCGTTGGTCTCCAGGAGGTTCTGAATCTCCTCAGTGTATGTGCATCTTTTTCATAAAAATGTAATTTTTAGGGTGAAACTACAGTTCTAGGTGAATAAACTAAAGTTACAGACATAAATCTAGTGGGTCAGTTCACTCCTACTTTGGTTTTATGTCTCTTTCCAGAATCTTTGCATGTATGATGCAGATAAACTGTTTTAAAATGCTGATTGGCTTTGCATTACATTAGTTGATAGATTGGACAGAACTTTACACAGTCAAGGTCTATGGCATGGGAACATGTAGCCATCAGAGAAGATCATTACCAGATTACATTTCATTTCATGACTGTTAAAGCTGATGAATATTGATTGGCTTATGTGGAATCAAAATGCCTTTATTCAGACTTTGTGCTTTTTGTCTTACAGTAGCTGGAGACACTGGAGAAGATCAGAGGTAATGAATCTGATTCTGTCAAATATTTACATTATTCTGCTGCATTCTGTGGTTTGTGTCATTAGATCTGAATTAAATCTGTTATGATAAGATTATATTGAACGTATGTAAGCAGCACAGCAGTGGTGTAAAAGTTCAGCGTAGTATATATACTTGTGTGTTATCGCTTTAGCGCTGTTCATTAGTCTACAGATTTTCAGCTAAAAAAGACTGAGAATGTTTTTCATGTCATGATGAGAATCTTTGAACAGCATTTATAAATGTGACACACATCAACTCTTTCAGTTCTGTGACTGCAAGTCTTTGCTGGATGTGAGAAACACCGAAGTCTCTCCAGCTTATTCAAACTCTCTTCTGATATGATGGTGTTATTTATGAACTGCACTATTAAAAGAGTGTTTTATTTTCCTCCACAGACGTGAAGATCAGCGATCGATGATGGCCAGTAAAGTGATCCAACGAGATGCTGCTGGAAAGGTTGTGTGTGTTTTATTAGGGGTTTCATTGTGAACACATCGTTTAAGCTTCGTATGCTTGTTTTATACAGATAATTTTACATTAGATATTTAACAGATAATAGGTGATTAACATGGCATTATGTTTTACTGTTATAGTAGTTATTTCATTTAATAATGATATCCGATATCATTGATATGTTCGATCAAGTGTCATTGTTGACACTGTAATTTAGTCAGATATTGTAGCGCTGTATGTGTTATCAGTCTTTGGTGTTGATCAAGTTCCTCTTAAACATATTACAGAGCCAGAGGACACAGGAACCCAGAAACGATCATTTCCAGAGTCTCTCAAACTCAAAGAAGACTGACTCAACAGTCAAGAAAAGAAGTAAGACATGAACCCTTCATCTGATCTGAACATCTCCATCAATAAAGAGCATGTAAATCATGATTTGAATAGAGCTGTACTGAAAGAAAACACTTTCTCCATCCCTGAAACCCTGTGGAGATGAACAACATTGATGTCTCACATTACTGTCTGTGTTTGTCAGTGATCCGGTTTGTTTTCTGACACAATCAGTTTGATCTTCAGTGATTAATGCTGTTCACACAACGGTTCAGATTTTAATTGTTTACTGGACATTATTAACACAGTGATAGATTACTTATTTTATCCTATTTCATTTCTGTTAAAACCCTCTAGGTTACTTCGTCACTTCTGACCATTTTTTTTTTTTTTTTTTAAATCGTAGCTTCATCGGAATGGTACGAAACTTGGTGACTTTTATGGTACTTGGTATATGAACACACACAAAAATTGGGGACAGGATTTGAAAAGTATAAGTGGTCGTAAAAAAAATAGTCACACTCAGGACCTTCGGGTCTAAAATGACCGCCCATAGGAAATGAATGGGAGATTGGCAAAAATATGAAAATACAGAGTTTTTTTGTCCGTACAATCTACAAATCAGCCACGATGCAGAAAAAAAGCACACAACAGTAAAGGGGTGAATCTCTAAAACATCAAGAGTGCAAAACAGACAAATACACTCACACACACTTATACACACAAAAACACGCACACACAAATGAACGTGTGTCATTACAAAAGCTAATTTTGGGAAATGTGTGAAATAAAAGCAACTATTCATCAATGTAAGTAATAAAGCGCACAGCAATGAAAGCATGAGACTGTAAGCCATCAAGATTGCAAAATAGACACACACACACACACAGACACAGACACACACACCTTTATAATAAACATTTTCATTAAAATTATTTTTTGTACAATTCAATGAACAGTAACTCTTATTCAAAATTATTCAGACAGACAGACAGACAGACAGAGAGTAAGATCACTAGTAACCTCCAGGCCTATTGCAGCACCTGTTGGTAATTTAATAATTTGATTTCAGGGGTCCAGTCACTTTTGACCGCGAAATTCCTGAGTGTGACTGGAAAACGGAGTACCCCAGAGGGTTTTAAAACGGATGAATATTCATTGACTTATGTCCAGACCTACTCACTTTTAAACCTAGCCAACATTTGCTTTGAACCGTAGAGTAAGTTTCTGATCTCAATGGACACACGATGATGCTGTATGTTGTAAGATCTGCTGGATGTGTTTCTGGAGTTCCTCTGGTCAGCTGGATTGTCAGTGTTAATGTGTTTGTCATGTAAGGATACTGTGGGCTGGAGAATCAAGGGTCCTCCTGCTGCTTGAATGCAGTTTTTCAGACGCTCTTCATGACGAAGGGATTCAGGGAACATGTCGAGAGGTAAAGAAACATCCTTCACTTCCAGCAGTGGAAACAACATGACAAACAGCCGATCGATAAACACTCACTGTCTTCTGTAGTTTGGACAGACGGGGGGTTTCATCTGATGGAAACTTGGCTGAAGAGTTGAATAAATTGTTCAATAAATTAGAAACACAACAGAAAAATGCAGTTTCAGCAGCTGGAGTCACGAAGAGCCTCGGCATTACAGACGGTTGGTCTCCTTTATTGCTGTTTCCAGCATTCAGTCAATGTTTCTGTTGATAAAAGTTACTCAATATAAGTGTTTGATTGTTATTTGCTTTCTCTCCATCAAACCCAAAGTTCATGAACAACGAGACGCAGCAGAACTTCTACATTTGATCCTTGAAAAGACTCCTGGATCCTCTGAGGTAACTAGTTTCTTCTGGTTATTCTGTCATCTTTTGTCTCTTTCATAAGGACCATCTATCATCTCACAGCAGTTCAGCTCTGGAAGTGTTTCTCAGAGAAAGTTCAGAGACATTATTGCCTCATATTTGGTTTTGATCTCCTGCTTCATCAGTGTCTTTACAAACTTTCTTCACACCGATCCTTGACTATCATTTGTTGGCATGAGACACAATTAAAGGTTTATCATCAGTTTAATGTGCTGGAGGCTGAACTGCAGAGAGTGGTCATTTTAACAATGAGAGCACACGTATATCTGTGGATCATCACTAAAGTCTGTTTTTTTCACACCTCTGTAGCTTTTTAAGGGCACTATGAAGAAGACAAAACATGCAGGTCATATGAACACAAACCAGAAGAAACCTTGGAGGATTTCCTCTCATTTACAGTGTCTCTTCAAAACTCTCAGGATGTGGTGAGCAGATCTTTGCTTTTCTGAACTCATCAACTGATTCCTCTAGTCTACACAGATACCAGCAACAATCACTTAAAGCAACTTTATTCTGCTGTCTCATCCTGAAATCTTTCTTCCATTTTCCATTGTTTTCTTGTAAATGTAGGAAGATGCTTTACAGGCATATATAAGTAAACAATATGGAGAGGCTCAGCAGCACAGTTATTTCTGGGAAAAAAAGACAGACATTGAGACTGTAAGTATCTTTTCTTGTGTATATTAAATCTTTAAGTGTGGAAATATGATCCTTATTTAACAGAGAAATTATCACTTTGAAAATGGTTGAATTTCATGTGAACTTCAATTAAAAACAACCCTGAAATCTGCAAAATCAAGTAATTGTTCACTGTGATATTTTCCTCAAATGCTGAAAGTATCTTGTGAAGAAAAAAGCACAATTCATTCATGTTGCACTAATATATTGTTATTTTCTCCACAGAAAATGGTGAAATTTCCAGAACACATGATTATTAATTTAAAGAGATCTGAGACGACACACAGCTCATATGTGTGGAGCTCCAGTAGAAATGACCAGGAAGCGATCATTCGTCCTCATATCACGGTACTGAAATAATGTTAATAGTGTCTGTTGCAGTGATTCGGTTTAATGCTTTACAGACACACACATCACGACCGCTTTAGACACACACGACTTTTGTCATTTTAGTCTTTATGAATTCAGGTTAATTTTAAATTCATTCTATTTTCTTAACGAAGTTAAAGACTGTAATTCTGTTGTGGCTGTTTTCAATTCATCTGTGCTTTTATTAAACTTGATGCAAATTAAAAAGAACGCAGAAAATCTGATGGGCGGATTTTAAGTCAAGTCACCTTTATTAGGGGCCAATCACTGAAGGTGCGGAAGCACCTTTTGTATCTGTTGGCGTTCTTATTACTATTCTTCCGTTTCTTCTTCGTTATGAAATTTGGCACACAGATAGAGGACTGTCTGAACTGTCACCATAGCAAATTTGGAGTCTCCAACTCAATCCCTCTAGCGCCACCATATGTCCAAAATTTCAATCATATTTATGCTAATAACTTTTGAATCATAAGGGCTAGAAACAAAATTCTGATTCCTTAGCTCAAGCCGATTCGATTGCACCCTATGACGTCATTTTCCGTCATGAAAATTTGTCCGCTATTTTGAATAATCCAAAAAACCTACTTTTTCGGACTCAAATCAGATCATCTTCAGACTATCCTGGCAAAAATGTATCAAAAGCTTTTAGATAAACCGAACCGTTAACCGAATAACATGCAAGTGAAATTGACGTAGAGCACCCCAAATTGCACACAAGGCTGTATCTCTGCAACACTTCATCGTATTCAGACCAAACTTGGTACATGTCATCACAAGCATGACCTGAGGCAACATGCTGCGTTTCGGCGCAGCGCCTCCTACTGGTTCGGAAATACGAAAAGTTGCTATTTTTGCTTATAACTTCTGAACGGGTTGTCCAAAAATCATAGAAGTGGTATCGTTAGATCCAGGGCGTCTTGCCGAGTTGACTGGTATCAGATTTTCCATATCGACCATTTTAGGCGTCGGCCATTTTGAATTTTGTAGCAAAATGCTGTATTTTATAAACGCATGATCGTATTGTTACGAAACTCGGTATGGGTCATCAGTACGATGCTCTGAAGGAGCCTGAGAAGTTTCGAACCAGCGCCACCTAATGGTATAATTAAATTTTCAAACGCTTATAACTCTGGGTGTGGTTGACTGATTTTCACGGGAGTCATCTCGTTGAGGTCCTGAATCCTTGCCGAGTCCAACGATACCAAACATGCTAGGTTTCACCGTATGGTTTGTGTAGCATTGTAATTTAGCGCTTAAAAAACATTTGCCACCGTCAGAAGTTTGAAAACATAGGTCGTTGATAGAACTGTAAAGCCCAAATGTCAAAAATATTAATAGTAAGTGGCATAAAAATGCAAACTAAGTCAGGTACGGGTAATTTTTTATGGGTTTATACATATAAATGTCTATAACTTCAAAACGAAATGAGATATTTTCACCAAATTTGACACACACATGTATGGGCTCACTCTGAGGACACACAAAAAAATAGTGGGATTGTTCCTCTTGTTGGTGCTATAATAGAACAAAACATGACATTGCCATTGACTTCAATACAGTATTGTGATATAAAATTTTATACTTTATGAACGCATTAGTGTATCGTTACGAAACTTGGTATCGGCACCATGCCTTGAAGGTACTTAAAAAGTTTTGGGGCAGCGCCACCTTGTGGTAAAACATTTATAATGAAATTTCCAAAAATGCTTATAGCTTTTGAATAAATTTGCCTATTATAATGACACTGTTCTTAATAGATTCCCTTGGTTATGCCAGAAACATAGATATCAATTTTGCCATAGTCAGCCAAACTTCCTGTCCGCCATCTTTATTTTCTTTAAAACATACTTTTTTTAACTTCTCTTAGACCGTTTTTCCAATTTTCAGCAAAATCGAATCGTATCATCTCCAGACCATGCCAACAAAAGTTATGGATTTCGTGTTGATAGACGAAACCGTTTTCGTATACCACAGCATCAAAGTTGAGGCATGCTGCCAAAATGGCTATTCAGGCTTTATCTCTGCAATGCCTTGACATTTTGACACCAAACTTTGTATGTGTCATTGTCACCTCACTTCGACCACACCACATACATTTCGTAACTGCGCCACCCATTGGTCGAAAGTGATAATCCATTAAATCATATTTTTAGTTAATGTATATGATTTTTCAGCCATTTTGCCTAAATTCGTCTTTAAATGTCTTAAATTGCTCTTTGCTGCAGTTGGTCTGACACTTCCAGCCCTGTTGGCATGTCTTATTGTCTTCTTTACGCTTGGCCCCGATAATGGCTGCTTGCAGCTATATTTTATACAGCGCTTTTTACAATACAGATTGTTTCAAAGCAGCTGTAGTGATAACAGGAAAATAATGCAACAACGTTTGTTTCCAGAAAAAAATTGTTAGTCATAATTTAGTTCATTTATAAATAGACCCCTTTTGCGCCGACGTCACAATTACGTCACGGCGCTAGCTGGAGGCAAAACAAAGGGGAATTTGGAGGCGGCCAATACAAACCAGCACAGATTCGGCTACATAATAAGGAGCTTAAATTAGTATTATTATTATTAAATGTCATCTTGTTGTGTTGTTGGGTGCTAGAATCAATGAAAAATGAATATGCTGTATCTGGAATTTTTATTTCTAGAAAATATTCACATCATTAAAATTGCACCGTAATGTCACTCTTTACATTGACGTCTTCTTGGCGCTGGCTAGGCAGAACTGCGGATCGTACCACACAAGTATTGACCATTCATCACATAGTTATAGTCATCTGAAGATGTATATGCCCTCAGTTTCTCTTTACGCTCTGTTTCTCTATCAGGTAGGTGTAGAAGTCAGGCCACTCAACCGGAGGTAGCGTTAACGTTAATCCTGTCAGATCCTCCATCCATTGAGTGAGTGTGTACGGGTCAGCCAATCTGGTTCCGTCTGTTAAAATTAACTTTTGCAAATAACAATCACGGTCCTGGACAGTGAGTGACCTTGCACATTAAGATAAAATCGGATTTTCTCCGGCCATTGTTAAAAAACAAGCTAACAAAACTTGCAAACAAACGTTAGTGAAGTGGCCAGAGGGATCGTTCTGCAACCACCTAAGCTCCGCCCACATAAAAATGTCATCATGTTTACCAACTGAAAAGGGGTCTATTCATAGATGCCACCTACGTCACTAGAAATAGAACGCCGCCATATTGACGACCGATCTCGCCCAGTATGGCCGCCCAAACTGCCCATTTGAAAGAGAGAGTAAGACAGAGATACATGGATACAATTTAAATTTTATTTGTTAAAATTTTTTGTTACCCCCAGTTTTCTTTTGTCCTTTATTATCTGCCCCAGACTTGCCTTCCATGATATATATTTATCTTGTGCATAACCTCTCCCCATACAGTGGGGATCGCTTGAAGGCTTTCAAGAGTACAGACGCATATCAGCTGTTGCTGGATGGGTAAAAGACGTAAAAGAGCGGCACCTGGCCACCAAGGGTTTATATTTAATCATAGGAAATGTTGGTATTATAAAAGAAATTCAAATGTATGATTTTGGTGGTAGTTTGCTCTGACTAGGTAGTGAGTTGTTAGCTAGTTAAGTGGCTCAGCTGGTAGCTTGCCAGTTGATAGCCACGGCTCGCGGCTAGCTGTCATTAATGTGGATTAGGCCTGTGCGATAGTCAATAAATCAATTAATCGCACGATAAAAAAAATGAGCTCGATAGTTTTTCCGGCCGCGATAATTTCCATTTGCATGCTTTGTTCTCCTCGTCTCTCTCTCTCTCTCTCTCTCTCTCTCTCTCTCTCTCTCTCTCTCTCTCTCTCTCTCTCTCTCTCTCTCTACCAAAGAGACTGGATGACAACTCTGTTTAAGACATAACCGACATATTTTACGTGAATACTCTCCAAAACGGACATTTAAACATAATGTTGTGTGTATTTGTCCATTCAGACACGAAACAGAGCTCAATTCATTACTCGCGCGCTGTACAGGGGTCTATGGCTGCACGCTTCGGGTCGGGTGTGTGCGCACAGAAAGATGAGACATGATACAATATGAGACATTCATACAATATGAGACATTTCTTCTATCCTTTTCTTTTGGTATAGAATAAAATACCAGTTCGGGGTTCCTCTTTCGGCTGTTGTTGCAGCTCCTGCACAACATATTGCAGGCATTACTGAGACCGTCGGTCGTCAAGATGGCGGCGCAAAGCTACAGTGACGTCATGTGAACCGAACGAATATATAGCCACTCTGGAGAAAACCGTTATGTCATCGTCCAGCTCAGTTCAGTTCTCATATAATGGAACTGCATTATGCATATAATGAAACTAATCTCATATAATGCAGTTGGATCAATAATATTGTTGAATATTAAATGTCCCCAAGTAAGCAAGCCAAAAGCTGAAGGTGACAGTGGCAAAGAACCAAAACTCCATCAGTGACAGAATGGAGAAAAACCCTTGTGAGAAACCAGGCTCGGCCAATGAACAATTTTAAGATGAAGAGAAAATAATGTAATATTGTATAATGTAAATATATAATTATCATAATGAACATTATTCCTCCTGTTGTAACAGGTTCTCTGCCATGAATATGATCTGTATGCCATAGTAAACTACAGTAAAACATATACTGGTGCCAGACATTATAATGCAGACATCAGATGTGAAGATGAAATCTGGCGTCGATTTGAGGACTGCAGTGTATCAGAGGTATTTATATATATTTATACTGTATGTATATGTGTAACGAGCTTAGTTGTTGTGGGAAGGAGGAGGCGGGAACCGGCGAACATTTATAGACTTTAATAATAAACAAACAAAACTAAAGTAAGCCCGTCACGGACGACTGCCGCCACACACATAAACACATAAACAAAACACAACATAAGTCCAGGCCTGGTCCTCTCTCGTCCTTCACTGTTGTCCCTCCTCCTTTTATGCTTCTGAAGCTCCTCTGTGAGATACGAGACGGTGCGCGCTCAGGTGATGCTCATCAGTAATCACCCACCGGCCTCGTCCTGCTCGCCACAACATGCACAAGCTTTATTGTGTCATTGAAGCATTAGTGTATGTCAGATTGCATAAGTGTGTTTGCATAATTACTCACATCTCATGTTATTTTTTCCTCAAAGAGTTCCTTGAACGGCGTCTTCAGTAACGAGAGCTCCACACACAGGTATCAGTTTTATTTCTGATCACAGCAGCTTCTGTGACTTTTGTTCATGACAGATATTATTGTTTTGTGAGTTCATATCTGAACGGATCTTAAAGTGTGTGTTTCTTCACAGGAGTTCAGAAGCCTGTTTACTCGTGTACAGACACAGAGAGCGACGTGAGTATCACAGTATTTCATGACTGCAGTGAGAGACAGTCAGTGACAGCGTGATGATCTGCAATGTTCTGTCAGCAACTCAATCATAGTTATACGCCGTCATGACTGCATAGATGAAGTGCTCAGAGTTACTGTGTAAACATGGGATACAGTAACTAAGAGAGGACCGTTAACAAGCACTACAAGTGACACAGGCAGCATCTGTAGTTGTGCAAATGACATTCACTTTTCTAAAGAATGACTAATAATGTCAGACAGTTCAGTGTTTGTCCTCTTACAATTACAGTACGATTCACACAGAGTTATATGTCAGCATTGATGGCTTGGTAAAGATGCACACTTGACACTAGCTGAGTTTCACACACTGACCCTGATTACGAGAGCAGAATTAACCAGAGTTTGTGCTTTTTGTCTTACAGCAGCTGGAGACACTGGAGAAGATCAGAGGTAATGAATCTGGTTCTGTCAATATGTACATTATTCTGCTGGATTCTGTGGTTTGTCATTAGATCTGAATTAAATCTGTTATGATAAGATTATATTGAACAGATGTAAGCAGCACAGCGCTGGTGTAAAGCTTTAGCGTTTATAGAGCTTATGCGCCAGAGAAACATGCATGCAGCATCTTTAAAATATTGTCTTTGAACTTCCGTTTTTGCGGTCAATCTGTATATTTCTATGGCATCGCTGTCCAGGAGTAATTAGCTTTTGAAGTGGATTTACTTAATGTTAAGTGAACGGAAGTTATCATGAGGATTGTAATGTTTTAAGCAGATGTCTTAACAAATGTTAGTAGACCGGGATAATTTTAAAACGAGCCGTTCATTCATAAATACGCAAGATCACTGTGAAAATACAGACTGAAAGGTAACGAGCGCAGCGCTGAAAAGGGGAGGGGCTACATACGGCCTATAAAGGTGACGTGTGTCAACCCTTGACACTATTCCCAATCAGAGCCGTTTAACCCTCTGGGGTCGGCCGTCGCGACAAGCTCGATTTCTTTCCTTATCAGTGCAAAAGAGAATCAAATTACTCTGTTGATTTTGATCTTACATATAAGTGTTGTACATCATTAGATCCTGTTAAGTGTCTATTGTTTTTGTGGGTACTCACAATAAAAACAAAGTGTTGTGCTTTTCGTCAAATAAAGAAAAAAAAACATGATGCGCGTTTTGCCTTCTCTCTGTCAGTGAGGTCCATTCTGAAACGCGTCCGAAAAATGAACTAACTCAGTCAATACTTGTCACAGAGATACGAGAGATTTCTCTTTATGAAGCTGAAATTCTCTTCTTTTAAATGAAGTAATTTATTTTAAAAAAATATATATTTCCAGTTTATGTAATCCGTTTGAAACCAAGGAGAGGTACAGTTTTTTTGTTCTCAGTTCATTATCTTTAATTAGCTGAGGCCGCCACACCCCAGCGCTTTTCACATGGGCGATCTATGCATCGCACACGCGGCACGCCCCCGATCAATGCCATAACAACACAAAGTTTCTGCATCAGATTCACTGATAGTTCATCGCGTTTTGAGGATGGCACGCTACTCCTTCAGATGATTCTGGACAGCGGGGAAGAATTCACCTTTTCTTCAGAGGAAGATTGCGACTTGGACGACCAACGGCTGCATTTTGAAGAACGAATTAATCTCGCCGAGGATACAAGTTCGGAGTAAGTTGTTATATAATTCCTTTTCTGATCATATAGAGCTCAAATGAATTTTCAGACTATATTTTGCCTAGTTTTGGCTAGTTACTTAGAAACCGCTCAATACGGCAGAGTTTGTTCGGCGTCAGCTCTGCACACTTGCCAATCGTTTCAGTATAACTAGATCGACCGATATATATATATTTGTTTTCCCAATATTTTTCCCAATATTTAAGGGAACACGCTGACTTTTTGCGTGCAAGACTGCCAATAAAGCACTGCCTCTGAGGGGAGATGAGTCAACAACAGTGTTAAAAAAAGATAAAAATAAATTGCATCCCTTAATTAATAAACTTTATTTAACATAACAGCCATTAATGCACAAATGAGATATGCACAAATATGATATGTTTCTTAAATGCATGTTATGTAGGCCTAGTTTAAACTTGGCGCTAAAAATAGAGACAAACTCAATTAAATGTTTTGCACTTTCAGACTCTATTTATTGATGTAGAAGTGTGTTTTGTAAGTAAGGAGGGAGTGAATTGGCAAAAATTATAGTATTTTAACCGTGTTAAATAAAACAGTTTGTTCAGTTCAGTGCTGTTATAAATGTTGGTCAATATTGGTCAATCTCCAATCATAATGGATAAAGTATAAACACAATGGAAATAAGAGATTCGTTGTGCAGTATAGACAGGTTTTTTTTTTAAACAGGATTTTTCACTCAATGAGCTGAATTATTATCAGCTTCATTTATTATAAAGGGAGCGCTCTTTATTTTAACTTTCTGTATAAAACCCATTCATAATTAAAATAAAAGTTTTATTTTTCATGCTGCAAGTACACACTGCAAAATTTTGGGAGACCTGCCACTTGTTCTGTTACTTGCAATGTTATTCTTTATTTTTAGTTTTATTACTTAATTTTTATTTGATCTTTTTAATGCAATTAAAAATCTACTAATATATATATATATATATATATATATATATATATATATATATTGTAGTTAATTTAGAATATATTTAACAAAATAAATGAGATCCAAAGGCACATTTTGAGTACGCAGTTATACCTGGAAGTGAGCATCACACACCCATTTCCAAGGTGTTTGGTGTTTCTATGCACCGATTAGAAAAAAAATGTCCTGCTTCCAGTCAGTGAGCTCACCTTATTCATGCAGAATATGTCCAATGTGGGCTAGTATCTCATCACTATGATTCTCAAATCTGTGAGATAAAAAGCAACAACAAAAAACCCATCTTTGAGCATGGTAAAAACAGGAGCATAGCAACTATTGTATTAACATTAATAAAATGTCCATTCCTAACAGAAAACATGTTTTTTTTTTTGTGATCTCATGCATGTATGTATTATTGTACATCATGTGAAAAATGTTCTCTATTGGCCTATTATATTTAAAATTATATACAGTACTGGTCAAAAGATTGGAAACATTACTATTTTTATGTTTTTGAAAGAAGTCTTGTGTATGGTGGCAACTGCTGCAACTGAAGAAAACATGCAAATAGAAAAAACACTCTCAAATTAAGAAAAAAATGTTGTGCTGCAAAAGTTTACAAATCACAATGGAAATGTTTCCAGGGGACCGCAAAAAGTGAAGAAACCGGCTGGGACCAGAATCAGAATCAGAATCAGAAAGAGCTTTATTGCCAAGTGTGCTTGCACACACAAGGAATTTGTTTTTGGTACTGAGGCTTCCAGTGGACATATACAAATACAACAAGAAACATAATACTACAAATTATAAGAATAAAAAATAAAAATATAAATATATGAGAATAAAAGTATCACAGTTGGGTTTTGTCAGAATAGACATTTCCAGATTTACAGATTATGAACATATTTACAGTGTTTTGAATATTATAAATAAATAAATCTACATATAAGTATCACCTGAGTTGTAGGGTATTGCACTAAACAGTGGGAGTATTGCACTTAAAGGCGTATGCATTGGGAGGTGTGTTAACTGTTCAGGAGGGAAATGGCCTGTGGGAAGAAACTGTTCCTGTGCCGAGATGTTCTTGTAGCCAGTGATCTGAGTCTCCGTCTTGACGGTAACAGTTCAAACAGGAGGTGTCCAGGGTGAGTGGAGTCTGTGATGATTTTACCTGCTCTCTTCCTCACTCTGGAAGAGTACAGGTCCTGGAGGGTTGGCAGGGGGGCACCAATGATCCTCTCCGCAGTCCGGACTGTCCGTTGTAGTCTCCTGATGTCTGATTTGGTAGCTGAACCAAACCAGACAGTGATGGAAGTGCATAAGACAGACTCAATGACGGCTGAGTAGAACTGAATCAGCAGCTCCTGTGGCAAGTTGAACTTCCTCAGCTGGCGAAGGAAGTACAGTCTCTGCTGGGCCTTTTTCACAATGGAGTCAATGTGATTGTCCCACTTCAGGTCCTGAGAGATGGAAGTGCCCAGGAACCTGAATGACTCCACTGCTTCCACAGTGCTGTTCATGATGGTGAGTGGGGGGAGTGCTGGGCTGTTCCTCCTGAAGTCCACGATCATCTCCACTGTTTTGAGCGTGTTCAGCTCAAGGTTGTTATAACTGCACCAGACAGCCAGCTGTTCAACCTCCAGTCTGTAAGCAGACTCGTCGCCGTTCCGGATGAGACCGATGACAGTGGTGTCGTCGGCAAATTTCAGGAGCTTGACAGTGGGGTCTTTAGAAGTGCAGTCATTAGTGTACAGGGAGAAGAGCAGTGGGGAGAGAACGCACCCTTGAGGGGCGCCAGTGCTGGTGGTGAGAGTCCTGGATGTGAGTTTCCCCAGTCTCACTCGCTGCTGCCGGTCCGTCAGGAAGCTGGAGATCCACTGACAGATTGAGGATGGTATGGAGAGCTGGGTCAGTTTGGCTGTGAGAAGACCAGGCATGATGGTATTGAAGGCCGAACTGAAGTCCACAAAGAGGATCCTTGCATAAGTCCCTGGTCTGTCGAGATGTTGCAGGATATAATGCAGTCCCATGTTGACTGCATCATCCACAGACCTGTTTGCTCTGTAAGCAAACTGAAAGGGATCCAGCAGGGGTCCAGTGATGTCCTTCAGGTGGGCCAACACCAGTCTTTCAAACGACTTCATGACCACAGACGTGAGAGCGACAGGTCTGTAGTCATGAAGTCCAGTGATTTTGGGTTTTTTGGGGACAGGAATGATAGTGGAGCGTTTGAAGCAGCAGGGAACTTCACACTGCTCCAATGATCTATTGAAGATCTGCGTGAAGACCGGGGCCAGTTGGTCAGCGCAGGCTTTTAAACAAGCAGATGAGATGCCGTCTGGGCCTGAGGCTTTCCTAGTCTTCTGTTTTTTGAAGACTCGGCTCACGTCCTCCACACAGACCTTAAGCTCAGGTTGGATGGCAGGAGGGGGGAGTAATGGGAGTGCAGGAGGTGATGGTGAATGTGTGAAGTGCAGGTCAGAGCCGGTGTGTGGTGTGAATGAGGGCTTTTCAAACCTGCAATAAAATGAGTTTAAATCATCAGCCAGGTGTTGATTGTCCACAGATCGGGGGGATGGTGACTTGTAGTTGGTGATGTTCCTCAGGCCATTCCAGACTGATGATGGGTCGTTGGATGAAAACTGTGATCAGTTTTCAGGATGAGTTTCAGTTTTCAGGATGAGAACTGTGATGGGTCGTTGGATGAAAACTTGACGTGATCATTGCTCAGTACTACTACAATCTACTTTTTATTTCTTTTATTTATTACTTTTTTTTTCTTGCAAAACATACAGAGATGACATGCAGTTTGCTTATAAGAGAGCTAGGGGCACTGATGACGCCACTTTAAATGCCTCACCTCGTGGAGAGGTGTGGCATCTAAGACCCAACATCTAGCTACTGGGGTGCCTCAGGGCTCAGTGCTTGGACCACTCCTCTTCTCCATCTACATGACATCACTAGGATCTGTGATTCAGAAACATGGCTTTTCCTATCATTGCTACGCTGATGACACGCAACTCTACCTCTCATTCCAGCCTGACGATCCGACGGTCGCTTCTCGTATCTCAGCCTGCCTGACAGACATTTCTGGCTGGATGAAGGACCACCACCTTCAACTAAACCTTGCGAAGACAGAGCTACTTGTGGTCCCGGCCAACCCAACACTTCATCACAACTTCTCCATTCAGCTAGGCTCGTCATCCATAACTCCATCAAGGTCAGCTAGGAACCTTGGGGTTGTAATTGATGATCAGTTGAAATTCACAGACCACATTGCTAGAACTGCCCGGTCCTGCAGATTTGCCTTGCACAACATTAGGAGGATCAGGCCCTTCCTTACAGAGCATGCTACACAACTCCTTGTCCAAGCACTTGTTTTATCCAGACTGGACTATTGTAATGCTCTCCTGGCTGGTCTTCCAGCTTGCTCTGTCAAACCTCTACAATTGATCCAGAATGCTGCAGCCAGAGTAGTCTTTAATGAGCCAAAGAGAGCACACGTCACTCCTCTCCTCACAAAATTGCACTGGTTGCCTGTTGCCGCTCGCATTAAATTCAAGGCACTGACGTTTGCCTACAGAACAACCACTGGCACTGCTCCCTCTTACCTAAACTCATTACTTCAGACTTATGTGCCATCCAGAAACCTGCGCTCTGCTAGCGAATGTCGTCTTGTGGTACCATCTCAAAGAGGCACAAAATCTCTTTCTCGGACCTTTACCATGACTGTTCCCTGTTGGTGGAATGATCTGCCTAACTCAACCAGAGCTTCTGAGTCAGTAGCCACTTTCCAGAAACTGCTGAAGACGTATCTTTTTCGGCAGCACTTGATTCAGTAGTATTAACACTTTCTCTTCTCTTCTATTCTTAAAAAAAAAAAAAAACTGCACTTAAGTTAAACTGAGAGGGGTCATAGCACTTACGTATTGTTGTCCTACTGTTAGTTTAACTGCTTCTATTGTTCTCATTTGTAAGTCGCTTTGGATAAAAGCGTCTGCTAAATGAATAAATGTAAATGTTTAACCTTATGCAATTTAGTGTCCGAACATATTCAACAGACCACAAATTATGCTAGAATTCTATTTATAGATTTTAGTTCAGCGTTTAATTCAATTTGGATAGATGTTCCTTTACAGAGATTACTTGATTTAGGGGTGAATGGTGGCCTCATCTGGTGGATTAGAGACTTTCTTTTAAATCGTCCACAAAGAGTTCTCCTTAATGGTAAAGTTTCAAAAACAATTGTTTTAAACACTGGAGTACCACAGGGAAATGTATTATGGAGTTCTGACTGTTAAATCAAAGCAGAAATTGTCTAGGGTGGTATAGCGCAATCATAGGTAAGACACAAAGACAACTGAATGAGATATATTTATTAAAAGTTAAACAAAAAGCGTGGCTTACATTCTAATTTTCTGTTGTTACCATCAAGGAGACGGTTTAGACAACCAAGGGCGAGTAAATCTGTGTACCAGATGTCATTTGTACACTGCCATTCGAATTATAAATGTTGAAAAGATATGAATATGAGTAGGGGTGGATATGAAGGCTATGCATAGGTACATGGGAATGTTATTGTTTTATTTTTTATGTATATTTTTATGTTGTGTTGGTGTCCTTGTGTGTGGTGTATAGTGAAGCCAAAGACAAATTTCCACTTGTGGACAATAAAGGAACTAAATTAAACATTCGTATACAATATACAAAATGTATTAACTATATGTTTTATGTCATCAGAATTCAATTGAGAAAATATGAGTTAACAAAGAGATGAAAAATAAAAAAGATAGAGAAAAAGAACATGAGGGTAAGATATTAATCTATACATCAGTTACATTGTACAATTTTTGTCATGTTTAAAGAAGTTTCATAGGTAAGAAATGGAAGCCAAAACAGGGTCCAACGATGAGACGGTTTTAAAGTTGAGACACTCACATACAGATATATAATGCATATTTTTAAAACTTTTCTGTATAAAATGTATATTTATTTGCACTTATTGGTTCGTCACTTATTGGGGTCCCCTAGAATCATTTCCGTTGTGGTCTGTGCTATTTGCAGCGTGTTACTGTATTTGATTGTGTTGTGAGTATTTGAAGCACACGTGTTGTAAAAGATGTTTTCTTAATTTGCATGTGTTTTCTTCAGTTGAAGTTCGTTTAGGTCTCTCAGCCACTGTATAAGTAAGCAATAAGGTACTCAATGCTGTGCTGTATGGTGAATAAGTCACGGCTGAAGGGGGTTGTTAGGCTCGACTCGGGTCAATCGTGATTTTTTCACGATACAGCACAGCCTCGAGTACCTTATTGCTTTTATAAAACGGTTACAACACAATAGAAATTTTAAAGCCAAAAAATATGTAAAATCACTAAAAGCCTTCCTTCCGCTGGAAAAATAGATTTTGACCATAAACAGCAACAGAAGTTACATACATTATTTCACCATTAAATGGCAGCAAAGACTGTTTTTATGAGTGAGTCAGTCAGTAGAGAAGACTTTTATATTGAAAGAACTGAAACTTGTGAACACAGAAAAGCAAGACGCAACTTCCAAATGACTAGGGCACAGCAAAACCCCTGAACAAAATATCACAGCGGATATTCAAACGGATTTTTTATTATGAATAGGCCTGACCTGAAGGAAAATGCTATATCTACTGTATATGCAGGTACACTCGCTTACTCGATCTCTCACAATACTCTTAAGTTTCAATGAACAATATCAATTAGATCAAACATATGCCTAATTTGCGAGGGGTGTTGTGTAGTGATACATAGAACCGTTGGGTGAAGCGGTCAATGCTGTGTTTTATCGTCAATAAGATTTGAATCAAGGATTGGAACTAACCGTTTTATAATACAGTTTTGTATAATGGAAAATTATAAAAAAGGTTTGATAATGATACGTTTTTTTTATTTTATTTCCTATCAGCCCCAGAAGTTGTGATCTTCCTTTGGCCGGACAGAAGAAGATGCCCAGTTTGAGGAAGTCAGGTTAGAACTTCTCACATTATCATACAAGTAGAATAGGAGGTCTGAAATACAAGTATGGAGGGTTTGGGAGGCTGTAGAAATGTTTTATGAACCACTAGATCAGTGGGTAAACTATTGTTCTTTAGACATGCAGGTTGGTTGGGGACTCTTAATAATCAACAGAATTAGTGATCAGACTTTCCTCACACTGTTGTATAAGACCTGAACTGAGCTGGATGATGACATCACTGTTTTCTCCATTTATAGATAAATGAACTAATATAGTTCAATTGATGATCTTTACAGTGGAACTGAATCATTGCACTGACTTCAGCTGAACAATCACACTATTTTCTTTTAGAGCTGCTGTACAGATGAAATTAACTCTGTTTGCATCATTATACTAGGACCGTTGCTGTTCACTCTGTACATGCCACACACACACACACACACACACACACACACACACACACACACACACACACACATACACTCTCTCTGTACATGCTATCATTAGGAAACATGGCATTAGTTTTCACTGTTATGCTGATGATGCTCAGCTCTATATTTCTTCACGCCTTGATGAAACTTACCAATCCACAAAATTAATGGAATGCATAGCTGGATGTGACGAGATGACAGATTGTTTCGAAGCCTCGACACAATACGGCACATTTGCTTCTGTTTTAGTGTTTCACGAAGCCTTGATCTGCCCACCACTAACATAAGCTAGTTATGTTAACTAGTACAGGGGAGGGGACGCATAGTGTATAAGTTCATAGTGTATAGTGCGTCATTTGGGACACAGCTTATGTCTCATATCATCAGTAAACCATTGCGTTACCAAGGCAACAACTTCATTATAAGCTTCACAGTGGAAAATGAAACGATATCCGCAGCGGCTGGGCCGGATCAGCACAGACTGGAGCCGTTAAACAGTGAGAACGGTTTGGCCAGATGGTGGAAAAACAGCTAATCTGTATTGTATAAAGAGCTATATAAATAAAGGTGACTTGACTGGTCAAGGAGTGTTTCACAGGAAAAAGGTGGAGAATGTGCATCTCTGACCTCTGACCTCTGTCATTTCATCTTCAGCATCTCATCTAGGTGGACAATCACAGTTCCCGACTGAAGCACATCATCAGCGGTCAGAAGCTCACATGGAGGGACTCATAACACAAGTATGCTGATTTCTATAAATACAATAACCTCACTTTGTCTTCTAAGTGTTTCTTGGGATTTTTAAGTCATATATAAGGCACATTTATAAATCAATATAGAGTAGAAATCTTGTTCATTCTTATTTATATTGCAGAAAGTAACAAAACTTGCACAGAATTGAGCTGATATTGAATTTGTGTTATAACTAATGAACTTTTCAGTTACTGAACTGAATTGATCCAAATAATGACTATTGTCTTCTGTAGAGCGGCTTTACATTTGAATTTGTCTCGTATTTGATGAAGTTTGCATCAATCTTGTTTATTACTGTGAAGCTGCTTTGAAATAATCTGTATTGCATAAATTACTATATATTAATAATATATATATAATGTATATATATATACTGAGTACCAGGGGCAGTTCCTTTAAAAAATAAATAAAAAACAGTGAAATTTCATGTATTTATGCAAGATCTTGTTTGGGTGTCCTGAAAAAAACAGCCCAATATTAGTTTTATATTTCTACATATGATATCTAAGGTATTTCTAGGGTTTACAGTATAACTGAATGCCTCAGTTAAATTGCTCTAGAACCGCCTCTGGAAACCCATTCTGTTTAATACTGGAGCGTCAAGAGATTAAACTGTTGATGTGCAAATGATTATATCTGATAATTCATGTTTGTTAATGTGATGAATGATGATTGGTCAGGTTCAGGAGGCTGTAGATGGAGTGACCCATGCGGAGGCTGAAGTGGCACTGGGTCAGAATAACTGGAGCTTCACACTTGCAGTTCAGCAACTGAAGGTAATGGAGAATCAACCCATTTCATTCAGAGTTCCTCTCAATTTCTTTCATTTATTTCTGTCATTCTCTTGTGTTTTCATGTTTTCAGGTAGATCAGCTGTTTAACCTGACCCAGGACACGCGTGAGAAATGCAAACTAAATCTTATGATGTTCAACTGGGACCTGCAGAGGGCTCTCCGTGTCCTTACTCCCCCGTACAGTCAAGGATCACCACTGTAAAGATAAATACAGTTCAGAAAACTATAAAAACAGAACCACAGACTAAAAAGACAATGTTTTAAGACATTTTGAACAAGTTTATGACCATTCATATGTTATCTTTAGTATAATTCAACCTTTAAATTACACAAAAATGCATAAGTTAAATTGCACAAAAAACATTAATCATCCAAGATAAATTAAACTGATTCATAATGTCTTGCTGACTTTAAATGTGTAGCCTTATTTACAGAACATGTACACAATGTCATGCATTCCCTGTTTATACAGTTGTGGTTTTGTGTATTTTTTTAAACTAAATGAAGCTCTTGAGAAAAACAAAGTTTGTACACAAATGAACATTGCTGAAATTACAGCATGAGCCTTTTTTGACATATTTGATAAAGTGAAAAAATGCAATTCATTACTAAACTTTTCTAAAATAGAGTAACATATTATACATGATATAAGATAGAATGAATCACATTCATTTTGAATATTATGATAATCCAACACTTTCAGAACATTCAGAGTTTACAGACAGATTACAGAGATCATGCACACATTTTACATATCAGAATCTCGTTATTATGGTAATGTACTGTGAATACACCATTAGGCCAGAGAATCTCAGCTAAACCACAAGCAAATGTAATTGTGGAATGAATGAACCGTATCAAGTAGAAAAGGTTTTCAGTGCTGATATGTTGGGCATTACAACTAACGAAGTTTATAAAGCAATAATGCAGCTGATAGGAAAGCCAGTGGCTTGGATCTAATTACTGGATCCAAAACGTCAATACACAACATAAGATCTGTCTTTATGCAGATGATCTATTGTTATGTTTACAAAACCCTTATAATGGTGCGTTCACACCGGACGCGAATAGCGCGTCAGGCGCGAGTGATTTCAATGTTAAGTCAATGCAAAGACGCGTTACGCGCGTAAAAAATTCCTGCGGCGCGAATGAGGCGTAGAGCGCGGCGCGGTAGACGCGAATTCGCCTCATTCGCACGTCAAGTTCGCGCGAATTGAGCGTATGGCGCGTTAAGCGCGTTACGCGCGAATGATTTAGTTAGTGCTATTTGTGCATTCACGCGTTTGACGCGAATTCGCGTCTGCCGCCCGAGTTGAAAAATCTGAACTTCTGCGTCAATTCGCGCCGCGTTAACCAATCAGGAGCCTAGCTGCTTGCTGCTGTCACGTGGTGAAGTATCTGGATGCTTCAATAAATTATTTTGTAATATGACTGTGGTTCTAATGCACAACAAAGCAAATATTTTATCACATAAAACTTGATTTCAATATATGAGACATATTCATTTTGTATTGAATGCTATTTATTCCATATCTAGCTTATATGAAATATTATTATAATGTAAAGACAACCAACATACTGCATAAGTTCGTGTCTGGACAGTGTTGTGTGAGAGAGAGAGAAAAATCACAGGACAGATTAATCACTTTTGGAGGCTGGCTCCATTTATCATCAAAACAAAAATAAATGACAGATTAGGTGGATGAGGGCGAGGGTGATCCTCGCTCCGATGTGGGACAACAGGTCATCAAGCTGGGCGCGGGACAGGCGGAAGTACCGCTGAAAGCCGCCGTCATCCAGGCGCAGCTCCTGGAGCGAGCCAATGGTGAAACTCGCCACACTGGGTTCGCCTTCGAAGGGTCTGGTGGACACAAATACGGCGACGATGATCCCTACGCCGCCGTTCTGCTCTCCAGAGCAAATACAGAGCGGTGACTCTCTCGATGAATGCTCGATCAACATAAAAAAGATGGCCGCCAACGGGTTTCGATTCTGACGCGCGTGAAGCGCGTAAATTTCGCTTCAAACTTTTGTTTTTTACGCGCGTCAGTTTCACTCTGACGCTTGACCACTTTGTGTTAATTCGCGTGTCAAAACTAGACGCGGTAGACGCGAATTTGACGCGCTATTCGCGTCCGGTGTGAACGCACAGTAAGTCATTGAAAGAAACTTTTAAAATTATGAATACTTTTTCAAAACTTTCTGATTATACAATAAACTGGAATAAATCAACAATATTACCACTTTCTGAGGACGCCTGGGATTCCACAGCTCCTGATCCACACTGGCAACATTACATACAGTACCTTGCGAAAGTATTCGGCCCCCTTGAACTTTTCGACCTTTTGCCACATTTCAGGCTTCAAACATAAAGATATAAAACTGTAATTTTTTGTGAAGAATCAACAACAGGTGGGACACAATCATGAAGTGGAACGAAATTTATTGGATATTTCAAACTTTTTTAACAAATAAAAAACTGAAAAATTGGGCGAGCAAAATTATTCTGCCCCCTTAAGTTAATACTTTGTAGCGCCACCTTTTGCTGCGATTACAGCTGTAAGTCGCTTGGGGTATGTCTCTATCAGTTTTGCACATCGAGAGACTGACATTTTTGCCCATTCCTCCTTGCAAAACAGCTCGAGCTCAGTGAGGTTGGATGGAGAGCGTTTGTGAACAGCAGTTTTCAGTTCTTTCCACAGATTCTCGATTGGATTCAGGTCTGGACTTTAACTTGGCCATTCTAACACCTGGATATGTTTGTTTGTGAACCATTCCATTGTAGATTTTGCTTTATGTTTTGGATCATTGTCTTGTTGGAAGACAAATCTCCGTCCCAGTCTCAGGTCTTTTGCAGACTCCATCAGGTTTTCTTCCAGAATGGTCCTGTATTTGGCTCCATCCATCTTGCCATCAATTTTAACCATCTTCCCTGTCCCTGCTGAAGAAAAGCAGGCCCAAACCATGATGCTGCCACCACCATGTTTGACAGTGGGGATGGTGTGTTCAGGGTGATGAGCTGTGTTGCTTTTATGCCAAACATAACGTTTTGCATTGTTGCCAAAAAGTTCGATTTTGGTTTCATCTGACCGGAGCACTTTCTTCCACATGTTTGGTGTGTCTCCCAGGTGGCTTGTGGCAAACTTTAAACGACACTTTTTATGGATATCTTTAAGAAATGTCTTTCTTCTTGCCACTCTTCCATAAAGGCCAGATTTGTGCAGTATACGACTGATTGTTGTCCTATGGACAGAGTCTCCCACCTCAGCTGTAGATCTCTGCAGTTCATCCAGAGTGATCATGGGCCTCTTGGCTGCATCTCTGATCAGTCTTCTCCTTGTATGAGCTGAAAGTTTAGAGGGACGGCCGGGTCTTGGTAGATTTGCAGTGGTCTGATACTCCTTCCATTTCAATATTATCGCTTGCACAGTGCTCCTTGGGATGTTTAAAGCTTGGGAAATCTTTCTGTATCCAAATCCGGCTTTAAACTTCTCCACAACAGTATCTCGGACCTGCCTGGTGTGTTCCTTGTTCTTCATGATGCTTTCTGTGCTTTAAACGGACCTCTGAGACTATCACAGAGCAGGTGCATTTATACGGAGACTTGATTACACACAGGTGGATTCTATTTATCATCATTAGTCATTTAGGTCAACATTGGATCATTCAGAGATCCTCACTGAACTTCTGGAGAGAGTTTGCTGCACTGAAAGTAAAGGGGCTGAATAATTTTGCTCGCCCAATTTTTCAGTTTTTTATTTGTTAAAAAAGTTTGAAATATCCAATAAATTTCGTTCCACTTCATGATTGTGTCCCACCTGTTGTTGATTCTTCACAAAAAATTAGTTTTATATCTTTATGTTTGAAGCCTGAAATGTGGCAAAAGGTCGAAAAGTTCAAGGGGGCCGAATACTTTCGCAAGGTACTGTACTTGGTATCAACATTTCCTCCAGACTGTCAGAGTTGATTAAACTTAACTATACTCCACTTTAAAAAAAATAAGAGATGATTTAAAACGCTGGACTAACCCACCACTATCACTTGTCGGTCGCATAGCTACTTTACCACAAGTCAACTATCTGTTCTCAATGCTTCCAACAACACCCACCGATAAATGGTTTAAATCACTTGATTCATTTAACTTCTCACTTCTATTGGAAAAATAAAACACCTAAAATATCACTGGAAAAATTACAAAAGACAAAATCACATGGCAGCCTAGAAGCTCCAAATTTTCAATATTACTTTTTAGCAAACCAGCTACAATATTTATATAAATGGATTCATAAAAATAATCATAATAATTCATGGATGAAATTGGAACAAAACCATTGCAAAAATACTTCAGTTTCAGACCTTTCCTTTCTACCAAAATCAATTAAGAAAATGCTCTATTTTAATAATTTTTACAATTACATCGACTCTGACAGCCTGGTGGAAGGTAAACAAAATTAATAATTCACCACTAACATAATGTAAACACACCCCCATCTGGTTCAACCCTGATTTTCAATTATGCAATAAACCGATCAATTTTCCATCTTGGCAACAAAAAGGAATCACTCATCTCCATCACTTATTTGAAAACAACCAATTCATATCATTTAAAATATTAGTTCAGAGGTACGGTCTTGGGGGAGAACAGTTTCTACAATATCAACAAATTAACATTTTTCACTAGATGGACAGCCAAACTTCATTACAGAAGAAAAATAAACTGTACCGTGTGCACAGTTTTACAAAACTGGGCACAGTTTACCAATCTGTCCACATGGATGTAAAGTTTTGCGTGAGAGACACTGAGAGACACTGAAGAACACCACCAGGTCATGGCGGTGGTGCGGAGACGCAGCGTGGCAGGGGTTGCCGACCCGCACTTTTTTCTACATCAAAAAGGCCGCCTATTGCGTGGTAAAACACACTTGTTTGCAGCCACATCAACTTCATTCAGTAGGCCTACTGTTATACATTACAAACGAAAGATCTTGCAAAGTATTCACAATGCGCTCTTCATTCTGTTGCTGCTGATCACTGTCGCACTACCTCTGCGAATCTATCTGACTGGAGTGACATATGTTGACCATATAAACATTGGAAATCAGTGGAAATATCGGATAAACTGGGTCGGTGTAAACTGGACACTTTCCACAGTGAGCACTGACGCCGCAAGCCTTCGCTACAACTTGCTGGGCTTCTACACAGTCTACTCTTCCGTGTTGCGTCAAGGGCAGGCCATGTTAAACCGGAGTAACGATAAACAAACCGCAAAACGACAGAGACTCACCACTCCGGCCCGAGGGATTCATTGCCTTCTATTGCTGATGCTGCTGCTATCAGGGGATGTTCATCTAAATCCAGGACCAGTTACACCGGAGTCATCACAAAACATCGGTGCAGAGCTCTTGTTTAAATCCCAGGTAACATCTTCCTTGGAGGTGAGTGACTATGGAATACCTATAGGCTACTCAGTGCCCCCTTAAACAGAGCGGTTTCAGTCGCTATTGGTAACTGTGATTTCTTGACCAACACACAACCGGCGCTTGAAGCGCTCAGTGAACATAACGCGAACCTTAAACATAAAAGCCACCCGACGTGTCGGAATCCTGCAGTGACGAAGCAGCGATCTTCTTATTTATTTTGGACTGTAAATCACGCAAAGGTCGTATGGGATCCAAAATTGAAACCCAAAGGACTTTTTGGTGGACACTTGAACATTAGAAGTGTTGTCTCAAAGACTGATCAGTTGACTCATTTGCTATTGAACTCCAACCTGGACTATTTGTGTTTATCAGAGACGTGGCTACAACAGTCAACCCCAATTAATGTTTTCTCTGTAGCGGGGTATCAGTGCTTCAGACGAGACAGAGTTGGGGGGAGAGGAGGAGGGGTATTGATATAGTAAAAGATGACATCAAATGTGAGCGCATTCTTTTTAAAGCAGCAGATACATTGGAATATGTTGCTTTAAAAATTATATTATCCCAACAAATGTCTTTTATTTTAATAGGTTTATATAGACCTCCTTCAGCAGATGACACTTTCTATGATCAATTCATTGACATGTTAAAGAGTGTAATCGTAACAAAGAGCTTATTATTATGGGTGATTTTAATCTAAACTGGGAAAATAAGGGGAAGAGAAAAAAACTTAAAATAATTACAGACAAACATAATTTGCAACAGTTGATTAAAGGCCCTACAAGAATTGCAAAAAAATCAAGCACAGTATTGGATCTTGTCTTCTCAAGTAGACCAGAAAGGATAACAAAGAGCTACAATTTGATCACTGGGCTGTCTGATCACAACTTAACACTAGTGGCTAGAAAACTAACTAAAAATAGATTTAAGAATATAATGCCATTTCTCACAGACACTATGTCTCATATACCTAAAAGTAAACAACCTGCATTTGACAGTGAGATCAATGGTCTGGTCTGGGATGATATTTTGTCTGCAGATGATGTGGAACATGGTTGTGATTTATTTACAACAAAAATTGAATCTATTAGAAAAAAGTTTATTGTAAAAGTCAAGAGAAATTACAGAAAGAGAGCTAATCTACCTTGGTTTAGTGACAACTTGTGGCAAATGATGAAGTGTAGAGACTCCGCTTTAAAGAAAGCAACAAAGACTAGAAGAGATACAGATATTTTAAATTATAAAGGTTTGAGGAATAAAGTGGTTAAGGAATTAAGATTAGCCAAATCACGTTTTTATCTCCAAGTAATCAATGAGGCTAAAGGTAATAGTAAAGAAATCTGGAAAAAATATTAATAACCTTGTAGGGCGAGAACAACTTCATACAGAAGATATACATCTCAGAGTTCAGGGAAAGAAAATTGAAGACAAAGTTGAAATTGCCTCCATTTTTAACTCCTTTTTCATCGAATCGGTCCATGAGCTAGGAAATCACTTAAAAAAAAGAGAACCTATAACACATACTAATAAAGATCAAGGTTTTAATTTAGTGACAACTAATGAAGGACAAGTAAAAAAAATTATCTATTCTCTAAAAAATTCTAAAAGTAGAGATGCTTTTAATATGGATAGTATGCTAATTAAGAAACACGTAGATACTTTAACTCCCCAATCACATATTTAATTAATCTTTCGATTGCTCAATGCCACTTTCCTGATAACTGGAAGCATGCAGTAATCTCGCCTATTTTCAAGTCTGGAGACCGCTATTGTCACATGCCTGTCCTGTCTTGTGTTGCACTTGGGTGTTTGTTGTTTTATACCATGTGTTCTCTTGTCATTGTATTCCCCGCCCATCTTGTTATCTTATTATTGGTTCATTTGCCCCACCTGTCTGTTCGTTAGCTCTTTTGTTTGCCTCTCTATTTAATCTCCTTGTGTTCTCAGTACTGAGCTGGTTCGTTATACATGTTACCCTGGTTCTTGTTAATTGTGTTTTAGTGTATCTGGTATCCTGCCTGTTTTCCCCCACGAGGGAGTTTTTGTTCTTGTTTTATATGTTATTATTTTCCTATTAAATACCCATTGTTTGCATTTGAGTCCTCACACCTTTTTCCCAACCCGTGCCGTGACAGAACGAACCAGCCATCTGAGGATTCAGCACAATGGGTGAGGAGGATTCTGATTGTTGGGATTATGACGATTGCATGGATGACGATGACTTGGATTGCCCTGACTATCATGTTGCTACTTTTGGATCCACCCAATTCTCCGCTAGCGATCGTGACAGAATGACTCTGTCCCCTAATGGGTCCAGTAACATGAACATTCTGCAGGCGTTTGCTTTTATGGCTCGGCAAAGGGAGGAGGCCACGACGCTCAGATTTCCTAAGGACTTTTCGTTCGACGACAGAGAGTCCTTTAGAGGAGAGCGTCTGGCAAGATTTTCGGGGACCCGTGGAGCTCGCAGAGGAGGAAGTACTAGAGGGGAGTCCCGGACTCAGTCTCAACTTCGGTCTTCCTTCGACCATGATCCGGTGACGTGCAGCCCAGAACACCATTCGCCGTGGGTCCTGTCCCATCCGGAACCAGCATCTCGCCAGAAGGGACGACGGAGGAGAGGAAAGACCTCCTCCGTGACTGTTCCGGTGGGCCCTAGTCCGGTGATCCCAGTTCCGGTGGTCCATGTTCCGGTGGTCCCGAGTAAAGTGGTCCCGAAACGGAGGAGGAGAGGGAGACCTGCGTCTGCCCAGTCAGAGATTGTCCACGTCACGTCTGCCCAGTCAGAGACTGTTCCCGTCCCGTCGGCCCAGCGAGAGACTGTTCCCGTCCCGTCTGCCCAGCGAGTGACTGTTCCCGTCCCGTCTGCCCAGCGAGCGACTGTTCCCGTCCCGTCTGCCCAGCGAGAGACTGTTCCCGTCCCGTCTGCCCAGCGAGAGACCGTCCACGTCCCGTCGGCCCAGCGAGAGACTGTTCCTGTCCCGTCTGCCCAGCGAGAGACCGTTCACGTCCCGTCTGCCCAGCGAGAGACTGTTCACGTCCCGTCTGCCCAGCGAGAGACCGTTCACGTCCCGTCTGCCCAGCGAGAGACCGTCCCCGTCCCGTCTGCACAGCGAGAGACTGTCCCTGTTTCCTCTGCCTTTCTGAACTGGGAATACCTGGAGCGTCTGGCTCAGATGTTGAATATGCCAGTCTCAGCCGTTCCTGAGCCGGAGCCGGTGCCCGTTCCTGAGCCGGAGCGGTGCTCGTTCCAGAGCCGGTAGCGGAGACAGTGCCTGTTCCAGAGCTGGAGCACATGTCGGTCTCGGACCCAGTATTTGTTTCTGTGTTTGTGTCTGTCTTTGTGACTGTTTTTGTTCTAGTGTCTGTTCCCGAGCCGGTGTCTGTTCCCGTGCCGGTGTCTGTTCCCGTGCCGGTGTCTGTTCCCGAGCCGGTGTCTGTTCCCGAGCCGGTGTCTGTTCCCGAGCCGGTGTCTGTTCCCGTGCCGGTGTCTGTTCCCGTGCCGGTGTCTGTTCCCGAGCCGGTGTCTGTTCCCGAGCCGGTGTCTGTTCCCGAGCCGGTGTCTGTTCCCGAGCCGGTGCCTGCTGCTGCTCCCGAGCCGGTGCCTGCTGCTGCTCCCGAGCCGGTGCCTGCTGCTGCTCCCGAGCCGGTGCCTGCTGCTGCTCCCGAGCCGGTGCCTGCTGCTGCTCCCGAGCCGGTGCCTGCTGCTGCTCCCGAGCCGGTGCCTGCTGCTGCTCCCGAGCCGGTGCCTGCTGCTGCTCCCGAGCCGGTGCCTGCTGCTGCTCCCGAGCCGGTGCCTGCTGCTGCTCCCGAGCCGGTGCCTGCTGCTGCTCCCGAGCCGGTGCCTGCTGCTGCTCCCGAGCCGGTGCCTGCTGCTGCTCCCGAGCCGGTGCCTGCTGCTGCTCCCGAGCCGGTGCCTGCTGCTGCTCCCGAGCCGGTGCCTGCTGCTGCTCCCGAGCCGGTGCCTGCTGCTGCTCCCGAGCCGGTGCCTGCTGCTGCTCCCGAGCCGGTGCCTGCTGCTGCTCCCGAGCCGGTGCCTGCTGCTGCTCCCGAGCCGGTGCCTGCTGCTGCTCCCGAGCCGGTGCCTGCTGCTGCTCCCTGGCCGCCCGAGAGGTCTTCACCGCCCTGGCCGCCCGAGAGGTCTTCACCGCCCTGGCCGCCCGAAGGGTCTTCACCGCCCTGGCCGCCCGAAGGGTCTTCACCGCCCTGGCCGCCCGAAGGGTCTCCACCGCCCTGGCCGCCCGAGAGATCTTCACCGCCCTGGCCGCCCGAAGGGTCTTCACCGCCCTGGCCGCCCGAGAGATCTTCACCGCCCTGGCCGCCCGAAGGGTCTTCACCGCCCTGGCCGCCCGAAGGGTCTTCACCGCCCTGGCCGCCCGAAAGGTCTGCACCACCCTGGCCACCTGATGAACTTTGTGTTTTGCCCGGGTCTCCCAGGACTAAGAAATTTGTTCCTCCCGTCCCGCTCTGGTCTGTCCCTCCCGTCCCGCCCTGGTTTGTCCCTCCTGTCCCGCCCTGGTTTACTCCTCCTGTCCCGCCCTGGTTTGCTCCTCCCGTCCCGCCTGATGGAGCGTCTGGTAGCCGCTCCGTAGGGAGGGGGTAATGTCACATGCCTGTCCTGTCTTGTGTTGCACTTGGGTGTTTGTTGTTTTATACCATGTGTTCTCTTGTCATTGTATTCCCCGCCCATCTTGTTATCTTATTATTGGTTCATTTGCCCCACCTGTCTGTTCGTTAGCTCTTTTGTTTGCCTCTCTATTTAATCTCCTTGTGTTCTCAGTACTGAGCTGGTTCGTTATACATGTTACCCTGGTTCTTGTTAATTGTGTTTTAGTGTATCTGGTATCCTGCCTGTTTTCCCCCACGAGGGAGTTTTTGTTCTTGTTTTATATGTTATTATTTTCCTATTAAATACCCATTGTTTGCATTTGAGTCCTCACACCTTTTTCCCAACCCGTGCCGTGACAGCTATGATGCAAGTAACTATAGGCCGATAAGTATATTACCAGTACTATCAAAGGTCATGGAAAAAATTATCATAGAGCAGTTGAGAATGCATCTAAATAACTGCAACTCTGCCTTAAATTACATGCAATTTGGATTCAGGAAGAATTATTGTACAGAAACAGCCATTTTACACTTCACAGAAAAAGTAAGAACACAACTTGATAAGGGAGGAGTTGTTGCTGCTGTGTTCTTGGATTTGCGTAAGGCTTTTGACACAGTGAATCACGATGTTCTTATTTCTAAGCTCTCTAAATTTAATCTTTCTACCAAAACAATAGCATGGCTTTCAACTTACTTGTCAAATAGGAAGCAGTGTGTTAGAATTAAAAATGTACGCTCTAGTTATGTGAAAAAACACAATGGGAGTGCCTCAGGGATCTGTATTAGGTCCTTTTACTTTTTAGTCTTTATATTAATGATCTTCCACAACACTGTAATGGAGTTGACATACAATTATATGCCGATGACACTGTTCTGTACACACATGCAAAAAATGCTAAGCTAGCAGCAGAGAAATTAACTTATGCCATGCAAGGTGTTGTTGAATGGCATGAACAATCTTGTCTTAACTTAAATATTAGTCAGACAAAGGGTATGTTCTTTAGTAAAAATAAGGGGCCGACTCAAACTGCAGATATTTTAATTAAAAACGAAGCAATTGACATAGTTACTGAATTTAAATATCTTGGATTCATTTTAGATTCAAATTTTAGTTTTAAGAAACACATTAAGAAAATGACAAAAACTATCAAATACAATTTGGCAAACTTTAGACAGATTAGATCGTTCCTCCCTATGGATGTAGCCAAAATATTTATGCATGCTTTAATTTTTTCACACATCTCATATTGTATCACCTGTTGGGGACAAGCCAGTGAGTCTGCCATAAGACCTCTAGAATCACTATACAAGCAAGCTATAAAACCCTTAAAAAAGTACCCTTTTTTATTTGTACCCTGCCAGTTAGCCAAAATCAGCGGTCAAATCGCTCCCTCGTGATTTGTAAGAGCACTCTTCTCTTTGATTAGCCTAATTTTAATTTTAGTAAAGACAAGAACAGCTATAATATAAAATATTGTTTGTATCCATAACGTTTACTGATGGTCGCCGTTACGCCGACGTTACGTTACAACACAGTGCCAGTTAAGAGATCGATCATTTGATTAGCTAATCAGTCCTATAAATCCAATTCCTCTCAGATATCACAGCAATGAAACCAGTTTACAACTGGGGAAATAACAAATACAATAGGATTAAGTAGACTAAACATAACTGGTGTGTGCATGTGATAAATCTTTCTGATTTTATATTTGTTATATAGGCTACTTATTAGCTACATGTCCCTTACCCAATAGACATTCTACTGACTAAATGTAACTTGTCAACTTATTCTACTAAACTGAACCCCAACACCTAACCTAACAGTCCACTAACTCTAGTAATTCTGTAATGGAGTTAGTGGTCTTAAGTGCACCATCGAAATAAAGTGTAATCATCCAAATAAATGATGTTCTTTTGATCTTTCTATTCATCACAGAATCCTGAAAAATATTAATCACGGTTTCCACAAAAACATTAAGTAGCACAACAATTTTCAACATTGATACTAATAAGAAATGTTTCTTTAGCACCAAAGCAGCATATTAGGATGATTTCTGAAGGATCATGTGAAACTGAAGAATGGTGTAATTTTAATTACAGTACAGTATATTATTTTAATTTGCAATAATACTTCACAATATATTATATATTTACTGTATTTTGATCAAATAAATGCAGCCTTGGTGAGCATTTAAAAAAATGTATCTTACCTGACACAGCTACAACTGAACGGCTTGTGACCAAGGCCTATAACTACTAGATACGTTCTGCCACAAGAACTAGGTGCAACTGAATTAAGTACTAAGTTAGACTAAGTTAGTTACTAAGCTCTTAGTGTGAACTTTACAAATAGCTAGTGCAACTCTAACCATGAACCAGCTAATCAAGGTCTACAGGATTATAGAAATTTCCAAACAGGTGTGCTGGAGAAGGTATGGCAGATTACCGTCTGAGAAATCTTGCTGTTCTCAGTATTGAGAAACAGTGTGCAAAAGCACTAGATTTAGATACGTTTGTGAAACGTTTTGCTGCAAAGCACAACAACCGTCGCCTTAAGCTTTCCTAAAAAAAGATAGGTGATCATGGGTCATTTGTGGACTGTAATTATAAGTTTTTAATTATAATAAGAACTTGAGTATTGTCCGCTGTTTTATACTTGTAGTCCACTGCATCTTGGACACATTATTGTACTTTTTTTTTATATTTTCATTTTGCTTTTTATACTTTTACTTTTTAAAAGATGCACAGTTTTGTTTTGTTTGAACACTGCACTGGGCTTATTCCTGTTGTGAATTAAAAACCTTTGTAGTGTGTAAGGGCATGATTAAACAATAACTACTGTAGTTTAAAAGTGTTTTTGTGTTTGTTTTGTTAAAGCAATTCACATATAGGGATTCCCATGTACCGTCTACCCCTGCTGGAAACTCAGCGTGGGCACGGTTTATGAATGTGTGGGTACAGATTGCAAAAACTGAAGGCACGGTTTACAAATCTGAGAGCGCGGATTAGGAACTCGTGGGTACGGTTTATAAACTGAGGGGACGGATTGCAAAACCGTCGCCACGGATTGTTTTTTTTTTTTCCCCACAGCTATTTCGACTGGTGACGTCACTCTCCATTTTATAGAGGCTTACACATGAGAACTACTAATCTATATCCGAAATTCCCTGAATATTAGTGCAGATTCCCTCTTGTTAAGACATTAAGAATGAAGTTGCACTAAAGGATTTAAACGCTTCGTTAAACCTCTCCCCGTGTCAGTATATCTATGGAACTCCTGCTACGGCGTGTGATTGTAGGCCTAATGTTTTTAAGTTAAGCAGCAGCGATGGTGGAACAGCTCCGGCAGCAACAAGTAGCATCAAGCATATATATATATATATATATATATATATATATATATATATATATATATACTGTATATATACTGCCGTTCAAACGTTTGGGATCGGTCAGATTTTTTATGTTTTTAAAAGAAGTCTCTTCTGTACGGAAGCGTATTGCATTCACTTGAGGAAAAAAATCTACTCTGTTTTTTCTGAATTAACGAGTTAATTATCTCAGAATTACAAGATAATTTTTCATGGAAAAAAGTTTTTACTCTGTTTTTCTGAATTAACGAGTTAATATCTCAGAATTATGAGATACATTTTTCTTGAAAAACATTTTTTTCACTCTGTTTTTATGAATTAATGAGTTACTCATAATTTTGAGATAATTAAGTCATTAATTCCGTACTTCTGCTCACCAAGGCTGCATTTATTTGATTAAAAACAATTTAAATGACTGTTTTCTATTTTAATATATTTTAAAATGTAATTTATTCCTGTGATCAAAGCTGAATTTTCAGCATCATTACTCCAGTCTTCAGTGTCACATGATCCTTCAGAAATCACTATAATATGATGATTTGAAGCTCAAGAAACATTTATGATTATTGTCAATGTTGAAATAGTCGTGGCCAAAAATAAATAAATAAATAATTCAGGATTCTTTGATGAATATAAAGTTTAAAAGAACAGCATTTATTTGAAATATAATCTTTTGTAACATTATAAATGTCTTTACTGTAACTTTTGATCAATTTAATTCATCCTTGATGAATAAAAGTATTGATTAATTTTATTTATTTCCCCCCAAAAAATAAAATAAAAATTCTTACTGACGCCAAACTTTTGAACGGTAGTGTTTAATGTTATAAAAGATTATATTTCAGATAAATGCTGTTCTTTTGAACTTTCTATTCATCAAAGAATCCTGAAATATGTAAATGTAAATAATTGTTTTAAACATTGATAATAATCATAAATGTTTCTTGAGCATCAAATCATCATATTATAGTGATTTCTGAAGGATCATGTGACACTGAAGACTGGAGTAATGATGCTGAAAATTCAGCTTTGATCACAGGAATAATTTACTTTAAAATACATTAACAATAGAAAACATATTTTAAATATGTTATTTTAAATTGTCATAATATTTCACAATATTACTGTTGTTGTTTTTGTGTTTTTTTTTAAATCAAATAAATGCAGTCTTGGTGAGCAGAAGAGACTTCTTTGAAAAACATTAAAAATCTCACCGATCCAAAGCTTTTGACTGGTAGTGTATACAAATATATATGTTTCTCTGAGACCCTACAGGTACATACCGTATAACTAAATGTAAGGATATCTTAGAGAGATAGTTCACTCAAAAATGATAATTCTGTATTAATTTCCTCACTCTCAAGTTGTTTTTGTCCCTTTAGACACTCTTTTCAGAGATACAGTATCACATGTTCGGCTGTGGCCACAACCAATACCTTTCCCTTTCTTTCACATCACAGTTCAGCAAATTTTACAAATAGATAAGGTATACTGTTTTATTATTATGTATTTATTTATTATTAATATTTGATTGATTAACACACAGGAGATGTTTGTTTGGTCTCTATTAAGTTTAATTGAAGACTGAGGCCCCATCCACACTACTACGTTTTAGTTTAGAAACGGAGACCTTTTGCTACGTTTGCTCCGCCCGTCCAGACTAAAACGGCAAAAACGAAGACCTAAAACGGAGAAGTTTAGAAACGCTGCCGACCCCGTTTTGCGTTTTGAATCTCCGGAGGGCGTTTTAGTGTAGACGGGTCAAAACGGAGGACTTTAGAAACGATGACTCAGAGGCTCACGCTCGGCTCTCTGATTGGGTCATACAACGGAGGAAAACATACAACAACAGCCTGGACTACCAGTTACGCTAGTGCTGTAAATTCTGCATTTTACAATGCTATAACTGCCTACAAGCGCCGGAGGCAAGCTATTATTCCAGCGATCTGTGACAGTTCCCGTACGGTATCGACCGTACATGTATCGCTCCGGTATCGACCGTATCGCTCCGGTATCGACCGTACATGTATCGCTCCGGTATCGACCGTACATGTATCGCTCCGGTATTGACCGTACATGTATCGCTCCGGTATCGACCGTACATGTATCGCTCCGGTATCGACCGCACATGTATCGCTCCGGTATCGACCGTACATGTATCGCTCCGGTATCGACCGCACATGTATCGCTCCGGTATCGACCGTACATGTATCGCTCCGGTATCGACCGTACATGTATCGCTCCGGTATCGACCGCACATGTATCGCTCCGGTATCGACCGCACATGTATCGCTCCGGTATCGACCGCACATGTATCGCTCCGGTATCGACCGCACATGTATCGCTCCGGTATCGACCGCACATGTATCGCTCCGGTATCGACCGTACATGTATCGCTCCGGTATCGACCGTACATGTATCGCTCCGGTATCGACCGTACATGTATCGCTCCGGTATCGACCGTACATGTATCGCTCCGGTATCGACCGTACATGTATCGCTCCGATATCGCTATCGCACATGTATCGCTCCGGTATCGACCGCACATGTATCGCTCCGGTATCGACCGTACATGTATCGCTCCGGTATCGGCCGTACATGTATCGCTCCGGTATCGACCGTACATGTACCGCTCCGGTATCGACCGTACATGTACCGCTCCGGTATCGACCGTACATGTACCGCTCCGGTATCGACCGCACATGTACCGCTCCGGTATCGACCGCACATGTATCGCTCCGGTATCGACCGTACATGTATCGCTCCGGTATCGACCGCACATGTATCGCTCCGGTATCGACCGTACATGTATCGCTCCGGTATCGACCGCACATGTATCGCTCCGGTATCGACCGCACATGTATCGCTCCGGTATCGACCGTACATGTATCGCTCCGGTATCGACCGTACATGTATCGCTCCGGTATCGACCGCACATGTATCGCTCCGGTATCGACCGTACATGTACCGCTCCGGTATCGACCGTACATGTATCGCTCCGGTATCGACCGTACATGTATCGCTCCGGTATCGACCGTACATGTATCGCTCCGGTATCGACCGCACATGTATCGCTCCGGTATCGACCGTACATGTATCGCTCCGGTATCGACCGTACATGTATCGCTCCGGTATCGACCGCACATGTATCGCTCCGGTATCGACCGCACATGTATCGCTCCGGTATCGACCGCACATGTATCGCTCCGGTATCGACCGCACATGTATCGCTCCGGTATCGACCGTACATGTATCGCTCCGGTATCGACCGTACATGTATCGCTCCGGTATCGACCGCACATGTATCGCTCCGGTATCGACCGCACATGTATCGCTCCGGTATCGACCGTACAATCGCTCCGGTATCGACCGTACATGTATCGCTCCGGTATCGACCGTACATGTATCGCTCCGGTATCGACCGCACATGTATCGCTCCGGTATCGACCGCACATGTATCGCTCCGGTATCGACCGCACATGTATCGCTCCGGTATCGACCGTACATGTATCGCTCCGGTATCGACCGTACAATCGCTCCGGTATCGACCGTACATGTATCGCTCCGGTATCGACCGCACATGTATCGCTCCGGTATCGACCGCACATGTATCGCTCCGGTATCGACCGTACATGTATCGCTCCGGTATCGACCGCACATGTATCGCTCCGGTATCGACCGTACATGTATCGCTCCGGTATCGACCGTACATGTATCGCTCCGGTATCGACCGCACATGTATCGCTCCGGTATCGACCGTACATGTATCGCTCCGGTATCGACCGCACATGTATCGCTCCGGTATCGACCGTACATGTATCGCTCCGGTATCGACCGTACATGTATCGCTCCGGTATCGACCGCACATGTATCGCTCCGGTATCGACCGTACATGTATCGCTCCGGTATCGACCGCACATGTATCGCTCCGGTATCGACCGTACATGTATCGCTCCGGTATCGACCGTACATGTATCGCTCCGGTATCGACCGCACATGTATCGCTCCGGTATCGACCGTACATGTACCGCTCCGGTATCGACCGTACATGTATCGCTCCGGTATCGACCGTACATGTATCGCTCCGGTATCGACCGTACATGTATCGCTCCGGTATCGACCGCACATGTATCGCTCCGGTATCGACCGTACATGTATCGCTCCGGTATCGACCGTACATGTATCGCTCCGGTATCGACCGCACATGTATCGCTCCGGTATCGACCGCACATGTATCGCTCCGGTATCGACCGCACATGTATCGCTCCGGTATCGACCGCACATGTATCGCTCCGGTATCGACCGTACATGTATCGCTCCGGTATCGACCGCACATGTATCGCTCCGGTATCGACCGCACATGTATCGCTCCGGTATCGACCGTACAATCGCTCCGGTATCGACCGTACATGTATCGCTCCGGTATCGACCGTACATGTATCGCTCCGGTATCGACCGCACATGTATCGCTCCGGTATCGACCGCACATGTATCGCTCCGGTATCGACCGCACATGTATCGCTCCGGTATCGACCGCACATGTATCGCTCCGGTATCGACCGCACATGTATCGCTCCGGTATCGACCGCACATGTATCGCTCCGGTATCGACCGTACATGTATCGCTCCGGTATCGACCGTACATGTATCGCTCCGGTATCGACCGCACATGTATCGCTCCGGTATCGACCGTACATGTATCGCTCCGGTATCGACCGCACATGTATCGCTCCGGTATCGACCGCACATGTATCGCTCCGGTATGGACCGTACATGTATCGCTCCGGTATCGACCGTACAATCGCTCCGGTATCGACCGTACATGTATCGCTCCGGTATCGACCGTACATGTATTGCTCCGGTATCGACCGTACATGTATTGCTCCGGTATCGACCGTACAATCGCTCCGGTATCGACCGTACATGTATCGCTCCGGTATCGACCGTACATGTATTGCTCCGGTATCGACCGTACAATCGCTCCGGTATCGACCGCACATGTATCGCTCCGGTATCGACCGCACATGTATCGCTCCGGTATCGACCGCACATGTATCGCTCCGGTATCGACCGCACATGTATCGCTCCGGTATCGGCCGCACATGTATCGCTCCGGTATCGACCGCACATGTATCGCTCCGGTATCGACCGTACATGGAGCGGCGGTTTTGGTTTAAGCCGGGAAGAACCAGCGCATGGTGGGATAATTTTATCAATGAAATTGTAGTTTCTGAGGAATGGTGCGAAAACTTTCGAATGTCCAGATCGGCACTTATCAACCTCAGCGAAATCTGAGGAATAGTCGATCTGATTCCTGTTTACACCGGCACGCGCATGATCAGTGTAGGAGAATGGTGACGTGATCCGCGTTTTCAGTAGTTTTAATGTGGACGGAGATCAGTTCTAATACGCAGCTGAAACGCTGGTGTGGACGGAGATCGTATTCGTTTTAATCCTCCGTTTCTAAACTAAAACGCAGTAGTGTGGATGGGGCCTGAGTTGAATGAAGCAGGGAATAATCACCGACAGATTAGTCTAGTTAAAGAGTCTGACCTGTGCTTGAACTGAACCAATGAGTATGAAGATCAGTCCATCAATCCCATCATGCATCTGGCCTCTGAATAACTGCAGGCGTCCATGCGTTTGGCAAAACTCTCTGGCAGAAGAAGATCAGGAGCAGAAGAACTCAGTGTTAAACCAGGAGAAGCTTCATCTTTAAATCACACGAGTTTATTGTTCATTACAAACAATCCACATCTGATCCTGATGGACCTCCAAACCTTGAACCCGTTCTGAACCGGAACTGTATATTTAAACATATTAAAGCTTAAGATAAGATTATAAGTGGGAGATGATCATATCTGAGAGTCCTGGTCATCAGAAAGTATAAATGTTTTTCAGAAAAAATGTTCAGCTCCACAAGGTGTTTTTCTTTCTTGGATACCGCACATGTATCGCTCCGGTACATATTTCTTGGATACCGAAACCAAGACAAGTATGTTCTGTTCTGCAAGAGGTTTTGTCATGTTGATGCTTAATCTGATTAATCTGATGCTGTTATATGCAACTAAAATATTCCCTGTAATCACGGATGCCACGACAGTGGAAATATTCACTTGTGTACTTTTTCTTTCTTTCTACATTTCACACACAGTTTACCTTTATGTAATACATTTGAGCATTTTTACTCCAGTGGATATGTCTATAAGTCAGTTTCTGTATAGTTCTGACTAATCAAGCTGAACTTTCCACCATTATTAACTCACACTGACCCTATAATATTCAGATACATGATTAATGTTCCCCTAATAATGCTTACTTTCTGACCACTAACTCTGTAAGCATAGGTTTATTATGTTGAACTGGTCTTTCTGGTCCTTATAGGCCTTTAAAATAGGGCCATTAAATGAGATCCAATAGTTTTATAAATTGTCCCAAACTGTTCTCGTGTCAAATTGTTCAAAACTAAATAAAATTATTAATTTAAAGGTTAAATGTTTTTTTTTTCTGGCTGTCAATTTCTATTAAACTACAAAATTACTTTGAACTGAATATAGCTGATGAACAGCTATTAAATAGATATAGTAACAGAGTTAATATTCTATTTATTGTGTATATTTTCTGTTCACCTGTTGAGGGCAAGCTTAGGTAACACTTTATTTCGATAGTCCACTTTAGACATTCAACTAACTATAAGTAACTTTGCAGCTACATGTCAACTAACTGTCATTAGAGTATTAGTAGACTGTCTGCTTAATATCTGATAACACTTTATTTTGTTGGTCCCCCAACAGATATTCTACTGACTATAAGTAACTTAGCAACTACAAGTTAACTTGTTCTCCTAACCCGAATCCTAACACCTAACCATAACCTAACAGTCCACTGACAGTCTACTACAGTCTACTAATACTCTAATGAGAGTTAGTTGACAAGTAGTTGAAAAGTTACTTATAGTTAGTAGAATGTCTAAAGTGACTATCGAAATAAAGTGTAACCCAAGCTTGGGACAGTAATGTTATGTGTGCTCCTCCTATTTCCCTGTTTTTGATTAATAAGAGTTTTCAGTGATGGAAGAGACACCAACATAAACTTCTGTAGGATACCATTGAATATTGAGCATATTTTATTGGATTGCCTGTGTTCATAAATAAAACTTTCACCTAGAAATTAAATACTATAGAGAAAACGAGTTAGACCGGTTTCACAGAAAATACTATCAGGAACTAAAGCCACAAATAATCACAGTTGGAGATTTATCAGGAGAATCCAGCACTTGTTCTGTCAGTAGCACTGAATCCTGTGTGAGCATATGTGTGCAGTCTATAACTGTGAACGCCAACATATTTCATAAATGCTGTCACTAAAACCATGAAACCTGTAGGTGAACGGGGATCTGGGGAGTGTTGCTGAAACTGGTGTTTGCCCAGAATTGTTGAGATCACAACAGAACATTGATCACATGGAAGAAGGTGATCAGAAACGTGCAGGATGACCGCTTTCCATTAGGATTTTTGCATAAATTCCTGTCATTTTTAACAGTTCATTTTAAGATTTGGTGTTCATTTTAGTAACCTAGGCTAAACACACACACACACACACACACACATACACACACGCACGTTCTGATTACGTGGCTATTTCTGGCTATATTTAAAATCAAAACATTGATCATTTAATAATTGTTGAAATGCTAAAAGTTTGTTCTCAACTTACAAATAGGTGTCCAATGATTGATTCATAAATATTTGATTGCTGAATATTGTACCCTGATTAAAGCTGTTTAGTAGGATCATGATTTTGCATGCCATTGCATGAATGACAGCCTTGACACATAATATTATTATATTTAGGATTAACAATCAAATGATTAATTTGATTGATTTGAAAAATAAAAAAGAGTCAGTGTTGCTGATGCAGAGTCGGACCTTCGTTACCAAACACCAAGTATAAGGATACAATTATGTGTCATTCGCAAACTGTTAAACATTAAACTGTTGGCTACTGTAAAACTAACCTTCCTCTGAGATCAGGGATATGTGAGTCAGTGTAACGGTGAAGGAACAGATCGGCCAATTCATGGAAGGTTTGCGAAGAAATTTCATGCTCGCTTGTATAAACGTATTTTTGGTTGCTATATTTTGTAGTTTATTTTGATGCACTTAAAATTAAGGTATTTGGTATTTATTTTAAAATACATTTTGATCTTTGCCCAAGCCTACACACACACACACACACACACACACACACACACAGCAGATTAATGTGAGGCGACACTGAACAAGAGCTTTCGTTTGACTTCATATGTGGAATAAAGTGCATGAATCATATTGTCATGAAACCTATATGACACTTAAAAACAGAAAATATTCCAAGGCACTCGACTTTGTGTAGAAAAAAGTATAAAAAGCCTTTATTGAATGGCTTTTAACATTAAAATTGGTGACAGACACACCTACGCGTTGCGGCTATGTGCCTTCGTCAGGGTGTGTATTTCTACACGGAGGACAGACGTCACTTCCGGAAACTCACCGTCCGAGTCCAGCATTTCCTCTTACAGTCCAAGTAAAGCGAGTCGAGGCTGTGATGTGATTGGTTGATGAGTCACGGTTAATGTTAATGAGACACGGTTAATGTTAATGAGACACGGTTAATGAGACACAGCTGCTGACGCTCGTTGAGGATCTCTTTCTCCAATGGCAGAGACACAGGTTTGATCTTATATAAGAGGATCTGGAGGAGTTACAGCTGGAGAATGGCCGTCCTCAGGTGAGTGTCCTGGTGAAAACCCTTCCTCATCTTTCTCTCTGTTAGAGTCAGTGTTCATCAGAAAAAGCCTGATTCCCTTTATAACACAGAGAGCTACAGTGTATTGCACACTGTTATTGATAGACGATTACTCTGATATAAGACTTGTCATCCCTCCTAGCTTTAGCTGTGGTCATTTATAATGGGATTGCTAATATTTCTGTCAGTGATTTATTCCAGGTTTCTGAATGATTTGGTGTGTGTGCTGAAGGAGTGACGGGAAGCACATGAAGGTGTTCAGTAAATGTACAGCAGATCTCAGTTCATGACGAGTTCTTCTGCAGAAACCTGGAGCAACTCTCACTTCCTGTGAGTTTATTCATAATCATATTATCATTCAATTTATAATATATGCAATATCTATATTTGACTCCAGGCAGCAAAACAAATTATGCACTGGGTCTTCTGAAAGACACTATATATGTATTTAGTAAAGTACTGCTTTTTTTGGCAAATAAAAATGTAATAAATTAAACTGAAATTCCACGCTCAATATGCATACATAAGCGCTTTGAAGTGAATTGTATGAAACATGATTGTAGTGGGAATTGTTTAGTTTAGGGCATGACTTTTGTCAGAAGACCCTGATATTTTAGCTGTTTCTGTTTGTTATTTTATACTAATTTCATTTGTGTACTTGTGCTCTGTTCTTTGGAACTCTTTATGTTTTATTTTCCTGCACTAGAACCGTAGTTCATTTGCCACTGCCAGTAAACGCATAAAAGAAGAAATGTGGAGAACAACAAAAAAAGGAATGTAATTTCATCAATTAACCAGAACGGACAGAACACGGGACAGGAGGTCTTCATTAGCGAAGGAAGCGTGCGCACAGGTGTAACACACACATCTAGTGACAAACTGTGAATCTTGAACCTGTAACACTAGTGTTGCGGCTCCTGACTGCATTGCTAGTGTTAGCATGGCATCCGTAGTCTTTTAGTATTGCTTAGATGTGTGTTGTATTGTAAGCCAGAGTCGATGTACAGTCTGTGTCAAAGCATTGGATAATTTCTCGTTTTTGTTTTCACAGCCATCCACCCTCACCATCCAAGATTCCTCCAGCCTCTTACATCCCCCTTTCTCCATCTCTGTCCTCGAGCCTTCGTATGTACTTGAGGACGAATATCAAAATAGAAGGGGGGAAAAACTGTAACGCGCAGTATCCGGCGTCTATACTCGTGGCCAGCGGAAGTGCCTAGAGGTGTCCTTCATTAATCAACCACCTCACGCGCCCAGGTAACACATCTAGTGATGAACTTCTGAACATCTGCCTGTTTCTGTGAGGTTAATACTGTAGCCAAAAACACTCCAGCACAGTAGGTGGTGCTAATTTACCTAGAACCTTTTGTTTGCTAGCTGCCAGTAAACGCATAAAAGCAGAAACTTGGACGAGCATCAGAAATGAAGCTGCCAGAGGACGGGCCTCGAGGTCGTCTTCATCGGGCAAGGCCACACCGGTCCTCCACACTGTCCCAGGTCACATTAGCACATCTAGTGCTGAACTCTCTCAACCGCTGCTGTTTCTGTGAGTTTACTGCTGTAACCTGTTGATCATCAGTACAGTGAATCTGGAACCTGTAACACTAGTGTTGAGGCTCTCCACTGCGTTGCTAGTGTTAGCATGGCATCTTTAGTCTCTTAGTATTGACTAGATGTGTGTTGTGTGTATTATCGTTCAGAGTCGATGTGTAGTCTATCATCAGCATAGGGTCATTAGTTTTCTCGTTTTTGTTTTCACAGGCCTCCACCCTCACCATCAGCCTTCCTCTTTCTCCACTCGTCCTTTCCCTCTACTCTCCTCAAGCCTTCCCTCCATCTTTCCATCTTTCCCTACCCATCCTCCTCCTCCACCTTCTTTCCTTCTCAGCTTTCTCCACTCGTCCTTTCCCTCTACTCTCGTCTTCCTTTCCTCCATCTCCTTCCTCCACCTTTCCTAACCGTCATCCAACTTTCCTGCATCTCTTTCCTCCACCTTTTACTACCAGTCCTACAACTTTCATCCACCTTTACTCCATCTTCCTCCACCGTTCCCAACCCGTCCTCCACCTTTCCTCCAACTCGTTCCTCTGAACATCATACAACATCTGTTGGCCGAACGGAAGTTTCTCAGCGGCTGCCGGTGTCTGTGAGTTTACAGCTGTAACCCGATGATCATCGAACTGAACCTTGACCAGTGATCTTCATATCTTCTACACAGAAACCTCTAGATCTCGTCTCATTCGTCACTTTCATCTCTCGCTCCCTCACATGTGTATGCTCCCCCCACCCACACACACATATGCTCTTTCTCTCGCACATGCTTGCACTCTACCACACACACACACACACACACACACACACACACACACACACACACACACACACTCCCCCTCTCACACTTACATGTGCCCTCTCCCTTTCTCACACCATCTCAGATTTTTCTCTATGGCCATAAGGATGTAAAGGACTCTGGAGTCCGACATGCTGTCCTCCAGATCCAGCTCCATCTGAGTGATTTATTATTATTATCAAGCGTTTAACTTCATTGTCTAAACTTGCTTCATGAAATCTGGAGAATCTGCTGAGACTGACGTATTTCTCCTTCTCCCTCATCTTTCTCTCTGTCAGGTTCACAGTACGGGTCCGGGTCGGGCAGGAAGAGTTCCTGGAGGGCGGCGAGCGGCTCTGGAGGAGCTGAGGATCGCTGCCGGAGAGGGTGAGGCATGGGGTGTCGCTAGGCCCTTTTTAGGGGGGCTTCAGCCCCCCTAAACTTCTGCCTAGCCCCCCTAAAAATGTGTGATTAATGTAGGCTACACAAATTCGTGTTTGCTTCAGTGTTGTTATAATCCGATTCAGCGCGTTCATCTTCAATCCGCAGCGGCAGAGAGCACGTCAGAAACAGAGGACAGGGTGTGTGTGTGTTCATCTGAGCCTCATTGGTCTGTCTCTGATTTGATTGGTCATCTCAAATATTCTGACATTGACGAGCAAAGTAGGCGGGCTTTATGTTCACAGACGCTGCTGAGCGCGAATTTTAACAGTGCGACTCGACGCGTACGGTCAAGTGCGAGATAAGATGTAAGTAGCTAAACTTAACATTTCATGTGACATTTTTTTAGGTCATAAATGTTAAACGAATGACAAAATAATCAGGCAAACTATTATAGTTTTGTCTAATTTCGCCATTTTGAACTGAAAATAGGCCTATGTAACGTGACTCATGTAATGTAGTAATTAGTTTACTGTCATTGCGAGGGGACAAGAAACATTAACAAAGCCGTTTTCATCATGTTAGGCACAAGATTAATAATGAATGTGTACATATTGAGAATATAATACAAATTGTAGCCTTTAGTAAATTAAAAAAGCTCAGCTTTAGGAGGGGAAGAGAAAGGGATGAAGAGACTGAGAAAAAAATGATCATAATCTACTGCCCACTGACATGGTTTTAAAGCTATTTCTAATCCTTTTTTTTTTTTTGGTCTTAAAAATGTCTTGAAATGCACATAATTAAACGTCATAGGTTTAATTCGTTTGAAGTGCTTGTGCTAAATGTTACGCTCTTAGATGTAAGAAAAAAATCCCTATTATCTCTAGCATTGGCTACCGTATATAGACCTCCAGGGCCTTACGCCAATTTCCTAAAAGAGTTTGCTGACTTTCTATCAGATCTTTTGGTCAACGTCGATAAAGCATTAATTGTTGGAGATTTTAACATACACGTAGATAATTTAAATGATGTGTTAGGGGCTGCGTTTACAGATTTATTAAACTCCTTCGGGGTCAAGCAAAACGTCACCGGACCAACTCATCGTCTTAATCATACACTCGATTTAATTTTATCATATGGAACCGATCCAACCGATATAGATATCATTCCACAAAGTGATGATGTCACTGACCACTACTTGGTAACTTGCATATTACGCACTGCTGTGATATGTCATGCTGCGCCACGTTATCGACCAGGTAGAACAATTCGTCCATCCACCATAGATCATTTCTCAAATAGCTTATCTGATCTGTCTCAGCTGCTGCCTGAACCCAAACAAACAGATGAACTAGACGAACTAACTAGCACTATGAGCACCATTCTCTCTAGAACATTGGATATTGTTGCACCCATTAGATTAAAAAAGGTCAGAGAAAAAAGTATAGCACCATGGTACAATAATACTACGTATGTTTTAAAGAGAGAAACCCGTAATTTAGAGCGTAAATGGAAAAAAACTAATTTAGAGGTCTTTAGAATCGCGTGGAAAGACAGTATGTCACTTTATAAAAAGGCACTTAAAACGGCCAGGGCTGAGCACCTCAGCAAATTAATAGAAAACAACCGAAATAATCCAAGGTTTTTATTTAATACCGTGGCTAGACTAACAAATAAACAGACGTCGTCTGAACAAAATACCTTATTACAGTTTAGTAGTAATGATTTCATGAACTTCTTCACCGAGAAAATTGAAAGCATCAGAATCAAAATCGTAAACGTTCGATCTTTGCTCGCGCCTTATAATTCAGCCGCAATTATCACCCCGCAAGAACAATTACAATGCTTTACAACCATAGAACAAAAAGAGTTAAATAAACTTATCACTTCATCTAAAACAACAACATGTTTATTAGATCCTATACCAACTGAACTACTGAAAGAAGTGTTACCTGTAGTGGAAGAGCCTCTTCTCAATATTATTAACTCATCTTTATCTTTAGGTCATGTTCCAAGAACGTTCAAGCTGGCAGTTATAAAACCTCTTATTAAGAAACCACAATTAGATCCAAATAACCTAGCAAATTACAGACCCATTTCGAATCTCCCATTTATGTCAAAAATTTTAGAAAAAGTTGTGTCCGCTCAACTCGGCTCTTTCTTGCAAGAAAACGACATCTATGAAAAGTTTCAGTCTGGATTCAGGCCACATCATAGCACTGAAACTGCGCTTGTTAGAATCACAAATGATTTACTTTTAGCTTCGGACCAAGGCTGTATCTCAGTACTAGTTTTACTTGATCTTAGTGCTGCGTTCGATACTATAGATCACACAATACTCTTAGATCGACTACAAAATTACACTGGTGTTCAAGGACAAGCATTAAGCTGGTTCAGGTCATACTTATCCGACCGCTACCATTTCGTGTACTTAAATGGAGAAAAATCGATTATAACTTCGGCAAACTATGGAGTGCCGCAGGGATCTGTGTTAGGCCCTTTATTATTCTCAATATATATGCTGCCACTTGGTAATATTCTAAGGAAACATGGAATTAGTTTCCATTGTTATGCTGATGACACTCAAATATATATTTCATCACGGCCAGATGAATACGCTAAATTATCCAAATTGACAGATTGTGTTAAAGATATAAAAGATTGGATGACGCGTAATTTTCTTTCATTAAATCCAGACAAGACAGAGGTAATACTTATCGGTTCTAAAAACCGTCCACAAAACCTTTCACAGCACGACTTTAACATAGTAGGATGCCCTGTTACTTTATCCGCTACAGTGAAAGACCTGGGTGTTACATTAGACTGCAACCTGTCTTTTGAAAAGCATATTTCATATGTTACAAAAACTGCCTTTTTCCACCTTAGAAACATTGCTAAGCTACGTAATATGCTATCAGTCTCTGATGCAGAAAAGTTAGTTCATGCATTCATGACCTCGAGACTAGATTACTGTAATGCTTTATTAGCTGGTTGTCCTGCATCTTCAATAAACAAGCTACAGTTAGTCCAAAATGCAGCCGCTAGAGTTCTTACTAGATCAAGAAAATATGATCATATAACACCGATTTTATCATCACTTCATTGGTTACCTATAAAGTTCCGTATTAAATACAAGGTATTGCTTTTGACTTATAAAGCTCTAAATGGTTTAGCTCCAGTCTATTTAACGGATCTTCTATCGCCTTACAATCCATCGCGCTCTTTAAGATCACTAGATTCGAGGCTTCTGGTCATTCCTAGGATATCCAGATCCACCAAAGGAGGCAGAGCATTTTCACATTTAGCTCCGAAGCTCTGGAATAGCCTTCCTGATATTGTTCGTAGCTCAGACTCGCTCTCCGAATTTAAAACTAGACTGAAGACGCATCTATTTATCCAGGCATTCATATAAATTTTTTATCCTACAGTTACTATAAATTCGGCCACTAGTTCAAAAACGCCAGAGGAGAACTGGCCCCCGACTGAGCCTGGGTTCTCCCAAGGTTTTTTTTTTCTCCATTGGGTCATCTGATGGGGTGTTAGGACACCATTAGGTCACTGGATGGAGTTTTTCGGTTCCTTGCCACTGTTGCCTTTGGCTTGCTCAGTTGGGGATATTCAAATTAATTAACCAATCATACCATTGATCAGCCCTACCAAACTTGGATGTCTTTTTTCCAGTAATAAACAAACATTGTTAAGTTATTTTGAATGATACTGTGAAGCAGCTTTGATACAATCTGTATTGTGAAAAGCGCTATATAAATATATTTGACTTGACTTGACTTGACATATCAGAGAAATAAAAAATTTGAACCCTCTACCAACTTCAAATTTAGGACCTCTTTGATTTATAAAGCCCTGTCTACGGCCCCTGTATTAGGCATAAGATCAATAATGAATGTGTAGCCTACATATTGTGAATGCATTTAATAAACTTAATTACCAAGCTTTAGTAGCTTTCAGTAAATAAACACGTCTGAGAAAATGATTCATAGGCAAAATCAACCTATCAGTTGACCCTATGTTTATTTTCTTCACTGACAGACAAAAATGAAAAGCCTATATCAGTCAAAGCTCAGCTTTAGGAGGGGAAGAGACAGTGCAAGATAAAAACAAAGAGAAAAAGAGTGTGATGCTGATGAGGAGAGAAAAATAATCAGCTGCCCACTGACATGGTTTTAAAGCTGTTATCCAATTTTTTTGGCCTTCAGAACATCTTAAAATGCACATATGTAGATCAGAGAAATCAATTTTCTCGGGGAAACCCCGAACCCCCCTGTATACCCTACCTCACATTTGGGACCACAGTGATTATAAAACCCTGCCTTTGCATGGTAATAAAACTGGTTAATAGTGAGCATTAGATCCTAAGCTAAAGTGTTACCTTTTTTAATAATTTTTATAAAAATCATACCCTCATTGGGGGCTTAGCCCCCCTAAAATGAAAATCTTAGTGACGCCCCTGGGTGAGGGAACGACTGACACCACAGAAACCGTGTGATGACCGAGAGACAAACAGGAACAAGAGAAATGGAAGCTCTAGAAAGATAGAGGCTGCGTTCCAAACCGCATACTTAATGAGTAGGTACTTAATTTCAATGAGTACTTACTTAACGAGCGCTAAAAGAGTAGGTACTTTATAGCCAAATCTCGTTGAGTATGAATGCGATCCGGACATCATCCGCCATGTTGACGTTATCATGTGACCTACGACGCGTTATCACAAGCGCAACAACTTCAAAGATGAACGACACGTTTAATTCATCTATCTGTAAATATCTTGATATTTATGAAACTTGCTCATTTTGTGGTATTGTTGAAGAAACAGCTGCCAATTTATTTTGTGAATACATTTAGGGTTGATTTAAGTTGTTATTTTTTAAACCCTACTAATGTGACCCACAGTTTTATCCTTAGCCTATAACGATATATTTGTTTTAAGAAACCCCAAAATCGTCATCTCTTGAATATGTTGTTAATTTCTTTATTTTATACCCAAAAAGTTTCTCCTTTAAGTTTTCCTCTTTTCTTGAGGAATACCTCTCGTTTCATCCCTCAGACTTATAACAAAACATTTTTTAATGTATTATGAAGAACTATTTAAAGATATTTAGCCTTGTTATTGTTCTTTTTTCCTGTGTATAAATATCATATTATGATGTACACAAACCAATGATCTTTATGTTTTCTGTTTTGTCATTATGATTGTTCATTGTTAGATACAACTATGGTATCTTTCCATGATCTTTATGTAATAAGTTTATAAGTTTAAATGATATAAGCGACAGGTGCACTAACACTTCATAACATCAGTAACTCGACAGCACAACCTAGAACAGTTTTCCTCTGCGTTTGTAATGTCTGCACAAGGAGACGGGCCGCTGCTCGAAGATCTCTCCTTTGGAGAAAACTGTTGACTTTATACTCGAAAAATATAAGTATCGCTCCTTAAAATTTTATATTACCTCAAAATGAACTGCATTGTTAGCCCACCCCAAAACTTAAACAAAATAATATTAAATGCTGACCAATACTTAATTATATTACTTTTTTTATATACTAAAAATGATATAATTTAATAAAACAAGCAAAATGTAATTTGTTTTGTCATATGAGTTATGCATGAATAGCCTACACGTGAACATCTCAATTGTCAGTCAAGCAATGAATTAATGCATACATTAAATCATTATATTTTATATAGGCCTACTGACAACAATAAGAAACATAAATAAATGAATAAAAGAACAAATAAAAGTAACCATCACACAATAAACAAATGCATATACTGTTATGAAGTAACCGATGTGGCTCGGGTTAAATTAATCACTGTGGTACGTCTGGTCAGGACGCAATGAAGATGCACATAGGTTTCGTTGAGGATTTATTGGGTGTACTTGTGTGTGTGTGTGTGGTTCTATAAGACAAATAAAAACAATATATCAATGTTTAACATCCATACAATAATTGTTGATCAATAACAAAGATATTTCAATAGTTAGAAAGGCATTAGAACATATCCAGAAGTCATATTATTCACATTGTCATCTTATCTAACTTTAGTCAGACTGGGGTTCGAACCCGCGTCAATAACGGCACGTCGACAGCGCGTGCAAATCTGAATGACGAAGCACTTTTCTTAGCATACTCGACAATATCAACAAATAATATAAATATACCCAATGAAAAGCTATTACAATAATGTTTGATATAACAACAGGAGCATACTGTGAACAATTATGACCATGCACTGATTATATATGCAGGTCGATCAGGCGTACAGACGACTTTAATTCGGCCTATTTAACCTAACAAACAGAACTATGTTGATAAACCATAAACAATAATGAAATAAGATTGATAAGCATAGAAACTTACATTTAGATGCACGCACACGATTATATAACACCACTTTATGAAATGAGGCGAACTCTCGTGCGCTCCACAGTCCACAGGAGTCATAACGACAACTAACGCACTTCCGAGCATATTCCAATTACTCCGTAATACCACAAGGGGGCATTCACAGTCCACAGTCATTGAATATGTCAACTCTCAATAAGAAAACCCTACTAATATAAATCTATTACCTGAAGAGCTAAATACAAGGCACTTTGTAACATATACAATTCAACACACATGAAACAAAGCTTTATTCAAACAAGCATGTATTTACAGGCGCTGAACCCCACATCCTATTGCCATCTCAACACAGCGCTTCCCATTCTGCGGCTTTATTCTGATGAATTCACCAGAGGTGACCGTGCCTTCGTGCCGGAGCTTGTTGCTGTGCTGCACTTCACAATCTGAGGCGATAAGGGCAGATGGAGAGATGGAGGGACTCATAAGGGCAGATGGAGAGATGGAGGGACACATAAGGGCCGGTGGAGTGATGGAGGGACTCATAAGGGTAGATGGAGAGATGGAGGGACACATAAGGGCCGGTGGAGAGATGGAGGGACACATAAGGGCAGATGGAGTGATGGAGGGACTCATAAGGGCAGATGGAGAGATGGAGGGACACATAAGGGCCGGTGGAGTGATGGAGGGACTCATAAGGGCCGGTGGAGTGATGGAGGGACTCCTAAGGGCCGGTGGAGTGATGGAGGGACTCATAAGGGCCGGTGGAGTGATGGAGGGACTCATAAGGGCCGGTGGAGTGATGGAGGGACTCATAAGAGCCGGTGGAGAGATGGAGGGACTCATAAGGGCCGGTGGAGTGATGGAGGGACTCATAAGAGCCGGTGGAGTGATGGAGGGACTCATAAGAGCCGGTGGAGAGATGGAGGGACTCATAAGAGCCGGTGGAGTGATGGAGGGACTCATAAGAGCCGGTGGAGAGATGGAGGGACTCATAAGAGCCGGTGGAGTGATGGAGGGACTCATAAGAGCCGGTGGAGTGATGGAGGGACTCATAAGAGCCGGTGGAGTGATGGAGGGACTCATAAGAGCCGGTGGAGTGATGGAGGGACTCATAAGAGCCGGTGGAGTGATGGAGGGACTCATAAGAGCCGGTGGAGAGATGGAGGGACTCATAAGAGCCGGTGGAGTGATGGAGGGACTCATAAGGGCAGGAGGAGTGATGGAGGGACTCATAAGGGCAGGAGGAGTGATGGAGGGACTCATAAGGGCAGGTGGAGTGATGGAGGGACACATAAGGGCAGGTGGAGTGATGGAGGGACACATAAGGGCAGGTGGAGTGATGGAGGGACACATAAGGGCAGGTGGAGTGATGGAGGGACTCATAAGGGCCGGTGGAGTGATGGAGGGACTCATAAGAGCCGGTGGAGTGATGGAGGGACACATAAGAGCCGGTGGAGAGATGGAGGGACTCATAAGGGCAGATGGAGAGATGGAGGGACTCATAAGGGCAGGTGGAGAGATGGAGGGACACATAAGGGCAGATGGAGAGATGGAGGGACTCATAAGGGCAGATGGAGAGATGGAGGGACTCATAAGGGCAGATGGAGAGATGGAGGGACACATAAGGGCAGGTGGAGAGATGGAGGGACACATAAGGGCAGATGGAGAGATGGAGGGACACATAAGGGCAGATGGAGAGATGGAGCGTCTCATCCATGGCACCGTTTCCAGGATTCAGCTCTGGGCTCCTCATCCTCAGTGCTCACACCAGTCTGAATAAAAACATGTTTAGTTACTTTATAGATTTGTTTATTTACCTTATTTACAGCACATTTGTCTAATGTCAACAGTGTTGACAACAGTGAATTAACGTTATCCTATAATAATGCCACACATCACTCAGATGTCTTTTTCATGTTGTGATGTGCTCATCTGCAATATGCCAATACTTACAATATTTTCCTTTCAGATGTAAATAGACATTTTAAATAAGCGTGTTTCAGATGTATATGGTTCTGTAAATCCAGTTTAGAGACGTTACGTGTGCTTAGAGCTCCCCTGTTAGCTAGCTATACAAAACATGTTTTTACAGCAAAATCACAACTATACTATACCATCTAACTACTTTACACCTTCAACAGTTAAAACGTTTACTCTATAGTAGTTCCCTTTCAAGGCGGTCACTTCGACATTACGTCATACTGACGTATATGGGAACTCCCCCTTCTCCATTTTCACTGAAATCTTATAGGCTAACGCCAGCTGGAGACAGCTGGCCAATTGACGCAAAACATGCAAATGCTGACCGGTCCGCGGGCAGTACAAATAGCATGGGCGCGACAATTACGTCAGAATCTCTTTCTTCACGCTAGAGGTCTTATCTGAAGTCATCGTGGAAGTTGCAATAGAGGTTACTCACCATGTTTTCCTCCCCGCATCCGATGGCTGCTACATGCCAGATATGTGCGGGTCCTATTGACTCGCTCTACCCAAACAAGGATCTACCGAGGCCGCACTCACGGACGACAGGCATGTGCTGGTCTACCAGTGCGCGCCCTCAGGGGAATAAACCCGGGCATCAGCAGGGATGAGGCCCACTGCCGCCAGCGGCCGCTGGTGGGCCCTCTCCCGCCCAAAGACGAGTTGACCCTGCCTGTCGCCACTCCGGTCCCTTTCGCGGGCTCGCTAGAAGGACTCGACGCGATAGGCTTCGTCAAAAAGGATACTTTTATTATTTTACTTTAGCCTGGTATCTCAGCCAGGCTACTTCAAGAAAGACTCCGTCTTCCACGACGTCCTATGGTAAGTCATGCGCAAGACGCGTCCAGAGAGACGAGGCAAGGCCATGGCTCGGTGTCTAAAGGCGCGAAAGTGTGATGCTATGAAGTCTCTATTACGGTCCAGCCTTCCTCGATGTCTCTCTTCGTCGGTACCTCGTCCCGCCTAAATTCGGCTACAGCCCGCCAAACGGTCCGAACCCGAATGAACCGGATCTTCACCGTTGGCAGAGGGCGGGACCGGGAATGTGGCGACACAGGCCACGGAGAGCGCCGCGCCAGACGTGGGTCCTTCCCTGGCTTGCCTTTAGACGCCCCGCTCTGGTAATGGAGGTGCACAGCTTACAGCTTATGTCGTCAGGCTGCCCTGTATCCTTCAGTGCAACTGGCCATTCTGATTTAACCACGTATTCACAGTTGTCGCTACGCCACTGACGCTGTGTTTATGTTCACGTGCACACTGATATGTGCTATGATTTGCGCCGTTATATGTTGCCCTGTTTCTTCAGTGCGAATGGCTATTCTGATTACCACGTATTCACAGTTGTTGTCGCTATGCCACTGACGCTGTGTTTATGTTCACGTGCACACTGATATGTGCTATGATTTGCGCTGTTATATGTTGCCCTGTTTCTTCAGTGCGAATGGCTATTCTGATTACCACGTATTCACAGTTGTTGTCGCTATGCCACTGACGCTGTGTTTATGTACACACTGCACACTGATATGTGCTATGATTTGCGCCGTTATATGTTGCCCTGTTTCTTCAGTGCGAATGGCTATTCTGATTACCACGTATTCACAGTTGTTGTCGCTACGCCACTGACGCTGTGTTTATGTACACACTGCACACTGATATGTGCTATGATTTGCGCCGTTATATGTTGCCCTGTTTCTTCAGTGCGAATGGCTATTCTGATTACCACGTATTCACAGTTGTTGTCGCTACGCCACTGACGCTGTGTTTATGTACACGTGCACACTGATATGTGCTATGATTTGCGCTGTTATATGTTGCCCTGTTTCTTCAGTGCGAATGGCTATTCTGATTACCACGTATTCACAGTTGTTGTCGCTACGCCACTGACGCTGTGTTTATGTACACACTGCACACTGATATGTGCTATGATTTGCGCCGTTATATGTTGCCCTGTTTCTTCAGTGCGAATGGCTATTCTGATTACCACGTATTCACAGTTGTTGTCGCTACGCCACTGACGCTGTGTTTATGTACACACTGCACACTGATATGTGCTATGATTTGCGCCGTTATATGTTGCCCTGTTTCTTCAGTGCGAATGGCTATTCTGATTACCACGTATTCACAGTTGTTGTCGCTATGCCACTGACGCTGTGTTTATGTACACACTGCACACTGATATGTGCTATGATTTGCGCCGTTATATGTTGCCCTGTTTCTTCAGTGCGAATGGCTATTCTGATTACCACGTATTCACAGTTGTTGTCGCTATGCCACTGACGCTGTGTTTATGTTCACGTGCACACTGATATGTGCTATGATTTGCGCCGTTATATGTTGCCCTGTTTCTTCAGTGCGAATGGCTATTCTGATTACCACACATTCACAGTTGTTGTCGCTATGCCACTGACGCTGTGTTTATGTACACACTGCACACTGATATGTGCTATGATCAGGGCCGGCGCTCCGCACACGCACATCACGCACTGCGCGTAGGGCACCAAGTGCTTGGGGGGGGGCACCAAAAAATCTGGGTCGTGAAAAATCATCACAATAGGCTACTAGTATAAATAACAAATAAAATATGTCTAAAGCATGTTAATATACAAAAGCAATACAAAAGTAATATAGGCCTAGATCAAATTAGTCGAGAAAAAGGTGAATCTCCTGTGCCAGTCTCCCCCCCCCCCCCTTCCCCACCTCCCAGTGGTCTGTTCGATTATGCCTCAATCAATGTCAAATCTGGCTGACACCGACCTCAGACATGGCCTCGAAAAGGCACCAAGAGTCGGGGGCGGAAAAAAGGAAAAAGAAAAGACAGCGAGCAGGATAATACTCGCGCGTGACGCGTCGCTTGCAGGTAAGACAATGTTTTAAATACAAATGTTAGTTTTGTAGCGCGGGCGCCCTTGCGTCGTGTATGCATGTCCAGGGGGGCGTCGCTAGTAGTGCAAATGATCCGGGGCTTTAGCTCCCCCGGGAAATTTTGAAACTTGGGCTGTTAAAGATGCAGTTAGTTTGTTTGAGAAGAAAAGGAAGGCCAATCGTTGGGGTCCTCATCGTCATATTTGAATGACAAATAAAGCTAATTTCCCCCCTAGGTAGGCTATTACGTTACAGATGTGTGCATAGGTGATTAGTGCAGAACGTTCCCTGTAATTTCTTCGCTTCAATACAATGTCTATCAGCCTCTTGGTAAGGTGAACTTTAGAAAAACCCTGCAACTGACCGCGATGTGATTTTGCCAAATTAGACCGCTTAGATACGTTTTTTCGTTGTTGTTCTATGCGGATAATGCGGTCATTTTCAAGAGGTTCATAGGCCAAGGCCCAAGGGCGACATCTGTTGGTGAAACTGCAATTAGAACCCCCCCCCACAATCTCAGTGTTTGTATATTTTCATATTCACAGAGTTGTCAAATTATTAGGGCTGGGAAAATATTAATCGCATCCAAAATAAAAGTTTGTGTCTACATGATATATTTGTGTGTAGGCCTACTGTGTATAATTATTTTGTATATATAAATACACACACATATGCACGTATATATTTAAGAAATATTTGCATGTATATACTGTATATATTTATATATAATTTATATGGGTGGTTGGGGGGGCACCACCAAGCATTTGTGCTTAGGGCACCCAAATGGCTAGCGCCGGCCCTGGCTATGATTTAACTGTTATGCCCTTATATATTGCCCTGTATCCCAAAGTGCAACTGGCCTTTCTGATTTAACCTCGTATTCACAGTTGTTGTCGCTACACCACTGACGCTGTGTTTATGTTCACACTGCACACTGATATGTGCTAAGATTTGCGCCGTTATATGTTGCCCTGTTTCTTCAGTGCAAATGGCTATTCTGATTACCACGTATTCACAGTTGTTGTGCGATGAAATGACGCTGTGTTTACGTGCACTCTACACACTGATATGTGTTCATGATTCATGCCGCTATAAATTGCCCTGTATCCTTCAGTGCAACTGGCTATTCTGTGTTTATGTACATTTACATTTACATTTATTCATTTAGCTGACGCTTTTATCCAAAGCGACTTACAATTGCTATGTATGTCAGAGGTCGCACGCCTCTGGAGCAACTAGGGGTTAAGTGTCTTGCTCAGGGACACATTGGTGTCTCACAGTGGATTCGAACCCAGGTCTCTCACACCAAAGGCATGTGTCTTATCCACTGCGGCATCACCACCCCCCTGTACACTGATATGTGTGTGTTATGCTTATGCCACGATATTGCCCTGTACCCTTCAGTGCAACTGGCTATTCTGATTACTACGTATTCACAGTTGTTGCGCTGCAACGGACGCTGTGTTACGTACACACTACACACTGTTATGTGTATGATTTATGCCATTATATATTGCCCTGTTCCTGTATCCTTCAGTGCAAATGGCTATTCCGATTACTACGTATTCACAGTCGTGCGATGCAACTGACGCTGTGTTACGTACACACTGTACACTGTGTTATGAATTTTGCCGTTGTTGTCCTGTATCCTTCAGTGCAAATGGCTATTCTGATTACTACGTCTTCACAGTTGTTGTGCGATGCAACTGACGCTGTTACGTACACACTACACAGTGTTATGTGTTGGGATTTAAGCCATTATATATTGCCCTGTAATTTTCAGTGCAAATGGCTATTCTGATTACGTACACAGTTGTTGTGCGATGCAACTGACGCTGTGTACACGCTACGCACTGATGTGCTATGATTACGCCGCTAAATATTGCCCTGTATCCTCAGTGCAACCGGCTATTCTGATTTACTATGTATTCACAGTCGATGTCGCGATGCCTCGAACGCTGTGTTTTTGTACACACTAATGTAACTATGCTATCGCGTTGCCCTGTATCCTTCAGTGCATAGTCACAGTTTGTCGCTACGGCGACTTGCGCTGCATCTGTGTACACACTGAAGTGTTAAGCAGTTATGTTGCTAACGTAACTGACCATTATGTGAACTGTGCATATTCATGCAGTTTCGGTCGCTTCGTCGACTTGCACCGCATTATACACACAGATGTTTGAAATGTGCACACTGATGGGTAATGCTGTTATGTTGCCCTCTATCCTTCAGTGCAACAACCAGCTATCCTATCTAACTGCATATTCAGTTCTGTCGCTATGGCGACTACACTGCACAGACTAGGACGTGTTTTTGCTATTTGTTGCCCTGTTTCCCTTCAGTGCAAAACTAGCTATCCTAGTCTAACCGTGCATATTCACAGTTTCTGGATGTATGTACGTAAACGGATGTGTTATGCTGTGATGCTGCCCTGTTTCCTTCAGTACAGCTAGCCATCCTAATCTAACTATGCATCTTAGTTTCTGTCTCTACACAGTTTCTGTTGCTACAGCGACTTACGCTGCGTTATGTACATGCAAGGATGCGCTATTCCTTACTCACTTGTGTTATGCTGCCATGTTGCCCTGTATCTTCAGTGCAACTAGCTATCCCAGTCAAACTGTGCATATTCACAGTCTCCGTCGATACGGCGGCATGCGCTGCATTTATTTACAAATGGATGTGTTCATGCAGCGGTGTTGCCCCGTATCCTTTGGTGCCTAATACTGAGCTAACTGCGTGTATTAAGTTGGTGCTACAGCGGCCGATGCTGTACGTGCATGTGCTACGCTGTTATATTGCCCCGTTCCTTCAGGGCAACTGGCTATTCTGTGCTAACTCGTATGTTCACAGTTGTAGCTACAGTTACAACTGTGTTTGTTTACTGAGGTGCTATGCTATTATGGGGCTATTTTCTAACTGCGTATATTCACAGTTGTTGTCGCTACGGCCACTGGCACTGTGTTTATGTACATTCAGTTATGTGTTGATTTGCACTTCTGTACATTGGCTATAGAACATCGGCTATGTTCTACAAGGTGGCACCCCAGCCCCAAGCTGTGGAACCTTCTTGTGTGTCCGCTGCTGGGTCCATAGTTGAGCAAGACACTTCACACTGACAAGTGCTGAGACGGAGCTCTCCCTGAGATGGCCTTACCACCGGCTCTCGCCCCAGCGAAGCACTTGGAGACCTACGCTCATTCTAGTGAATGATGTCGCATTGTCTCGGACCTGATGACTGCAGCGTCACTCTCCGTCAGATACCAAGCTACGTTCCGAAGTCGCTTACACCGTTCAGAGCACGGGTTGATCCCTGCCCACCTTATCTGCTGAGTTTTCAGCCTCGCATGATGCCGATGCTCAGAGTGATGTTGGCCCTGTAAGGGATTTGTGGATGTACGTGGATCACTAGGCAGCAGTCTACCAGCTGTTTGTGTGCTTGGTGGATGGTACTAGGGACGTGCTGTTTTATACAGAGACTTTCTCACTGAATTTGACACTTTAAATGGTTGCTTAATGCCTACGGGATTTAGGTACGCTGGCTGTCTTCTCAGAACACATTCGCCAGGGTTCCACGTTTGATGCACCGCCTTAGCGTCGTGGGTTCGGTAAGTTTTATTAATGTACTCATGAAACTGTTACCACCAGCTGTGCAGTAGTCTGTATTGCAGAGTTACCATTGCTGCTAACTCTGTGTTATGACTATAAGGTTACATAGCTGTTTCCACATTACGCAGTAGTTTCCAATGTGTTGTTCACTCTGTGTGTGGCTATAAGATTATGCAGCTGTCACCGCTATGCCGTCGACACTGTGTTAACTCTTGTGCTCGAGTGCTTATGGTGTTGTGCTGCCCTGTCCAGTGCAGCCTTCGCTTCATTGCAGTGGATGTGCAACTTGGTAAAGCCGGAGCAGACATTGGTCTAGTTTCGCCTGTCAGTTTTGAGTGCTCCTAGCGGCGCTGCTGGCTTAGAACTGTTGTTTCCTGTGGGAGTGTAGCTTGACCCCGTTCAGGGCTTATCTTCACTGCGCTCACGGCGGGATTCTATACAGTTCCCATATACGTCAGTATGACGTAATGTCGAAGTGACCGCCTTGAAAGGGAACGTCTCCGGTTACTATCGTAACCTCGGTTCCCTGAGAGGCGGGAACGAGACATTACGTCAACCGCCGTGCTCGCCGTTTGATCAGCTGTGCTAGCGTTCAGTCTTTATTCTGACGTAATTGTCACGCCCATGCTATTTGTACTGCCCGCGGACCGGTCAGCATTTGCATGTTTTGCGTCAATTGGCCAGCTGTCTCCAGCTGGCGTTAGCCTATAAGATTTCAGTGAAAATGGAGAAGGGGGAGTTCCCATATACGTCAGTATGACGTAATGTCTCGTTCCCGCCTCTCAGGGAACCGAGGTTACGATAGTAACCGGAGACGTTTAACACATAAGGAACCGTGTTTACTCACATTTGAAAACCCCCGCGTCGCTGATCTCCGTGATGTTTGATAATGATGTATGCTCTCGCGTGGCCTCCTGGGATAGAAGAGTATCCATGGTTGAGCACTCAAAAATCGGGCCGGAAGCAGTAAGCCATCCGGGAACTTCTCCCCTACTCTTTTATGAATACTGATGTTTCGAACGTACTGCTTCCATCACGTACTGGTTTCGCCTACTATATAGTAGGTAAGTAAGCATATTCAAACGCACTTAAGTCCGAATCTCGCGATAATTAGTACGTCACCCAGGTAATTCTCGCGTACTCTTTTGGATTCATACATACTTTTTCGCTCGCCTACTCTTTTTCCCATACTAAATAGTAGGGAAGTATGCGGTTTGGAACGCAGCAAAGGAGAACACCAGACAGGAATCATGACAGGTTGGCAGATGTTCCTAGTTTTAAAATGAGTAACTTCCCTTGGCTGCTGCTATGTTCAGTGGGGATGGGGAAATGAAGCCTCATGAAGCGATGAGGCTTTCCCCTAACTGTTCCGGGAAAAGATTCAAAGCTTCGCGAGTGTCGAGAACAGCGCCATCTGGTGCTTATTTAAAATAAAGCAGCCAGAAGCCTGTGTAAGAAGCTCTGTCAGATGAAGCAACCACAACACACTCCATAGTTTCAATGTTATGTGTACAAATAAAAGCCTTACACGTTTGTGTTTGATTTGTCTATTAAACGAATTCATTTACCCATTAAAGTGTGACAATAAAATATAAAATGAGCTTATATGATTCAATAAGATCTATAGGCCTACTATCTCTCTCTTCACACAGACACACACAGTGAATAAGGACGTTGTGTGATAGGATAATCTGTTATTAAATGTGCTTATGACACGTATGTGCTTAGGTAACTGTAGGAATGACAGAAAGGTAAAGTTTTTAATTTTTATTAAAAACTAAAAGCTGTTTCACAGTGTTGGGACTGAGTATATGTCTGCTAGTACTTCCCCAGCCTTAGAGACACTCTTTCACATGACCCAGAGGAGGCTGGGTTACAAGGAAACTGTAATGCCAATGTATTGTAAGGACCACCCATTGGCCCAACGACGGAATCCAACGGTGTGGGTGAAGGGATAATGCGTGTAGGTCTTTTCAGCGTTCCAGTGAAGTTCACTCAATTTATTAGAATTTAGTTTCAATATTACTTTAGCTCTTCGCTTAATCTGACTCCAATTTCGAATGATAATCAAACTTAGATTGTATTTCTTCTTAGGAAATAATCATAAATATTGATTATGAGTTAATGTAGATATTTGATTATTCTGGGCATTTCATAATTTCAATTTATTCATTCATTAAGGGACCCGATGCCGCACAGAGTCACACGCCCCGGGTTCACGTGGATCTCACGGACACAGCCTCGCCAGTCTGATCTTGGTCAGAGGGTGCAGGGTTTGCTAATACCTCTTAAGTCGGTCGCCTACTGCTTACTCATAAATAAAAGTGTAGTTTATTTAGCCACTTCCATACAACTTGCCAAGTCAGTGATAGACAGTAATCAAAAGGTCTTCAGATGACGTGCCTACTGCTCCGTTCATATGCGCCTTTAGTTTGACCTATCCTGGACACAGATCTGCGGTAGCACCAGCCTCCTCATAATATTAGAAACAATGATTTCAGAAGAATGCAGAATAAATCAAGGGTAACATTTATTCTTGTCAGGAAAAATGTATCATGCCAATTCCACAAGTAAATGATTAAACGCCAATTCAGAAATAATAAATACATAACATCAATTGCTCAAAGATGACTCTAAGAGTAAGAAATGCATTCCTGACAGAGACACACAGTGGTGTGTGAGTGTATTCTGAGTCCAAGACTCGAGAAGCCACTGACACAGCACTGCATGGGGGTTTTCCTGGTTACAGTTTCCCCAGACTGCTCTGTTACCTAGCCTTAAATACCCAGACCAGAACAAAAGGGTTGTACCAATATTTTTCAGAGTTTGCTTTGGGTCAATTCCTGTACCCCAGGGGGTAGCACCTGGTCTCAAGGGAGAGGGGAGATATCTTGAAAAGACATCATCAATGGAGGAGAAAAGGATTCTCTTAAGTTCTCAATGTTTCTTATAATATCAATGACTGCAATGAAATTAAGACCATTTTACCAATCGCACTGAGACATTTAAAATGAAACCAAACATGAAAAGGAAAAACAATAGATTCACAAGATGCATCACATGTGATATATAGGCATTCTCAGTGAACTTTTGGTGACTTGACTCAGGGGGAGAGGGGGATACAGAGATAAGGGGCAAATGTTTGGACAGGACAATGTCCTGTTGCTCTGTCTTTGCGATCTTCTGTCCAGGGTGCGTTTTATGGCTTTATTGCAGGGTGAGTTTTATTTTAACAGGAAAATCAGTTCTTACAGACCGCCCCTGGCCCCTTGGGACAGATTCAGATCAGGCCTGAGGGGACATTTTTGGACATTTTCCTGTTTCCACATTTTCAGTGTTATTTTCTGAGTGTTCATAGGGCTGACACCTGTACTAGTTTGCAGCGTTAGTCGATGGTTGCAGGAATCAAGTAGGTTACCTGAAATAACAGCATTAAGACAGGTTGAACATTAAGATGAAAGCACTGCAGAATGCACTTCTGTGACACACAGTCCGTTAGGTTTAGGTGTACTGTGCTGAGTGGGTGCTGCAGTAGCTGGACGGGGTGTCCCATGATCATCTTGGCTGGGTTTCCTTCCACCTGCACTTGGTTGTGGTGGTATTCAGTCTGTGGAATGACTCGTTGTATCAAGTCTGTTCGCATTGGTCAGCACGATCAGAAAGTGTCACTGAAAAATGTCATTTTAACGCCTTGCGAAAACATCTGTGTCCTTCCTTGGATGTTTTAACTGACCCTTTGAGAAGTCCTCGGTCACCTTCAAGCAGAAGGTTTGGTTTGCCGGGCAGGGCAGAACTCCATAGGTAAAGGAGTAATCTCACTGATGACGCTCCATTGCGTGTAAGACACCTGAACAACTTCTGAATGACCATGCAATAATTGAATACTGATGTATTTGTGGTTATTGTAAGATGAGAAAAAAGTTATTGGATAAACACAAGAACACAAAATAACAAGACATGATGTACTCAAAAGTGCAAAACTCAAAAGTCAAAGGTGCGAGTGGTAAATAAGGTCTCTTTTTCAGAATCATATTTAGTGAGCAGGTCTCATTTGATCACCAAATTCTTCACTACCACAATGATATGGTAGTGGAATTTAGACTTGGTCTGGATAAATTAAGGAAGGGTAGCAGAAAATCAACATAACTAGTATATTTACCAGCGGTATGCATAATTAAAATATATCACATAATTAAACATGGCAATACACAATTTCATAATTATAAAATTGTCTGCATTAATTGTATTAAGTGCAAATCATCAATGAACCTTAAGGTTTTAATACGATCAATTAGAGAATAAAATGTAGATTTAAACTCTCTAGTTTAACTTTTGAAATCATCCTCTGTGCGTTTGATGTACAGGCTAAGTCACACTCAATAATGCAGGTCTGACTGGGAATTGTATAGTTGACCAATAGGAATGCCTGCATTTTAGATCTTACTGTTTATATCATATTATATCACATTTTATTGTCATTAGTCATTTGTTGGAAACTAGGGGGCCCTCCTGGTTTGCAACAACGCTAACGACTGGACATAATAAACATTTTGTCCAAAGACCGTTGCATTGATGCAATGGTCTCAATTAGATTTTATATGTGCAATTTAAACCAATTGATGTGTGACTATAGCCATGCACATGTTCTCTGCACACCAGTGTTTACATACAGGAAGTTGGCAAGACTGTAATGCAAAACTTATTGAAGAGAAATTATTAAAATAATTTCTCTTGTCCTATATGTATGAAGGTGAATGATGTATTATAGATTTGCATGATGTGAATAATTTTGGCCTGGATAGTCTTATGATCTATGCCAGGTAAAGATGTTATAAGGTTGTCGTAGTGATGGTGTGTATTGTGTGTGTGTTTATGTATAGGAGATGGGTGGTGTCTATCCTACCATAATCTGTGTTGCATAATTTAGTTCCGGTGCTACACCGGGAGGCCACATACAGTAGTTGCTTCTGTAGTGCTGTGAGGTGTGAGTGGCCCTTGAAGTTTCTCCACCCCATCTCCGACATGTCAAGTTGTGTGTGTCCTGCTTGATGCAGGCGGGACCAGACCCTTGTGGAATCTGGTTCTGAAGAAAATCAGTTGTCAGCCTGTAAGGGAAATAGACCTAGAGAGAAAAACACAGTTTAATCTTGAGCCTTTACACAAATTGTATTAAGATAGATGGTCTTAATATTTCTTTGATGGCCTTAGCCAGACCGTTGTTACTGATGGCTTTGATCTGTTAAGATTTTATGCCATTAGGAGAACATTTGTTTTAGTTTACAAAGACATGTATCATTATAATGATCATGTTTTTGCAAAGAAAAGGTCAATTAAACTGAGTGGTAATGGTCAGATCTGACTGCTGTTGCAGCTGAACTCACACCATCTGCTGTGTTGTGAGCATTAGGACACCCAGGTCTGCTGGGGAAATCTCTTTACATGATGCTGTTTACACTAGCCAGATCTGCGTTCAAGCGATTAGATCACCAGGTGTGGTGCAGTGCTTTTTTGTTTAGCATTTGGAATTCATGGTGCCATTTAAACACTTGACCATTTGGATCTCTGTGGTCCATAAGGACAGTAGATTTTCTGCCTGATGTTTACATTTCACACAACTTTCCTTACATGTCCAGTAAAATACCTTACCTGATCAGATCCTACGTGAGCTGACGCTCCTAGAGAGGAGTTTGTTAACACTTGCGCCACTTTGTTTGTGGTTTTGTTGCCAGAGAAAATTAAAACTTGTTCCTCCCCTTGTTACTATGTTGAAGATCTATTAGATCAAATTTAAATCATCCTGTGGCTTTGGATGAATATTCAAAACATGGCAATCAGGTTGATCATTTTAGTTGGTACATACTGGGCATTGTAATTTTTCTCATTAAAGATTCTTGCACAAATAGAAGGTTAAGAAGTTCTTTCTCATTCATTCTTCCCTTCAGTTTCCTTTCTTACCAATACTTTCTCTAACCATCTAGTATCTCCTTCCTCCCAACACTAGTAGTGTTCCTGCATTCTTGCTCCCTACATGCACATACCATCTTTCTACATTCTGATTCTTTTCATTCTCCTTCCACATCCTTTCCTCTTCTAAATCAATGCTGAATCATTAAGAGATTAAAGCCATTCCTGGCCATTATAATATAATATATATTATAATCTGGTCATAATATAAATTATAATTTATAAAATTGTTTACATCAAAACTAATTTTATTTACTGGTCTCTGGGGTCTCTACTGAGTAAATGTCCAGACTGACTTGTTATCTTCTCACTGATCTTTTAGAAGGCATTTGGCCCTGCAGCTCGAGCTGTGCTGGCATGAGCATTGTGTGAACAGCAACAAACCAAACTGGAAGCCAGCTATAGCTGCTTGATGCTGTGAACATTCAATGGACTGCAAGCACTGAGAAACATGGGTCAAATCATTGCTCAATTTAAAGATTTTTGTGACTACAATATAGAATTGGACACAATTATCTTGTTTTAGGCTGAGATGCTATCAATTGCATTCTTTTAAGAATCTATTTGAATATGAAAGAAAGGTTGGACAAACAGGTCTGATGGAGGGCGCCAGGATTGTTTTTTGGTTTGTTAATTTTGTCAGTCTCTTTTGAGACCTCGAAAAACATACAAGAGTGCAGCGATTGCAAAGTCTGATATGAGACCAAATTAAAAGCTATAAGACTGAGCCTTAAATGGTGTTGTTTACACCATATTTTGTGGCATCAGTCATGAACTTTTTAGCACTATTGAAAGATTTTCAAAGAACAGTGATTACTTGATGTAATTCATATTGTTTGTTGTCTAGGCTGTACATGTCCTCTGAATGGGAGAAACTATCAGGCCTGGCTACAAGCCTCTTAGTGAACAATAATTGTCATTATATGCGTTAGTTTTAAAATGAAGTGAATTTTTCTAAATTTCAGTCTATAGGATTTCTGCATGGCAGCTGTTCTCTAGGACTGAGAGGTCATTTTTCCAGATCATTTCTTTTGAAATATTCTAATTTCATCGTCCTGTTTTGTCCAACTTTACATTTCGCACACAAAGGATTCAAGTGAGACATTTACTTGTTATCTTTTAGCTCATCCAATCACAAGATTGTTTCACAAGTTAGCATGACCATTTTCTTATCTCCGGTGTCGCAATTTTGTTGCAGCAAACCAAATAATCAAATGTAACGACATTATTTACCTCAGAATTTAAGTTTTTAGTTTACAGCCCTCTGTTGAGTACCAGAATAAAATTTGAAATAAGTTATTCCAATTTTGGTTTCATCTCTTGTTGCGTGGGCAAACAAGGAGGTATTTAAAATTAAAGCAAGGGAATATAATTTCTCCTCTACACTGCCGCTATCATGTCCCTGGTATGTGGTTTTAATAATTCTCAAGCCCCACCGGATTTTCCGTTCTCCGGTCTAACTGGGTATACCGACCCATTCTATAAATGTGTCTATATGAGGTGCGTCTGAATGTTCCCTCAACACTTCTAAAAAGGCAAAAAGAATTTACTTACCACAACGGCTGAAGAAAGAGAAGGAGATCAAATCTCTTACTGGTTGCAAGTCCCAATATTTGGCTGAAAAGACACTCGCAATCTGGAGATCACGTCGGGGTCACCACTTTGTAAGGACCACCCATTGGCCCAACGACGGAATCCAACGGTGTGGGTGAAGGGATAATGCGTGTAGGTCTTTTCAGCGTTCCAGTGAAGTTCACTCAATTTATTAGAATTTAGTTTCAATATTACTTTAGCTCTTCGCTTAATCTGACTCCAATTTCGAATGATAATCAAACTTAGATTGTATTTCTTCTTAGGAAATAATCATAAATATTGATTATGAGTTAATGTAGATATTTGATTATTCTGGGCATTTCATAATTTCAATTTATTCATTCATTAAGGGACCCGATGCCGCACAGAGTCACACGCCCCGGGTTCACGTGGATCTCACGGACACAGCCTCGCCAGTCTGATCTTGGTCAGAGGGTGCAGGGTTTGCTAATACCTCTTAAGTCGGTCGCCTACTGCTTACTCATAAATAAAAGTGTAGTTTATTTAGCCACTTCCATACAACTTGCCAAGTCAGTGATAGACAGTAATCAAAAGGTCTTCAGATGACGTGCCTACTGCTCCGTTCATATGCGCCTTTAGTTTGACCTATCCTGGACACAGATCTGCGGTAGCACCAGCCTCCTCATAATACTAGAAACAATGATTTCAGAAGAATGCAGAATAAATCAAGTGTAACATTTATTCTTGTCAGGAAAAATGTATCATGCCAATTCCACAAGTAAATGATTAAACGCCAATTCAGAAATAATAAATACATAACATCAATTGCTCAAAGATGACTCTAAGAGTAAGAAATGCATTCCTGACAGAGACACACAGTGGTGTGTGAGTGTATTCTGAGTCCAAGACTCGAGAAGCCACTGACACAGCACTGCATGGGGGTTTTCCTGGTTACAGTTTCCCCAAGACTGCTCTGTTACCTAGCCTTAAATACCCAGACCAGAACAAAAGGGTTGTACCAATATTTTTCAGAGTTTGCTTTGGGTCAATTCCTGTACCCCAGGGGGTAGCACCTGGTCTCAAGGGAGAGGGGAGATATCTTGAAAAGATATCATCAATGGAGGAGAACAGAATTCTCTTAAGTTCTCAATGTTTCTTATGATCTCAATGACTGCAATGAAATTAAGACCATTTTACCAATCGCACTGAGACATTTAAAATGAAACCAAACATGAAAAGGAAAAACAATAGATTCACAAGATGCATCATATGTGATATATAGGCATTCTCAGTGAACTTTTGGTGACTTGACTCAGGGGGAGAGGGGGATACAGAGATAAGGGGCAAATGTTTGGACAGGACAATGTCCTGTTGCTCTGTCTTTGCGATCTTCTGTCCAGGGTGCGTTTTATGGCTTTATTGCAGGGTGAGTTTTATTTTAACAGGAAAATCAGTTCTTACA
>JAVALU010001605.1:0-66199 GCA_030770095.1 Gila robusta | reverse complement strand
TCAATGCGCTAAAGGTCTATAACTGAACTTTAACGTCTTAATATTTGGTAAAAGTTAACTTAAAGCATGCGCAAAATAAAATACATCCTTATTAATTAGCAGATTAATTTTATACATTACATAGGCGAAAACTGTTTTAATAGTTTCTCGTGTATTACACTTACAATATGCCGGCACATTTGGTTTGGCAGAAGTCATATTGATCTCAAAGGAGCCAAGAGTTAAACCAGTTATGATCGGCGAAAACACATGGCCATCATCAGATGCAGAGATTTTGCCTGTTTACATAAAATATCTGTCAGTTCATCTGTCAATTGTTCATTATACATAGAGTGCAACAGTGCTCCCCCCCCCCCCTTTTCATTCTTATTTCCCATAGTGATTTAAAAAAATATATGTTTATATATAAATATGCAAAATATGCATATATAGCTTATACAAACATTTCAGTATTTTGAGAGGGTAGGGAGATTATGTCATTCGCAGTGCTTCATGGGAGTGGGCAGAGCTATTTTGGAGTGTGTTGCTTTTTAAAAAAAAACTACGTTTGACATCATTTTCACTACAGCATCATGGCTCATGGGTAATGTAGTTTTCTCCAGGAGTTCAACTGTGAAACACGATTATTTACAAAAAAATAAGCTGAAGGCTTTATCAGAAGCAAATACCATGTATTAACCTCTTAGCTCACAGTAGGTCTGTCTTTAAAATTAATTTCCGTATGGAGAAAGTAAATGTTCCCAGAAACCGCCTGTTGCACTCTATAATGTTTTCTCATTAAAAATAAAATATAAACCATACTAACATGTTACTTGGGTGCCTGATTGTCCTGCAGTGTTTGCTGTCTCTAGAGAGAGAGAGAAAAGGAAAGACCATGTTATTTTAAATGGAAAAAATTATGCAATCATCCTATAGGCAGTAACGCAGTGCATTACAGTACATTGATGAAGTTTACAGTTCTTTTCCATTCAAGGGAGCATAATATCATAAACATTGAACCATCTGAAAGAAGACGCTTGACGGTGCCTAGCGTCAGAATGTACAACTAATTTATGAGAATGTGTATTGTGAAAAACGCTAGGCTATATAAATAGCTTTGACTTGACTTTTATATGTTTTGCTTATCACATTGTGACTGTGCCATTCATATAGCTTACATGTTAAACAATTTATCATGCAAATTGCTAAAAGTTAAAATCAAAGACAGAGTAAAAGAAGAATTAAAAAGTAACCTAGCAAAATTTAAAAAGTAAGTAACTGAAGAGGAATAAAATAGGCCTATGCACATATAAGCATGTCTGACTAAAATAATCTCTAAATAAGATTTAAAACTGAATAAATCCAAAACATTTATTTTAAGGTCCTTTATGGAAACCCCGCAGCTTAAATAAACGATGCTGCAGATTTTAGTTACATCAGATAAAAAATACAACAGTTAAAACAACATAGCATAATGCAAAATAAACATTGCTGTAAAACAGTCATGTTAAACTGATACTTTTGTGATATGGTTTAAAAAAAAAAAAACATAGCATAATGAACATAAACAATGTTAAAATCATACTTTATGATAAATTAATATAGTAGATACATGTTAATATCTGTATCACATCAATATCATAATACAATGCTCCATATTTAAAAAAAAAAAAATCATACTTTGATAAATTAATATAGTAGATACATGTTAATATCTGTATCACATCGATATCATAATACAATGCTCCATATTTTTAAACCCATACTTTGATAAATTAATATAGTAGATACATTTTAATATCTGTATCACCAGTTACAGCAATAAAAATACTAATAGCATAATGTGGATAAAACAAATACGTAGCCTGGGCTATTTAAAACACTAATGAATTATACCGTCTTTTCCTTATGTATAAACAATTTTTCAAATTAAACATCATTGCATAATACAGATAAACAGCACCGTAGCATAAATTAATTATAGAGAAAGTACTCACTGTTTTGCATTTTTGATGAGGTGGTCATAGAAGAGAGGGTGCAAAAGTTTTTGGTCCAGACATGGGGTATGGCACACGTCCATGTGTCTGGCTATTTATAGCCTTTTACAGTAAGAGCCTGTGGAAAACTATGGGAAAACGGCGGAGCTGTGTGTCCACTATATTCTTTCAGTACTCTATGAATGGAACTGTTTAGGTTCAAGGCCAATTCACATTCCCAGCATTTAGGCAGACCTTTTGATTACACGAGCGCCATATTTCACTGATAACTGTCACTCCTGAAAATAAGTCTTATGAATTAAAAGTAATTTATTACCGGTGGTACGAAAACAGCGATGATATCACTTATTTGTCACGCACACTGTCCATGCTGGCATGCACTACCTGTGTGATTTTTTTTCTTCTTTTTTTCTAACATAATTGGTACAGTAAATTTGTAAAATATTTATTTTAAATGAACAGAATGCTTTTCAACTTCAGTAATTTAGTAAGATTTTAAATGAACAACATGCTTTTCAACTTTAGTTAAATTAGTAAAATTATTTATTTTATATATGATATATTTTAATTTATACACTTTTAAAGGAACACAATGCTTTTCAATGGGCTCAGGAACGTGTCACAAAAACAGATACCAGGCCAGCGACACGCTGGTGTGACAGAGAGAAAAGACTTCAGCTGTGGGTTTTTTTTCAACCATGGTGAAACAGTAAGATGATTTTATTTTTGTTTAATTTATATACTTTTAATTGAACAGCATGGTTTTTCAACTTGAGTCAGTGTCAAATATTTGTGAATGACAAAATGTAAATTTTATAATCATTTCATTTAAATGAACATAATGCTTTTTCAACTTCTGTGTGAGATAAACTTCCAAGGTCCTCAGCAATGTGGAGGGGGGGAAATTCCTGCTTTGACACACACACACACACACACACACACACACACACACACACACACACACATAGAGGCGCGTGCTCCCTATGTTTTTGAGACAGAGTCAGATCATTCATACATTGGATTGTTTGCAATATTTTTGTGGCTCCATTTTATTCAAACTTTTTGTGTGAGATTTTATTTTATATTCTTTTAAAGATCAGATAAACTTTCACCATTTTATTTAAACTGAAATGCTTGGTTCAGTGAATAGTTCTACATTTTATTCAAACTTTTTGTGTGAGATTTTATTTTATATTCTTTTACAGAACAGATAAACTTTCACCATTTTATTTAAACTGAAATGCTTGGTTCAGTGAATAGTTCTACATTTTATTCAAACTTTTTGTGTGAGGTTTTATTTTATATTCTTTTACAGAACAGATAAACTTCCAGCATTTTTTCTTATCACTTTCACAGCTGCCCTTGATAAAGCTCAGGGATGCTGTGACCAAAACACCAACTTCAAACATTTAAACTAACTGTCACCATCAAAGCCAATACATCTCAAACTAACTGTCACATCACTTTGTAACTGTAACATCAAAGCTTATGTTAACATCAAAGCCCAATACCTCCCTTTTCTTTATCAAAAGAACTGTCATCATCCATCATTTTGACAGAAGCTGTAACCGCAAGGGGCGGAACTAGATCAAAGGTCATCATCCATCATTTTGACAGAAGCTGTAACCGCAAGGGGCGGAACTAGATCAAAGGTCATCATCCATCATTTGACAGAAGCTGTAACCGGAAGGGGCGGAAACTAGGTCAAAGGTAACAGGAAGGGGCGGAAACTAGGTCAAAGGTAACAGGAAGGGGCGGAACTAGGTCAAAGGTAACAGGAAGGGGCGGAACCGGAAGGGGCGGGACAAGGGGCGGGACATGAAGGGGAGGAACCGGAAGGGGCGGGGGAAGATCAAAGGAAAGCCACGCCCACCTGTCAATCAATCATTTTGACAGTTGCTGTAGGCTATTAACTACTGATATCACTTCTTTATGATAGAAATTTCATTTCAAGTCAAGCTTGACCTGGCCTGAGAACATGATGACTGCGGGGATTTTTAGTGAGCAATCACAATCAGCTTGAGGAAATGAAAAGTTTATCTTCTGTCTGGAATCAGTGTTTACTCAGCTTGATGACTGATTATACAAAAATAAGTTGACTATTAAAAAGAACAGCTGTAGACTATATCGATTCACAAATAAAATATTTATTTTTTCAATTGTTACTGCCTTTAGTTATTATTTTGAATAAATGTAAAAAAGCTTACAAACACTAACTTGATTAGATTTATACTTGGTTTTAATAAATAGAACATTAATTGCATTAACAGTTAATGTAAAAATACTAAATTGTATAATTTTTTAAATGTAGTTATTTTTATGTAATGTAAAATAAATTTTTATCAAACCAGAAAACTGTGACTGCATTAAGTGTAGGTATAACTGGGATATATATATATATATATATATATATATATATATATATATACATATATATATATATATATATATCATTTATTTTGTCCTCGCATTCTTTGGTACCCAGTGACACACCTGTGTGAAAGGCTCATTATGCGGCTCAATATGCATCTTATTGTCTTCTCAGGTGTGAATCAGAGCATTATACGCCCCTTCCACATATTGCCTTTCCAAACAAAAAGTGTCTTACAAAATTTAAATCAATGCATGTTTTATGTGAATGATTAGGCAGGATGATTTTCAGATCATTTTAAAGCAAAAACATGCGCTTCATGAGGCACACACGCACATTTGCACACACACGCACATTTGCACACACACGCAAGGTATCTCGTTCTCTCCCTCTCTGCCGAGCGCGCGCTACACGGTTTGGGGCTCACTCGCTCTAGATTCCGGGAGATTTGAACTAATTTGCGGGCATCAGGGAGCCGCTATCAATATGACTTCCGGGAGACTTGGGATGTCTGGCATATTATCCTGGATCCTGAAATAACTGGCCTTTAAAAATAAAAATCTGCTGTCTCTATGGGAATTTAACATAGGGGTGTCCTGACTTATGCAACCTGTATTTTAAGGAAGAACATTTATTTACAATATATTATTCATTCACAAAGAAAATTGGTGTCCTTAAAGGTTGGATTTTTCCTCATTTTTTAATTAAGGCATTAAGATCAATTTCCAAAAGATGATTTTTTATTCCTCTTTTTAGTCAACTTTAACACTATATATATATATATATATATACAGTGTGTGTGTGTGTGAACATACATTCACATTTATATGGGAACATGTATGTGCAATATAATTACACAATAAAGGAGAAAACTTTGTGAATATTACATGTAATGCTATTTTTGTCTTCATTGATAAATATTTATGTTCGTTAATATATATATATATATATAGCCATACATGGTCAATGAATATATTGCAGTATATTGAAAAATGTAAGCACTATTTCCCATGTATGGAAATGTATTACGTAATATATCACATTATATTTTGCAGTATATTCCCTTATAATTTTGTTCCTTAAGGGTAGTCATAGCACAATGACTTTCTCGGTAAACAAATATTATTCATATTTATTTGTACAGTATGAAGTGTAACTGATGTTGTTCTTTCATTCAGTATACAGATTAATTACGGTGAAATTCATTCTGAAAAGCCATTCTAAAAAAATTTAAATTTAAAATATAAAAACATATTTCTGTATTTTCTTAAAATTATACTACATTATGTTCTAATAATAAATAATTATCGGTGTTAACCCATACAGATTTGTAAAGCTTCATTCACAGAGATTAATGGATGCACAATATGAATATTGTGCATCAAAACATGCACAATAGCCTATGAACAAAAAGTTCTGTGTTTTAGAAAGCCACATCATAGAGATCTATCTATTATAGTTTGATTTATTATATTATAGTTTAAAGGTGCTCTAAGCGATGCCGGGTGACGTCACTTCTTGTTGATGTTTAAAGTATTGTCAAACAAAACGGATGCTAACTCGATCCCCCCCTCACCCGCGCACTAACCCCCCAAACCCCGCCCCCAAACCCTTCTGGTCTGTTATTGGCTGGAACAGTGTGTTATGTTTCGTGGTGCGGGTTAGCCCAGTTTGTTTGTGTTGCCGTTTGTGGAGCCTGTGGTGTGTGCAGAGACCGTGTGTTTTGCAGCAAAAATATTAACACACACACACACACACACACACACACACACACACACAAAAAAACAGTTTGTATTTATTATTTTTTACAAGAAGTTTGGAACATATTTACAAATCTGTACAACTCCAGGAGAGAAAAAAGTAAAATGAATTCTAAAAAAATCAGTTTTAAGTGGCTACAGTAACACACACTAAAACAGTGACTGCATAAGATTACTGTAAAACTAATATACAGATCAGATGTGTCCAGGAAAGCATGTACTATATTCATGAAATCCAAACATGTACTATATAAATATAAAATCCATTCATACACATTCATCTTATATACTGTAACAGAGCACGTCTTAACCATGAACTCATTATTAGTTGATAAAGGAACATGATGAAGAATATTTATCAGGTTAGATGAATCACACGTCTGCTTTCTAAAAGGAGAAACACAGAAATATAACACAGATCAATATAACATCAGATTTCTGATCAGTTTTCACTCTATTTCTCTGTCTCACCTTTTCTGTGACTGTAAAACATCACAATGAATCGGTGAAACATGAGAAACTGTGAATGAAGAACAAACATCAGATTATAGTATTCCTGCTCAAACAGCGACAATTCATAAATCAGTGTCACTGCGATGCAGAGAATCTGACAAACACTTACAGTTGTGGATATACATTTACATACAAGTTGCAGAATCTACAAAATATGAGTATTTTTAACACATTTAATAAGAATAAGCTTAACAGACCTTCACTTTATTTCACCTGGGCTGCTAAAAGATGTTTTAATATATATGGTGAAATAGACAAATAACTATATAAACGTATGACCACAACTGTAAGTTACTTGTTGCTTCTCCTATATATACTGTATAGTGAATTAAAAATCATTTAGAATTGATTTTACACATTCAGACACCAGAGAAGATGAAACACTGATGATGAAATATGACACTTTGATATTAAACATCATAAATAATCACAGTTTGGTTTGCCGCTATTAATGCTGCGTTTTCTGACTAGACTCGGCGTGTTTTACAGTTTTGGTTCATTAGATTGAGACGTTTTGTCCTTTTGGTTCCCCATTCTTCTCTTTCTCTCTTGTCACATGTTTAATTATTCTGTAGTTTGTGAAGATCATGTTCTTCCATGCTGTAATTTATCATATATTTTGCCTTTGGTAATATCTCTTCAAAAGAATACAGTAGTTCAGTTTAGAGTGAAGTTTAAATCAGTTAATGATTGTTGAGCAATACAGGTTTACATTTCAGTTTCACTATAATAGAGACATACATGTCTGGAACACTTTATTTTACAGTGTCCTTGTTACATATTTTGCATGTACTTACCATAGTAATAACAGTAAATTATGCATAATTACATGCAACTAACCATCAACCAAACCCTAACCCTATAGTAAGTGTTGCTTAATATTACTCAGTACTTAAAAATATCTCTTGGTGAATTTAAAGGCATTTTATGATATTAAGACAGTGGTAATGAAGGCTTGTGATTGTTTTTGTTGAGAGGATGTTCTGTATTATTATATTATATATATATACATTGGCCAGGTCTCTCTTGGAGAAAAGATTTTAATCTCAATGAAACTTCCTGGTAAAATAAAGGTAAATAAAATAATAAATATATAATTACACTGTAACAATGACACCTTAAAATATAGTGTAACCGAAACATCTCTTTACAAAACAATTAAAGATAAAGTGTTTTATTTACCTTGTGATGAGCAGAAGAGAGGACACATCCAGTGCCGAGAGATCAGACGTTCAGAAAGAGCAATTTTATACAAAGTGTGTTAAACTTCTGGTAAAGGAATAATTTCAAAATCAGTTTCATACACAGTAATTGAATCACACACAAATCTCAGTATATCCTGTATATCCACAGAATCTGTCAGTGAAATGTGTTTCTCAGCATCTTTGCTCGGGCATCATCACCACATCCTTTGCCTGCAGAAGACGATCCGCACTGAACAACACAACATTAAACCAACAAGACACTTACAACAGCAACAGATACATCTCTATATTTCTCTTCTGCTCTTGCTTATCTCCTAATCTAGCTTTATAATAAACCCTCATATTATATTCTATAAATATTGTGGCAAATTACTTGTGATATTCCTCGTTTGTAAGTGGATAAAAGCATCTGCTAAATTAATAACCGTAAATCTTACAGTACTGTATATTTACAGTGTTTTGTCTAACACAGTCTCATCCCAAGAAGTCATATAACTGACGTCTTGGGACGTCTTTTGCCCATACGTCAATATCCGCCTTTTTAGGGTACCCTTAAACGTCGGTTATAGACGATCCTGGGACGTCATACAACTGACGCTTTACCTTTAACGTCAGTTAGGTGACGGGGTAGGTTTAGGGGTAGGTTTAGGTCTGGGGTAGAGTTAGGATCCGATAACGTCATCTAACCGACGTTTAAGGGTACCCTAAAAAGGCGGATATTGACGTATGGTCAAAACACGTCCCAAGACGTCAGTTATATGACGTCTTGGGATGAGACTGCGCTGTTTTGTCTGTGCTGTGTTTTTAGTATTCCGTTGTATTTGTTTTATTCATATAAATACAGTTTATTTTTTGTGAATCATGACTAACTTTTCTACAGTAAATATTGATTTATTTCTCCTGTTTTAAGATATAACCAGATTCAGCAACAGGATTTTGAGTAACATTTGCTTATTGAGTCAATAATGTAACATGAACTGTCATTGTATTTCATCTGATCATCATCATGTCGAGAATCTCACATTCAGTTATAAACTCCAAATAAAAAAATAGTAATTTTGTATTTAATTTAGCTTATTAATGTCGAAATGTGTAGCATTCAGATCTGATCAAATAAAACGAAATCAATAATCCATGTCCATTATTTTTTGAAAATGATGCAGTGCAGGAGTTTATCTTCAGTATTAATGAAACACACCTGATCTACAGCTCATCCAGTCCTTTATGGGTTATTAGAAAACCACAGATGAGTTTAACAATCCTGATCAGCGGCGCAGAGATGCTCTGAAATGAGGAGCAAGATTCGTTTTATTTAATAGATCAAATGTAAATTCATGTCCTAGTTAAACCTACTCTTGTAAAATTACTTCACATAAATAACTAAATAAAAAAAAATTTATACAATTTAGTATTTTTACATTAACTGTTAAACGCAATTAATGTTCTATTAAAACCAAGTTAGTGTTTGTAAGCTTTTTTACATTTATTCCAAAATAATAACTAAAGGCAGTAACAATTAAAAAAAATATATATATATTTTTATTTTTATTTTTGTGAATCTATATAGTCTACAGCTGTTGTTTTTAATAGCTTGATGACTGATTACACAAAAATAAGTTGACTGAGTAAACACTGATTCCAGACAGAAGATAAACCTTTCATTTCCTCAAGCTGATTGTGATTGCTCACTAAAAATCCCCGCAGTCATCATGTTCTCAGGCCAGGTCAAGCTTGGCTTGAAATGAAATTTCTATCATAAAGATGTGATATCTAAATGGCTAGTTGATAACATTCCTTTTTCAAAACATTCGCAACAAACTTCATAAAAATCTTCACCTAAAACAGTCCAAAAAGTCTTGTAAACATCATTTAATGTTTTCCCATTAAACGCATAATTTTCTTCATTCATGAACGGAACGCACATAAAACAAAAGGTTGGATTTATCGCATTAAGGTTAGACTAAAATTAGTGTTCAAAACATTTTTGTAAACTGAAATAAAATTTCAACATAAATAATAATAATAATACATTTTATTTATAATGTGCTTTTCTCACACCCAAAGCGCTAACAAAGTAATAGAAAAAAAAACACACACACAAACTCATATAACATTTTGTACTGTAATATTATTTGGGGTGCAACATGCAAAACATATTTAAATAAGATTTTATTAATACAAAAGAAATTCTTGAGAATTATGAGTAATTCCAATAGATTGTCATCATCTGTTCCGCTATTCATAAAATATAACATCTTGACAATATTTAATGTTAACATCTATTGCATAAATATTTTTATGTATAAGTATGTGAATATGACAAATATTATGCCCAGAGCTTTTAATATTTTTTTCATGTATTCTTCGGATGTTCATGCCTATTCCACAAGGCGTTGTAAAGATTTTTATCTTCCTTTTTGTAGAACTACAGCTAATCAATCAACACTGAAATACAGAGGGCCTTCCCTCTGGAATCATTTAGACCCCGTTTTTAAGAATAAAATCACTCTAAACTCTTTCAAAAGAGAGCTGAAAAAAATGGTAATTAAGTTTATCTTGTTAATTTGTTATATTAAAATGATTGATGTATTGATTGTATTGTCTTGCTTGATCATGTAATTTTATGTCCATTTAATGAGATTTTGGGGAGGTGGTTTTAAAGGACCTCATGGTCTTCTCACTCTCTCCCGCACAGTATGTTTTTTTCTTTCTGTTTTTTTTCCGTTAATGGATTTGTAAAGTTGTATTTTAAATGTAATATGTGCAAATAAACTTTCAACTTTCAATATACAAGTATAGCTAATAGCCTACTGTAAGTGCTGAAAATGTTAGTCGTTTATTTAGTATTTTGTGTGTTGGCCTACTTTCCTGGTGGTTTGGTCACATGGGTATGGTTTGGTATTTACCTGTGTTTCCTGTTTTGTTAAAGGTTGTAACAGCGATTTCAGTCCCAAACATAAATGATCACATTCATCTAATCTTTCCTAACGATCCGCTAGCTGGCCGCTCCATAAGCAGGCCGTCAAAAAAACGCGTCTCTGTAGGCAGCCTAGACTCTGAGATCTGCACACAAAAACAATTGGGTTCACCAACCACCCAAAACCAAAATAAAGTGTTCCAACTTCCAACCAATCACAGACAGGGGGCAGGTGTTGTGAGGTTTTGCGCACGTGCACGGCTGCACGCGAAGTCGGAGCTGAAGAAGAAGCCAGCGTCTATTATATCAACGAACAAGAGAAATTGAACATGCCTGAGTCAATCCCCAAGAGGAGGATTAGGGCGAGGGAATAGCCTTTTTTGGATGTAAACTGTGTGTGAAAATATCCTTTCTTGGAAAAAAAAATGAGTGAAGCTTGACTAAACTTGGGTAGCTCTAGCTAACGTCGGCGAAACGGGAGGGAGGGGCGAGCTAACTTGGTTTGTTTGGGATCTCGCTTCAAACACAAACAGAAGTGACGTCACCCACAATCGCTGATACAACCTTTAAGCCTCAGCTGTTTGTATGTGTGTGTCGTGTCCATTGATCCACTTCACGGTGCGCGTCAGCGACAACATGCGGTGTGCAGAAACAAAACAGCCGTTTCCAAATTGCATCTATAATCCCAAAGCTGTGGCACTTTCTGTTGACCAAGGGGCTGTTTACACCAGGGGTCTGTACCATGAAGCCGGTTTAGGTGGTTAGCCAGATATGTTTCAGTTTAGTTTCCGCCAACCCTGGGTTTTAGCACCATGAAAGTGGTTTGGGTTTTAGCAGTGTGTATCGCCATAGTAACTAACGCTCCACGGCTAACCTGGTCTGGATCAGGTGATGCTCCAGGTGAGAGGTTGCAAACGAAACTTGGACCAATCAGCTCTGAGCAAAGTGTCACATGTCTGATGCGATAAAGTCCCTCCACCTGTTTCTACTCCAAATTAAAGGTCACTACATAGCAAATGATTTTTAAAGACAAAATGGCTTTTACTAATACTTATTTAGAATAATAATTTTGTATGATTTAGATATTAGATATACCCTTAATCAATCACACATGTACAATTTTAGTTAATTATTATTACGCACAGTTTAAATGAATAAATATGTAAAGGTAATATAAGTACACTTTAGAATCAATAGATACAAATTCTCTCTATGCCTTTATCAACTGTATAAACTAACTTCTCAACTTTTACTTGCACTGATATAGCAAGACTTTTTCTTTTAGTTGTCCTCTTTCATAGACAGGTATTTTCTTCTTGCTGTGTAAATTTGATTAAATTCTTAATATTTTACACTCTTGTTATATTCTGCAGAAGAGAGAAGTGAATCGTTGCTTGTCTCGCGAGAAATGAATCGCAGTTTCACTTTCACTCTTTCTCAGCGTGTGATTGGCTGTTCGCTACTGATGTCACACCTAAACTCCTAAACTCCGGATAAAGTCTGAGTTGACAGAGAAAGTTGAGGATCAGCATCATGCTACCAACAAAGCAAGGTTGGATTGGTTTGGTTTTGTCAACTTGAAACTAATACTGCAACCCTGAGTTTGTTCAATTACCATCATGGTACAGCTCCAGGCGTCTTTACCATGAAGCCGGTTTAGGTGGATAGCCAGCTATGTTTCAGTTTAGTTTCCGCCAACCCTGGGTTTTAGCACCATGAAAGTGGTCTGGCTTTTAGCAGTGTTTATCGCATAGTAACTAACGCTCCAGCTAACCTGGCCGGTGAGAGGTTGCGAACCGAACTTGGACCAATCAGCTGTGAGCAAAGGAAAAAGTCACTCCACCTGTTTCTACTCCAAATTAAAGGTCACTATAAAGCAAATGATTTTTAAAAACAAAATTGTCTGGTTTTTACTAATGCTTATTTAGAATAATTTTGCTATTATTATACCCTTAATCTATCACACATGTACAGTTTTAGTTTATCAATTATTATTACGCAGAGTTTAAATGAAAACATATATAAAGGTAATATAAATACGCTTAATAATCAATAGATAAAGCAATAAAATGATTACATGTGAACTTAAATGTTCACTTCTCTCTATACCTTTATCAACTGTATAAACTAACTTCACAACTTGCACTTGCACTGATATAGCAAGACCTTTTCTTTTAGTTGTCCTCTTTCATAGACAGCTATTTTCTTCTTGCTGTGTAAATTTGTTTAAATTCATAATATTTTTCAGTCTCATAATATTCTGCAGAAGAGAGAAGTGAATCTCAGTTTCTCTTTCTCAGTGTGTGATTGGCTGAGTTGACAGAGAAAGTTAAGGATCAGCTTCATGGTACCAACAAAGCCTGGTTGGATTGGTTTAGTTTTGTCAATTCGAAACTAATCCTGTAACCCTGAGTTTGTTCATCTTCCATCATGGTACAGCTCCAGGTGTACATGCCCTCCGAAACTCAATCCAGACACATTTAAAGGAGTAGTTCACTTTTAAATAAAATTTTCCTGATAATTTACTCACCCATCCAATATGTCCATGTCTTTCTTTCTTCAGTTGAAAAGAAATGAAGGTTTTTGAGAAAAACATTCCAGGATTTTTCTCCATATAATGGACTTCAATGGCAACCAACGGTTTGAAAGTCCAAATGTGAGTTTCAGTGCAGCTTTAAAGTCTCGACAGCTGCAACCGTAAGTTCACACGGAGCAATCCCAGTAATACGAGAGGTGTTCATGAGATTTAAAATGAGGCGACTGATTGTCAACAGACGCCCTTTAAGAACAGCAGTTGGAACTGTACCTTTAACTGCAGGTGTCGCTGTTGAACAGTGTTACTTTAGAAAAAACACTGAATTATGTCATATTTTGTAATATTTGAGCTTTTTAATTTTTGTTATTTGTAATTTTCTCCAGTTTTTTGAGGAGGCATTGCCTCTCTTGCCTCCTCTGAGGAAACGCCCCTGATTCAGATCAAGATCACAGACAGAAAATGTTTTGCTAAGAATTACATTTTTTAACATATCTTCTGTACAGAGATGATTATATTTTTACATCTTTCAGTAGCTTTTTAAATAAGAATAATGGGTAACACTTTACTATTGTCACAGTCACCAGCTAGTCACCACCTCCTCACTACATTTCCCATCATCCTCCCTGGCCCTGCATGCACTTCCCAATCACAGAGATCGAGGTCACCTGTCACCGATCTTCACTGATCATCATCCAGCACTATATAACTCTTCCCACTGCAGTTCACCGGTGTCTGGTCTCGTTGTTCCCTCAAACAACACTTACCTGGCTCCTTACCTGGCTCCTTACCTGGCTCCTTACCTGGCTCCTTACCTGGCTCCTTACCTGGCTCCTTACCTGCACCCTTACCTGCACCCTTACCTGCACCCTTACCTGGCTCCTTACCTGGCTCCTTACCTGCACCCTTACCTGGCTCCTTACCTGGCTCCTTACCTGCACCCTTACCTGGCTCCTTACCTGGCTCCTTACCTGGCTCCTTACCTGCACCCTTACCTGGCTCCTTACCTGCACCCTTACCTGGCTCCTTACCTGCACCCTTACCTGGCTCCTTACCTGCACCCTTACCTGGCTCCTTACCTGCACCTTACCTGGCTCCTTACCTGGCTCCTTACCTGCACCCTTACCTGGCTCCTTACCTGCACCCTTACCTGGCTCCTTACCTGCACCCTTACCTGGCTCCTTACCTGCACCCTTACCTGGCTCCTTACCTGCACCCTTACCTGGCTCCTTACCCTGCACCCTTACCTGGCTCCTTACCTGCACCCTTACCTGGCTCCTTACCTGCACCCTTACCTGGCTCCTTACCTGGCTCCTTACATGCACCCTTACCTGGCTCCTTACCTGGCTCCTTACCTGCACCCTTACCTGGCTCCTTACCTGGCTCCTTACCTGGCTCCTTACCTGCACCCTTACCTGGCTCCTTACCTGCACCCTTACCTGGCTCCTTACCTGCACCCTTACCTGGCTCCTTACCTGGCTCCTTACCTGCACCCTTACCTGGCTCCTTACCTGGCTCCTTACCTGCACTAAACCTGCCTGATCTATTTGTCTTCCGTCATCCTCCTCGATCTCCAGTTCAGAACCTGCAAAAGATAAGACCATTATTCATATCCACCCCGAACACTGTTCTTCAGTTACTCCCCTGCTTCCATTGTTGCGATCACATACTCCTGCAAATAACCCTGTTGATCACTTTACCTGTGTGAATCCTTCTGTTTCATGACAACTGTAAGGTTCCATTCGTCAACGTTAGTTAACATGAACAATACTTCAGCATTCAATAATCTGTTACATCTCCTGGGATGTATATCTTATTTTGCATCTTATGTTCATGTGATGTGTGAGTGAGAAAGTATGTCGAGTGCTTGATGTTTTCTGGTTCAAACCTTGTGCATAAACACATGTGGTTTTCCTGTTCATCTGCTGTAGTTTGCTCAGGGTATAAACGGGTTAAAGTTTCTTTACACTGCAGATGTTAGCATGGTTTTGTCATGTTCATAGGCTTGTTTGCGAGAGCTATTCAAAAGCATGCAAAGCACCTGCTCTCTAATCGCTCTTATTGTACTTTTGATGTCATAAACCAGTGGTTGTCAGAGTGTGGAGCGCGCCCCCAAGGGAAAGTGCACGGGGGGCGCGGAAGATCAGCAAAAAAAACAAAAAAAACAGCCGTTGCGCTGACATTCAAGTGCGTGAAGAGCGGTTAGCGCTCTGCCTTAAAGGGGGGCGAGATGGAAAAAATTGAGAACCACTGTCATAAACCAATCGGTCTGTGCAGATCCGGTGTGGTGAAGTGTTGAGCATAGATGTACATAATAAAGGCTAGATGTCTAACGGCGGAGTCTCTATCATCATCACCGGCGGCCATCTTGTCACAGGCAAGCTTTCTGGCGGGCTCTGTGGTGCCTGATGTCAGATCTGTTATCTGCACGAACACACATACTCTTATCGCTGAAATCTGGACGGATTTACAAACGTTTGGTTTCTTGCAAACGTTATTAACGTGGCTATAATTCTGGATGCTTGAACATGTTGAATTTGCTTTTCTTTTTCGAAAAATGATTTAATCGTGCAGCATAGTTGTGTATCAAGGCTGAGACCACAATCGAGCTGTTCAATTATACAGGTTTTACTGACACCAATAACGACTTTATGACAACTAATCTTTTGTCTAAATTACAATCTTTGTGGATGTGGTTGTAGTTATTATCTGGCTAATAACAAGAAGCTGCTGTGAGTGCAGCATTTCTTTATGTACACTGCCGTTCAAAAGTTTGGGATCGGATCACCAATGCTATATTTGTTTCATTAAAAATACAACAAAAAACAGTAATACTGTGAAATATTATTACAATTTAAAATAACTGTTTTCGATTTTATTATATTTCAACATATAATTTATTCCTGTGATCAAAGCTGAATTTTCAGCATCATTACTCCAGTCTTCAGTGTCACATGATCCTTCAGAAATCACTATAATATGATGATTTGATGCTCAAGAAACATTTATGATTATTATCAATGTTGAAGACAGTCGTGTACCATTTTTTTTTAGGATTCTTTGATGAACAGAAAGTTAAAAACAACAGCATTTTATTTTATTATTATTATTTCAAATAAATGCTGTTGTTTTTAACTTTCTGTTCATTGATCATTTTTGATCAATTTAATTCCTCCTTGATGAATAAAAGTATTGCTTTATTTCATTTATTTCCCCCAAAAAATAAAATAAAAATTCTTACTGACCCCAAAGTTTTGAACGGTAGTGTTTTATGTTACAAAAGATTCTATGTCAGATAAATGTTGTTCTTTTGAACTTTCTATTCTTCAAAGAATCCTGAAATAAAAATGTAAATTATTTTATTATAATAGGCCTAGTAATATTCATATTATAAAATATATAATATATATATATATATATATATATATATATATATATATTATCATGTTGCCATTTTGTACACTGAGTTTTAGTAGCCTATATATTGATTTAACATAAATACCTAGTGCGTGTGTATATTCATTGCACCTATCTGTTCTGTTCTATGTTATTTTCATATGGAAGTCCATGGTTATAATTATTCATAAGTATGCAGTGTCATAACTACATCTCTGACGTTTATAACAAACCAAACCGTTTGAAAATCAGTAGAAAATTGAGCAAGTTATGCATATTTAAATAGTACATGCACCATTAAAACACAATGTTACGAGTGAGCGAGCTGACTGTGGCAAGATGGCCGCCAGATGCGGACGTCGACCTCCATTGGCCAGCAGCGCAGCGCGGACGAGACATCGAGCCTTTATTATGGATATCTATGGTGTTGAGTCCCAGCTGAGGACCCAAGCAATCCGTAAGCCTACTTACTACGACCTAAAAATATGTATTCTTTTTGTGAAGAAAAAGTACATGCTTTTGAGTGTGTAGCAAAAGAGTAGTCAAGCTTTGGGACATACTATCACGTCATCTTTAACGGACAGATCTGTTGCGTGCATTGTGTCACCGTAAACTGCCCTGTCAATCATCCTGTCACCCTAAACTGCCCTGTCAATCATCCTGTCACCGTAAACTGACAAAATAATAGAACATTAAACACTAAAAGATCTCCCCCATATGTATGTACAGTATATATGTGTGCTATGCATAAGTTTAGACACTCATGCTAAAGTTGCATAAAAAGAGGAATAAAAAATCATCTTTTGGAAATTGATCTTAATGCCTTAATTTAAAAAAATGAGGAAAAGTCCAACCTTTAAGGAAACCAATTGTCTTTGTGAATGAATAATGTATCGTAAATAAATAAATGTTCTTCCTTAAAGGTTGTATCAGTGATTTCAGGCCCAAAAATAAATGTCGATTCTTTCCTAACGATCCGCTAGCTGCCCGCCCCATAAGCATGCCGTCCAAAAAACGCGTCTCTGTAGGCAGCCTAGGCTATGAGATCTGCACACAAAAACAAATGGGTACAACCACCACTCAAAACCAAAATAAAGTGTTCCAACCAATCACTGACAGGGGCGGGTGTTGTGAGGTTTTGCGCTCGTGCACGGCTGGACGCGAAATCGGAGCAACACCCGCCCCTGTCAGTGATTGGTTGGAACACTGTTTATTTTGGTTTTGAGTGGTGGTTGTACCCATTTGTTTTTGTGTGCAGATCTCAGAGCCTAGGCTGCCTACAGAGACGCGTTTTTTGGACGGCATGCTTATGGGGCGGGCAGCTAGCGGATCGTTAGGAAAGATTAGACATTTATTTTTGGGCCAGAAATCACTGATACAACCTTTAAAATACAGGGTGCATTAGTCAGGACACCCCTATGTTAAATTCCCATTGAGGCAGCAGATTTTTATTTTTAAAGGCCAGTTATTTCATGGATCCGGGATACTATGCATCCTGATAAAGTTCCCTTGGCCTTTGGGATTAAGATATCCCACATCATCACATTCCCTTCTCCATACCTAGAGATCGGCATGGGGAACTTTCCATAAGATCATCTCTCAATGCAAATCATACCAGCTATTAGCCTAACTGAAATAACACCATGCCAATTTCTAGGTATGATGAAGGGTGTGTGATGATGTGGGATATTTTAATTACAAAGGCCAAGGGAACTTTATCAGGATGCATAGTATCCTGGATCCATGAAATAACTGGCCTTTAAAAATAAAAATCTGCCTGAGCCACATCATAGAGATCTATCTATTATAGTTTGATTTATTATATTATAGTTTAACTATAGATTTATTATAGTTCTATCATGAGTTATGATTAATTATTCATATTCCCTTTTGAGCTAATTTGCTACATTGCACCTGCAGACTTGTTCAGTTGAAAAACATTGATCTCGCTTGCTGATTTTTATCAAATGAAGGATGAAGTACAGCAAAAACAATTACCTAAACTGTTTTTTTTTTTTTGTATTTAGCATTTTTTACAAGAAGCTTGGAACATGTTTACAAATCTGTACAACTCTAGGAGAGTGAACTCAAAACTCAAAAACAGTGACTGCATAAGATTACTGTAAAACTAATATACAGATCAGATGTGTTCAGGAAAGCATGTACTATATTCATGAAATCCAAACATGTACTATATAAATATAAAATACATTCATACACATTCATCTTATATACTGTAACAGTGCACGTCTTAACCATGAACTCATTATTTGTTGATAAAGGAACATGATGAAGAATATTTTGCAGGTTAGATGAATCACACGTCTGCTTTCTAAAAGGAGAAACACAGAAATAACACACAGATCAATATAACATCAGATTTCTCATCAGTTTTCACTCTATTTCTCTGTCTCACCTTTTCTGTGACTGTAAAACATCACAATGAATCGATGAAACATGAGAAACTGTGAATGAAGAACAAACATCAGATTATAGCAGGGCTATTCAATTAGCTTCATTCAGGGCCGGATTATTAAATCGAAAAGTTGAGGTGGGCCGATGGGTTTAGCTTATTTATTGAAACATAACAGTATCAATAAGTAAGCTAAAGTAAGCATAAAAATATTGTATTTACTTGGAAATGTGGTACCCAACAGTATGCAGATTTATAAGACCATAATAAATAACTTATTTACAGCTACAAATATATGAATTATACAAGATCATAGCTATTGGTAAGAATTATTTTATTAATAATTATTATAGGCTTAAATAAAAATATTCTGACAGTGAGGCCGTGTGTCCACCAAAGCGTTTTTAGCCAGCTGAAAACGCTAGACGCTCTGCTGAAAACGCCCAGCTGTGGGCGCTTGAGAGCGTTTTTTTCAGTTGTGACGATTCGTTGCTATGATACAGAATATCCGCAGCACAGATTACTTGTAACTGATTTCGTAGATAATTTGTTTCATACTAAAAATGTATTTTTCATCCATTTTGTTCGGTTAGCTCTGCTGGTTGATGTCTTTGTACAGAAAGAATGTTGTGACAGTTGGTCGGTGTGATATTTGTCCCGCCCCTCCTCCACTATGATTGGACGGCTGTGTAAAAAGTGACAGTGATGAGCGCGGCGTTTTACCCAAAGTTGAACATTTTTCAACTCTCGGCGACCAGTAAAAAACGCCGGGCGCTCAGCGCTTGAGCGTTAAATACACGCTCAGCGCCTCGTTACGCTCATGGCGTTTAAAAAACGCGGTGCTCCCATTGAAAACAATTGGAATTTTAAGCCAGCTGCGTGAAAAAACGCTTTGGTGGACACACGGCCTGAGACTTAGGGGTGGCACGGTTCACAAAACCCACGGTTTGGTTCGTATCACGGTCACGGTTTTCGGTTCTGTACGGTTCTTGTTGTTATTTTTTCTTTTAAGGCGAGACACGGCAGGCAAAAACATCATTTTTTTTTCACTGATCAATTTTGAGATTTGGGGATATTTGTCTTCAATAACATGTCTTCTTTCAGACTTGTGGTGAAAAAAAGTCCGAAATACACATTTAGGTCTTTATTTTACTACACTTTGTCTGTTTGCGTCTGTAGATTTCTCATAAATTCATCAAAAGTTGTCGTTATAAATCATCCCTCTGCTCCGCGATCGCGATCTGCACCCTGTCATCACACACACCATTAGAAAGCTCTCTCTCTCCTGAACAAGACTGCCGGATCCAAATATGGTCATTTCCTTTTTATCAGCAACCAATCGTGAAAGTAAAAGGGGGGATTTTACTCTAAATGCGCAATCTCATTGGCTGATGCTAAATCTTTAAAGCACGTTTTCTCAAAATGACTTTTCTCTCATACTCCAAGTCCGAAATCTCCAGTTCAGTAGCACCTATATACACCAAACTTTGCAGTCTTGTACCTAGTTATATTATGAAGACATTTACAGAGGGATTTGTAAATATATTATTCCTAGCCTGATTTATATAACATTTTATTCCAAAAAACATGGCGAAAATAATTTTTTTAAGGCTATTGACAGTATATTCTGATTTACAGGATAACAAAAGTAGATATCCATAAATCCCTCTGTAATTTTTTTCCCATCTAATATGTAAACACAATGAAAAAATAATTTTGAACCTGGCTTTATCCAATACTCAGATTTCGTTTTTTAAATATATGCAAATTAGCGCATATTTAATTAGATAATGTCTCATTTGCATATTTAAACATTAAATTACAGAAAACTTGTAATACATTTTTTTCTCATCTTAATGTAGGTAATCAACTGGCAAAGTTTCATGGTGATATCTGCTAGTTAAAAAAATTACCCTATTCACCTGTAGTGTGTCGCCTTAATCTTTAACACTCCAGAAATGTACTTCAGCATATGATATAGGCTATAGCTTAATTATCCACAATTCAGGATACAGTATTAAAAAAAAATGTATATGTAATCATGCACAAACTGAATTTGACTTGACTTTAAGCACATTATTGAGGCCATCTCTGAGGAAAGCTAGGTGACATTTTGATACAGCAAGAGAGAAGACATTGATGAAATGCTTTTGTTTATTTGGCAAAAAAGGAAAATGTGTATTGCTATCTCTACAGGGACTTATGTGCATTTTTAGCACACAAAGATTAATATTAACTTGCATTTATCAAACTGTCAACTTCAGTGTAGCTGTGCAAAAGGCCCTTAATAAGATGGTGTTAGAGTAGAGTTGCACTATTTTAGTTGGGACTCTTATTATGAAGTCTGTAGGGAGTGACCGGAAAAGCAGCCATCTCTTCCGCTCGGTGCGAATGACATTGCATCAGCCGCTGCTAGCAATCGGGTTCACCGCAATCACGAACAGCTGAAGACGTGCATCAGAATCATTATCGCCTTTCAGGTGGATGTATCTTGTGTTTGTGTGCGTCCTATAAAGAGTGAGTGTTATTCCGTAATGTTCACTGATTGATGCTCGTTATCAGTAATGACGCAGTTATCGGCTGTATAATGTTACATGACGATATTGATTAATCCGTAACAGCTCTTATAACTTATCTGTCGATCTTTAAAGTTCAGAGTTATAATGTTTATACTGTTATAGTAAATAATGTAGATAAATAGTGAAAGTAAATATGATGGAAGATGTTATATCCAGTGTTTATCATTGTTATGAGGGGAGCAGCCTATAGTCAGTATGTGGATGATGATTTGTAATGATGTTACTGTTATTGAGTATTGCTTTTGTGTGTTGCAGAGAAACCACACACACACATACAAGCATCTACATCCTTTACTACGAGCACGCCAAACATGTCTATGCCAGCTAATGGTTATTCAGCCCATTTTATGAGCCAAACCCACGTCAGTTGAAGCAGGGCCTACTGACCGTACTCCAGGTCTCAGCTAAGTGTGCTTAACCTGCTCACATCGTGTCATTGTCCACCAAGCCTTGCATGTGCAACAGCAATCGTCTTCATGCTCAAACACAGTCAAGGAACTCCATTCCCTCTGGAGGCTACTCTCATCAGTCTACTGCACTATTGATCTCAAGTTTTCATAGCTTGTAAAGTTTATGTAAAGGCTGTCTCCTCCTCATGCTAATTCTGCATACCAGTGAGAATAAATCCAGTTCAAACTGATACTTCACTCTGTGGTGTTCTGACCGACACACCTGGTTCACTGCGATCCAACTAGCCCTAGCAGCTTCAGGTAGTTCTTCGCTACATTTTGTGGTCCTTCGAGCCGGATCGCAGCTGTGCTGGGAGCATGCAACGAAGTGAAGAAGCAGTGTGGGCCCCATCCACTCGTCCCAGGCGGCAGTTAAGGCAGCCATCATATTTGAGAGATTATGAGGTCAGTGTAGTGCGACCGAAGATACGTGGCCCACCACAGGTCAGCCTGGCACCACACACGCCTAGAAGGGATGAGTGGGGTTCACAGCCTCATGTGAACTGGGGTAGGCTCCCCAATGCACAAGATGATTATTCCACGAGTCCGGAGGAGAGCTTCAACGACGCCAACCTAGGATGGCCACATACCCCTATGCCCTACACGGAGGATGAACCGAGCGGGTTACACAGAGAGAGCCTGGAGTACAGTTTAGCCTCACCTCATGGTACTAGAAGGGAGTCGGGTGAGTTAACAACCTCGGCCAGAGTGCTTGGAGCAGCGCGGCAGGATCCGTCCTCAGAGCAATGGCCAGTGCCACCCCTTCCATCACCGGGTGACTCATTAGCGTTAGAGGAGGAGGAGTTTGACGAGGGACTTCCTCCTCCACCATGGCCTTCGCTTGACTACTCTCCACCGTCGGCGGCTGCCGAGGAACAGCGTATGGTCACCGTTATAGACAGAATGATGAGCGAGTTACAATTGATGAGGGACAGTGTAACTTCCAGTGTCACAGCCCATACTCGGCCACATTCTATCCCTCGTAGCTTGAACAGCCCTCAACCTAAACGAGGTCCTGGAAAGCACGACGTCCGGTCCTACACCCCGGGTCCAGAGCCCTACTTGCCCATCTCCTGTACACAGCCCAGTATGTATCGCACAGATGCGGGATCTTCAACTCAGTACCCAGCCAGGCCTGATACAAGTCAATCACACCCTACTCGAGGCAGACAGTTCTTCCCAGCATCGGTGACTCTGGGAGGAGGAGACTACAGGGGCCCCGCGCCGAAAATTCCTTTCTTCGTCCATAAGGACCCGATGGAGTTCTCTCGGCTGAAACTAGCCCTAGCCAATCTGCTACCCATTGACGCTTCAGAGCTTTTTAAGTATCAGATTCTGGTGGATCATGTGAAACTTGAGGAGGCCTGTCTCATTGCCGACTCCTTTATTAACTCGCCCAGGCCATACACTGACACCATGGCAGCCATGACCGAGAAGTTCGGCCAGCCGCACCATGTAGCATTGCAGAGGATCGCTGCAGTGATGGATTCATCTGAGATCAGAAGAGGAGATGTCGCTGCCTTTGAGAGGTTCTCCCTGCATGTACAGTCACTTGTGGGTATGTTACAGACACTGGGCCCAGATGGAGAAGTCGAGCTGAAATGTGGCTCACATGTGGCACGACTCCTCACCAAGCTTCCGACAGAGATGAGAGCGAACTTCAGACGTCAGATGTTCCATCGTTCCGGACATACTCATACGCTGCTCGACCTGGCGGAGTGGCTCCGATACGAGTCGTGGTGCCAAGGTTACGACAACCCTTCAGACATCCGTATCCAAGGGCTGTCAGGACCTCGAGCCGAGAAGCGACGGAGCAAACCAGTAGCTACGGTGCTACATGGAGCAGAGAGCTATACGTCGAACCGAGGATTGAGACAAGAGGGTCAGAACTCATCTGTGCCGAAATGGAAGAGCAAATCCAAACCCTACTGTCCATACTGTGAGGGCACAGAGCACTTCTTGAGTAGGTGTCCAGTCATTCAGAGACTCACCAAAGAGGAGGTCATTGAGTGGATCAGGGTTAATAAGAGATGTTGGAGATGCGGGAGAGCACATCAGGCAGCGCAATGTGACCTCAAGAAACTCTGCGAGGTGTGTCAAGGGAAGCATCTGAGAGTCTTGCATGACGCCAACGCACACCCCAAGGCTGAGCCACCGAAGGCTGGAAGCTGTCTGGTGAGCACTAGTACAGAAGTTCTCTACCTGGACAGACCATCGGCCCACTCTCGTGTTCTGCTGAAAGTCGTCAGAGTTCTCCTGCGCAACAGGGACAGGACATTAGACACTTACACAGTCCTGGACGATGGTTCTGAGCGCACAATGCTCCTCCCCGAGGCCGTTGATAAGTTGGGTTTGGAGAAGAAGCCTGAAGACCTTGCTCTCCGCACGATTAGGCAGGAAGTTCAAACCCTGAAGGGAGCTGCTGTCTCATTTAAAATATCATCCTCTACCAATCCTAAGCGAACATTCCGGATAGTGGAGGCCTTCACCTCTCAACGCTTGGGTCTAGCAGACCACTCCTACCCCATCGCAAGCTTGAAGAGGAAGTACAAGCACCTGGCAGATCTTCCCCTTGAGGCATTCAATCACGTTAAGCCGCTCGTGTTAATTGGCGCTGACTACCCCCATCTACTTAACCCTATCGAGCCAGTGAAGATGGGCCCTCCTGGAGGTCCGGCCGCCATTCGCACGAGACTGGGATGGACTCTTCAAGGACCCGCACACCTTACACAGTGGGCACCGAGCACCCAGCAGTGTCTCTTCACTAGTGTCTCACCCCAGATGACGGAGTTGATGCAGAACGTGGAGAAGCTTTGGAAGATGGATACACAGCCATACCAGAGCGTTAAACTGGCAATGAGGTCGAAGCAGGATAAGGAAGCAGTTAAGCTCCTAGAGGTCAAGACAAGGCGAGTACAGGTCGCAGGCGTCCACAGATATGCCACGCCTCTGCTACGGAAACGAGACATTCCCCCTCTTCAAGCTCCCAAGGAAGCCGTGCTACCCAGCCTCAGAAGTTTGGAGAGACGCTTGGCCAGGGACCCTCTATGAGCCGTTGAGTATTGTGCTGCGATCCACAAGTTGGTGGAGACAGGAGCAGTCAAAAAGATTGACCAAAGGGAAGCCTCAACCAAAGATGAGTCATGGTATATACCCCACCATTTGGTGAGCCATAACGGAAAGAGTCGTTTGGTGTTTAACTGCTCCTTCCAATTCCGAGGTCGTAGCCTCAATGATACCCTCCTTTCTGGACCGACATTGGGAGCCTCTCTCCTGGGCGTTTTACTGCGCTTCAGGGAACGTGCAGTAGCAGTCAGTGGTGACATCAAAGGCATGTTCCACCAGGTTCAGCTCTTACCAGAAGATCGGTCGCTCCTCAGGTTTATCTGGAGGGACATGAAGAGTGAAACCCCCCCTGATGTCTTCGAGTGGCAGGTCTTACCTTTTGGCACTGCGTGTTCACCGTGTTGCGCCACCTTCGCTCTCCAAATGCATGCGAGAGATCATGGGGGTCCAGGAGAAGGAGTCAGGCATTCAGTGGAGCACTGTTTCTACGTGGACAACTGTCTTCAGAGTGTGCACACAGCAGAGGAAGCTAAGGAGCTGGTGGACCGGCTCAGGGAAGTGCTAGCATCTGGAGGGTTTGAGATCAGGCAGTGGGCCTGCAACATACCTGATGTCCTTCGACACCTACCTGCAGAGGCGAGGTCCGACAGCATGGAGAGATGGCTTTCGCACGATGAACTCGGACTTTCAGAACCAGCCCTCGGACTCAGCTGGCATTGGGAGACAGACACCTTAGGCTACAAGAGCCGACCTCTGGAGTATGGACCACTTACCATGAGGAATGTTTACAAGGTGCTCGCCCGGCAATATGATCCCTTGGGATTTATTGCACCTTACACGACCCGCGCAAAGATGATCGTCCAGAGCATGTGGGACAAACCGCGTGACTGGGATGACCCACTGATCCCTCAAGATCTGCAGAAAGCATGGAAGGAGTGGGAATCAGAGTTACACCTGCTGCCACGTGTCTCATTATCCCGGCACTATGCTTCGACTCAAACCGATCAGATGGTTGCTTCCAGACAGATCCACGTGTTCAGTGACGCCTCTGAAAGGGCCTACGGAGCAGTCTCTTATCTGAGGACAGAAGATACTGAAGGACGGGTTTACCTGGCATTCCTGGCGGCTAGATCCAGGGTAGCACCCCGGCGACAGCATTCCATTCCGCGCCTAGAGCTCTGTGGTGCCTTGACCGCTGCCCAATTGGCGAAGACACTCGAGAGAGAACTGACCTTGAAGACGGATCAGACAATCCTTTGGAGTGATTCGACAACAGTGTTAACCTGGTTGCAGTCGAAATCATGCCGCTTCAAGGTGTTCGTGGGTACTCGAGTCTCCGAGATCCAGGAGTTGACAGGAAAGAGTACCTGGCGCTATGTTGATTCTGCGCGGAACCCAGCAGATGATGTGACCCGTGGGAAAACTCTGGCAGAATTGGCTATGCCGAACCGCTGGAGCCAAGGGCCATCCTTCCTTCACAAGGGACCTGCTGAATGGCCACCCTCACCTGGAAAAGCACCAGAAGAGGACATCACGGAGTACAAGAAGTCTGCTACATGTGGGGTGATATCTAGAGCAGACAGACAGAAGACTCACCTGGGCCAGTCATACGAGTCCTGGAAGGATATGGTTGAGTCCATGGCGCAGGAGGTACATGGGGCGGCAGACCGGGATGAGCCCTTGATAGCGGCTGACTACCGGCAGGCAGAGATGACTATCTTCCGGAGAGTTCAGGCTGAGTGCTTTCCGGAGGAGTTGCGTCACCTAAAGGAAGGGAAAGCGGTACTTCGAAGTAGTCGTCTCCTAACTCTGTCCCCGGAGCTGGACCCCGATGAGGGAATCATACGAGTCGGAGGAAGACTCCGACGTGCCGAATGGTTAGACCCTGCATTCAAACATCCTGTTGTCCTGGACCCCTTGCATCCAGCGACAAAACTCCTTATCCAGGACTACGATGCTCGTCTTTGTCATCCGGGTCCTGAGCGAGTATTCGCAGAGATGCGCCGGGTCTTCTGGATTCTCCGTGGTAGGGAAGCAGTTCGGAGGGTGCAACACCAGTGCAAGGAGTGTCGAAGATGGAAGTCTAAGCCGTTGGTCCCGAGGATGGCCGACCTACCAGTGGCACGTCTACGCTTATACAAACCGCCGTTCTACTCCACTGGCGTCGACTGCTTCGGGCCTTTCCAGGTCAAATTAGGACGACGCTCAGAAAGGAGATGGGGCATTATCTATAAGTGTCTTGCCACCAGGGCGGTGCATCTAGACATCCTACACAGTATGGACGCGGACTCGTTCCTGATGAGTCTCAGGCGGTTCATTGCTCGTAGAGGCACTCCAGCTGAACTCTATTCCGACCATGGTACGAACTTTAAGGCAGGAGAGAAGGAGCTCCGTGAGTCTTTTAACAACATGTCTTCCGACCTCCAACGGCTCCTATCCAAGCAGAAGATTGACTTCCACTTCAATCCACCTGCAGCTCCTCACTTCGGGGGAACCTGGGAGAGGGAGATCAAGTCAGTTAAGGCTGCACTGTATATGGTCTTAGGAGTTCAGCCTATCTTTGAGGAGGTACTACATACTACCTTACTGGAGGTAGAGGCAATACTGAATACCAAACCTTTGGGCTATACCTCATCCAGTGTTGATGACTTGGACGCCGTGACTCCTAATGTCCTCTTGATGGGGCGGCTTGATGGAGCACTGCCTCCAGTAGTTTATCCTAAGAGTGAGGGACTAAGCCGGCGGAGATGGCGACACTGCCAAGTTATAGCCGATCACTTCTGGGCAAGGTTCATCAGGTGTTACCTGCCAACCCTTCAATGCAGGCAGAAGTGGCATGGTGTCCCAGCTGATCTGACAGTTGATTCAGTAGTCCTGTTGATGGACCCTCAGTTCCCCAGGGCCCTTTGGCCAGTTGGCAGAGTGGTTAAAGTACATCCGAGTGCAGATGGTCATGTGCGATCCGTGGACGTGCAAGTCAAAGACAAAGTATATACACGGCCAGTTGCCCGGCTTATTACTCTTCCAGTCATTCCAGATGCTGAGGAGGATGAGGAATGACCCTCTACGGACCAAATTTAAGATGAGCCTTTTACGTGAGCAAATTGCACGCAATTTGGGGGCGGCTGTGCAAAAGGCCCTTAATAAGATGGTGTTAGAGTACAGTTGCACTATTTTAGTTGGGACTCTTATTATGAAGTCTGTAGGGAGTGACCGGAAAAGCAGCCATCTCTTCCGCTCGGTGCGAATGACATTGCATCAGCCGCTGCTAGCAATCGGGTTCACCGCAATCACGAACAGCTGAAGACGTGCATCAGAATCATTATCGCCTTTCAGGTGGATGTATCTTGTGTTTGTGTGCGTCCTATAAAGAGTGAGTGTTATTCCGTAATGTTCACTGATTGATGCTCGTTATCAGTAATGACGCAGTTATCGGCTGTATAATGTTACATGACGATGTTGATTAATCCGTAACAGCTCTTATAACTTATCTGTCGATCTTTAAAGTTCAGAGTTATAATGTTTATACTGTTATAGTAAATAATGTAGATAAATAGTGAAAGTAAATATGATGGAAGATGTTATATCCAGTGTTTATCATTGTTATGAGGGGAGCAGCCTATAGTCAGTATGTGGATGATGATTTGTAATGATGTTACTGTTATTGAGTATTGCTTTTGTGTGTTGCAGAGAAACCACACACACACATACAAGCATCTACATCCTTTACTACGAGCACGCCAAACATGTCTATGCCAGCTAATGGTTATTCAGCCCATTTTATGAGCCAAACCCACGTCAGTTGAAGCAGGGCCTACTGACCGTACTCCAGGTCTCAGCTAAGTGTGCTTAACCTGCTCACATCGTGTCATTGTCCACCAAGCCTTGCATGTGCAACAGCAATCGTCTTCATGCTCAAACACAGTCAAGGAACTCCATTCCCTCTGGAGGCTACTCTCATCAGTCTACTGCACTATTGATCTCAAGTTTTCATAGCTTGTAAAGTTTAGCTAAAGGCTGTCTCCTCCTCATGCTAATTCTGCATACCAGTGAGAATAAATCCAGTTCAAACTGATACTTCACTCTGTGGTGTTCTGACCGACACACCTGGTTCACTGCGATCCAACTAGCCCTAGCAGCTTCAGGTAGTTTTTCGCTACAGTAGCACTTACAAAATGTTTATCTTTTAAAAGAAAAAGAGAGGAACTCTTAAAGCACTATCTTTTAAAAAAGTCAAAATATGTTACACATAATTGCCTATAATGAGGCCATAACAATAGCAAAGGCATAACCATAAAGTGAAACATAAGTTCAACCTCAACACAAAAACAGTATCAACAATGCTTCTATTCCCTGAGAGTGAGGATACATTTTTTTCACTTGAAATTAAAGTGCAGTATTTGGAAACATATGACTGGAGTTCTTATCTAAACCTGGTGTCACTGTATATTTTTTTTAAAATATCATAGGTAACATGAAATCCAAAATGTTCCCACACACCAGACTTGACGCTGGCGTATCCTCCAACTCCGGTTATCCTTCCTTATCTCTCCCACTTGCCATTTCTATACGTGACGAGACCTGCAGCACTCCATACTCCACTTTTACTGCTTGTTCGACTTGAACCGGCGCTGCACAGACCGATCGACATCAAAGTACCGCGAGGTGGACAGTAACGAAGTACAAGTAATTCGTTACCGTACTTAAGTAACTTTTTAGCGTATCTGTACTTTACTTGAGTATCATTGTTTTGTGAGACTTTATACTTTGACTCAACTACATTTCGAAGTGAAAAACCTTACTTTTTACTCCACTACTTTCCTAAAACCTGTCGTTTCTTTTTACGTTCCTTTCCACGACATACATGCGTGACCAGTGACAGGTCCAAATAAGTGCACGTGCTCCGCAAGTGTACCAATCAGAACACATCGTGTGTCGTGCAGTTTGGGCGCTGCTGATGGCTGCGCCTGCGCTTTACTGTCCATTCATTTGCCGAATTTTCGCCTTCACGGTTGTTATAGCCAACGCAATAATGGAAAAAGCGCCAGATATTGAAATTGAGCACCCATGGCCATATTTAAGCGAACTATTTGAAGTAGTGGAAAGGAAGAACGAATCGTTCATTTTTAAGTGCCTTCTCTGTCTGCCTCAGAAGCATACGATTTCTTCTTTCAAGAATTCGCCGTCCAATCTAAAGAAACACATAGAGGTAAGTAATATTCAGTTTGACTGTGAAATTAATTAAAGGCTAATATACCTGTCGTTTTACCCAAACTGGATATAATACGCTCATACGTTGTGTTAATAATAAACGTGGACATCAGTTGCATTGTGCAAGGTTAAGCTAGGAAACTGCAGACTAGCAACATTAGCAAAGCTCATTAACACCAAGGCACTTGGCTAGAAATACAAATAGCCTAACGTTACCCCCTAAAAATGCCATTTACTTGACAAGCTCATTCATAGAATGTGTAGTATGTCTAAAGAAATTCAATGTAAAATGATGAAAATGCATTTAGGCATTTTGGCTTCTATTTGACTAGGTTTACATGCAAGGTATGATTGATTGGTAGCTACTTGAACAGTAGCCTGCGATTGATGTAGGCTAGCTAGTTATTCAGCCTTCTCGGCAGCCTACTGTACATGCAAAAAAAAACTATCTTCAAAATTATGAAATTGAGATATATTGCTGTGAAGATATGATGTTCATGATGTGTTTCCCCCTTTCTGTCCAGAGAAAGCATTCAAATCACTTGGAAAGATACAATGCCCTGACAGCCCCTCGAAAAAGAAAAGCTGAAAACCCAGTTCCCTCCACTTCCAGACAACTGAAATTAGGAGAAACGAAGATTGTGAATCAAACAAAGATAGACAACGTAGTCATACATTTTGTAATTCAGAGTCTTCAACCATTTACTGTGGTAGAACAGCCTGCGTTTCATGCTTTAGTGCAAGAGCTACAGCCTAATTCACGTGTGATGTCCAGAACTACATTGCGCCGGAAAATAGAAGAGGGTGCCCAAGAAATGAAGAGAAATATTAAACAAGCAATGTCCTCCATTGAATTCATTGCCACAACGACTGACTGTTGGAGTGCAAGAAGGAGAGGATTTCTCGGGGTCACTGCCCACTGGGTGGATCGAGATTCATTGAAGAGGTGCTCTGTGGCACTTGCTTGCCGGCGGATTAAAGGGCCACACACTTTTGATGTGTTGGGCAGTGCATTGAATGACATCCATTCCGAATTTGGCATAGAGAAAAAAATTGTTAGAACCACCACAGACAATGGGTCCAATTTCATAAAGGCATTTAGAGAATATGGAGAGCAACAACAAGATGAGAACAATAACTGTGCCTCCAGTGAGACTGAAGAGGATGCTTGCAGTGATGATGATGAACAGGAAGAGGAAGGTGTTGATGTTGACTTCATTGAGGTAACACCGATCTTAATGGAAGATGATGGCCTACAATTTCAGCTTCCAAAGCATCATCGCTGTGCATGTCATCTATTAAACCTTGTTGCCACAGTTGATGCAGCCAAGGCCAATTCCAGTGACTCCTATAAAAGACTGTCACGATCAGCTTTTGCGAAATGCAGTGGCTTATGGAACAAGACATCTCGATCCTCCACTGCTTCAGACATCGTAGAGGAAACATGCAAAATACAACTGATCCGGCCAAACGACACACGATGGAACTCATTATTTCTCTCTGTTGAAAGAATCGTGAGAATAATCAAAGATGAAGGAGAAGGGGCCCTGAGAACTGTATGCACTGCACTGAAGTTGCCAAAGGGGAAATGGAGTACAATTATAGTCCGAACAGCGTCACCACTCATCACACACACACACACACACACACACACACACAATCACTCACAGACAGACACACAAACACACACTCTCTCACAGACACACACACACACACAATCACTCACTCACTCACAGACAGACACACAAACACACACTCTCTCACAGACACACACACACACAATCACTCACTCACTCACAGACAGACACACAAACACACAATCTCTCACAGACACACACACAATCACACACTCACAGACAGACACACAAACACACACTCTCTCACAGACACACACACACAATCACTCACAGACAGACACACAAACACACACTCTCTCACAGACAGACACACACACACACACACAAGACTTAAGTGTTCTTTATGTTTGTTAGGTTGAGTTCAGTTGAAATTTCCTTTCTGGAGGAATTTGCCAGAACCATGGGTCCTCTCGCCAAAGCCCTCAACATCCTTCAAGCTGAGACGGATGTTCAGATGGGATGGCTTCTGCCAACTCTGACGCTCCTCATCAATAAGCTTGAACGAATCCACATAAATTCCAGGTAGAGATTCTTTCACCCCATGTTATTAAGGTGTATTCCTTATCATAAACAATTCAACTCCCTTAAAACTTCATATAGCATACGTGTAGGAAGTTAATGTGTGCCATTAGTAAAATGATTAAAAAGAGGCCTTTATGAACACATTGACCAAGAACACAATAGATGTAAGACCGTCAAATCATATTTAACAATTAAGTATTGGGATGCTGGTTGTTATTGTCATTGTCTCAGTATAAATGCATGCTGTAAATGTTGTGATATTGTACTGTATCAGTTTCTCTCCCCCACCTTACAGGTACTGCAAACCTTTGGTGGATGCAGTCCTAGAGGGACTACAAAAGCGCTTTAAAGACATGATGGCTGAACCAGAGTTTATTGCTGCTGCCATCCTACTCCCAAAATTTAAAACAGCGTGGACATCTGATGAGGACCTATTAAACCTAGGTATGTTACTATGTATGTACATATGTTTTGTTGCATTTTTATTACAGATGTCATGCGCTTAGTTCACAAAACAAAAGTAAACAAAAAAAACTATACAAGCACATTTATATAAGTTGATTTACTTAAAAGGGTGGGGGGTTGTGACCTGGATTCATATATATGCCTAAAAGTCAAGTTTGACTCAACCTAGACTGAGTTGTGGCCAGGGAAGTAAAGCTGATCTAATGTGGCATAGAACTGATCTTTGCCCTCATATGTCAGCTTTAGCTGCCTATCGATAACTATGCATATTGCTCCAAAGTAGTTCATTCTTTTTCCTCTGTACTGTACACCGGGATTGCCCTATCATTTATATAACATGATTTCTGGCATCTGTCCCAATATATGTTGTATATTAGGACTTGCCTACATCAAGGACCATCTGGAGGAAGAACGTTCACATCAGTCACCACCAGCCAATGGATCGAGTGCTTCAGATGATGATGACTTCTTTTCAAGCATGAAGACAACTCAGGGGCAGGAAAGTGTTAAACAGCTAGAAGGGTACCTTGCCTCTAAAGTAGACAACAAAGAGATACTGCAATCTTATCCTGCGGTTTGCAAATTGTCTCTTAAAATCAACACTGCCTTACCAGCTTCTGCTGCATGCGAACGTCTCTTTAGCACTGCTGGACTGATTTTCAGCCCAAGAAGGGCAAGATTGGATGCCAGAAATTTTGAAAATCAGCTCCTTCTCAAACTAAACAAAAAATATTTTAGCTTTAGGTAGGTCATACAGTTAACAGTACTATTTCTGTTATTCTTCTGTTATAGCACATCACTACTAGTTAGTAGTTCTACATACTACGCAAGTCTTCAGGGAAATCTGGTGGTGTGTTAGTTTCTGTTTTTGTGTGATTTATGCAAACACTAACATTTGTTTTTAGAGTGGACATACAGTGTTGTAAGGAGTCATGTTTAGTAAATTGGAAAATAGACCCTGTGTAAACTTGAGTAAATATGTTTTTGCAAGTTATTGCACAGCTGTGAAATAGTAAAGGAGCAATGTGCCATGTGATAAAGGAGTAAGATTTCTACATTACTTCAAACAATAAATTGTTAAAGAAATACATGTCTAATGTGGTTTCCCCCAACCCTATTTATTCCTAATCATGTGGTTTCCGTTTAGTATGATGTGCTTATGATAATTTCAAAAGATATCAGTACCAGATATCACAAATACAGAACATAGTATTTTCAGAGTGGTGTTAGTGGGCTTTTTTTTTACCTTAAATGACTTGATTGAGTGTATAAAGGACATAACAAGACATTGGAACTACATTACACCAAATTACTTTTACTTTTGATACTTAAGTACATTTGAAGCCAAGTACTTTTATACTTTTACTCAAGTCGACGTTTAAAGGGAGCACTTCCACTTTTACTGGAGTAATATTTACACTAGGTATCTCAACTTTTACTTAATTACATGGTCTGTGTATACTTCGTCCACCACTGCGCGAGAGTGATTGAAAAGCATACGGAGCCGTTGTACTCGCGGTACTTTGATGTCATTCATCGATCGGTCTGTGCAGCGCCGGTTCAAGTCGAACAAGCGTCATATGTATGTCCATTGTCATGTCCACACATCTCTTATTTCGCGCGAAAAGTAAACACACTGTCTGAGGTCACGGGCACGAGGTTACATTGCGCATTGTCGAACCGTGAGACGCACACACGCACCGAACCGAGACAAGCGAACCGAACGGTTCGGATGTTTTTTCATGTACCGTGCCACCCCTAGTGAGACTTCGTAACCATAGGTAAAACCATGCATGGCTACTCACTCACTACCACTGTAATAAATGCCTAAACAGGTAAAAACTATACACACAATTAATTATATATTCCTCTAGCCCCCTAAATCTAATGCAATATAAATGACTATAACATAAATTCAATATAAATATTCCACATTTTTGCCCAAACCATGGTAAATTACTACAGTACATTCACGGTAAATGTTTGTAAGGGTGATTAGGGATTTATAGTCTTATCTAACTTCGTTCATGGCACAATGTTTCTGCTATTTTCCTCATCAGTCGTGTTGGGAATGTTGAGGCTGTTTCATCCGATTTAAAACTAGTTAAAATCATTGAGTGATTTGTGGTTTGTAACAGAGAGATGTGTCAGATTGAAACGCTTCTCACTGGATGTCGCAACGATGTTTAATAATAGTGTCCGGGACCGGGAGTAAACGCAACTCCTTTAAGCTTGCGTTCCGTTATCCATTGGGCCAGGGCCGGAGTGGGGCCACTTTTCAGCCCGGGAGTTTCAGGCCTAACTGTACGTTCACACCGCCAGCGACAAAGAAGCTCTGGCCGCCCTGCCAAGGACGCTTGTCAAAAAGTACGGGGAAGCTTGTTGACGCTTTGGCCGCTCTGACGTAGGAGGGAGAAGAGTGTCACAAAATTAAATGTAATAAACTGAAAAAAACAAGCAATACATTGAAGAAACCTTTTATAATGACGGCATTTTTATAACCGTTGGAGAAAAAAAAAGAATAGCCTAATTAGCTATTATTATTATTATTATTATTATTATTATTAGCCTATTATTTGCATTTGCATTTGCATTAGTGCAATTTATCAAATCGGTGTTACCGTGAGCAAATGAATTGCATTCCCGCTTGAAATGAGCGTTCGTAAATATTTCAAATAAAAGTTGCGCTCATTCTCAAACACTGGATCATGGATAATCGTGAAGTTGTTGTGTTTGGTGCTGCTGTATTGTATTTGCGGAGAAGACGTCGGACTTGGATTTTGGGTTCATGTCCTATATGCAAACAACGTCATATCATAAATGATAGGAACCCCAGCAACGGTGATAGCTTCTCCTCAATTTTCTCGGAACTAATGTTTTGGTAGGAAGGATAGTTTACATGGTATGTTTCTCTGGAATCAGCCAGCGCGAAGGACGTCTATATTCCGATTGGTTGCTGGCTTTTGCCGCTGCTTGCCGCTGAACCGCGTCATAGCTCATTACCATAAAGTTGAACTTTACCATAAAGTTGAGCTACTTTCAACTTTCTGATTGACGCTCAAAACGCTCAAAGCGCCCAAAACGTGACGCCGATGGATTTGACGCTCCTTGCAGCTGAGAGAAGCCAGCTTCCATTGAAAATGAATGACTTCCGGTAGCTTTGGAAGCTCAAGTCGGCGGCGGTGTGAACGTACAGTAAGACCGGCCCACTTTTTCCATGGTGGTGGAAATTGGATGAATAAAAGCAACAGTTCAGCTCTTACCATTGTGTAGTTTTTATTAATACCATGGTTCAACAAATAATGTAAAGGTTAAATAATAATTACTAACTTAAGCTGAGAAGTTAACAAAAAATATTCCACTATTCCACAAGGATAGGTTGATAAATTAACAAAAGCATACTGCTCTTTCTTACATTAAATAACTTTAATTCATATTGTTTACTCTGGTATCCTCTAAATGTCAGAGAAAATAACAGAATCAGAGATTATTTTTTTTAAAGAAAATTGTACTTTGCATATTATACTGTAAAAACACATAATTATAGTTGATTTTATAGTGCATCTTAACTAGAGATGAAATGTGAGATATAAGTTTTATGTCGAAAACCAGCAAATAACAAATATAATTAGCATTAATATGCACTTTTTGTTTACATAAACATTAAAATAACAACATTAAAAATGATGGCCAGATTTTAAAGGAGTGTCTTGCGACATGTTAGCCTATCTACTATGTAGCCTACAAGTTCAAATAAGTTTCGACAAAAAAGATTTATAAAAAGAAACCTCGCATTTCAGCCTTTAAATAATTTTTATAGAAAGAATGAGTCAAAAAAGATAAATTATTGACGTTTACAATGCACATTAGCTTATCTTTTATTATTAATAGTAAAATTTAATATTAACATTAATAGTCCACAGCGACAAAGACAATCATCTCGCTGCGTCTGGAAAAAACGAGCGCGTCGCTTCAATTATGAGCTTCCTACATTTGAAATAACGAACTTGAGCGCGCAAAATACGCGATATGTGAACGGCCCCTTTACGAGCTACCTCCGATCAGGTCACGAGCTGCTTGGAGCTCGCGAGCGGCGTGTTGGAGACCCCTGGCTACTGTACGAGGTAGAAGTATAGAGAATGTTCAAAAAAATTAATAATAGATATTAGCCTACCTAATTATTTTATAGAAGGGAGTTTTAGGTAATTTGACTCATATACTTCATACTTCTAAGCAACAGTTATGATTAGAGGATGAAGAAAAGAGGACAGGAAATGACATCATTTTAATGTTCAATCATTGTTCAATCATCTTCATTTGTTATAAATAATGTAGGAACAGTAGCCTAATAGATGAATTTATGACAAGAGTGCACCTCAAACAATCTACATCATTATAGTTTCTGACCTTTGTCACAAATAGTCGATGCACACACTTTTAATAATTTAAACTTTGGTTTGTAATGCTAAAAGTTCATAATAAAACATAATCTAGTATTTGTCAATACACAAAATGATAAAATAATATTTAAAAAAGTAAAGTAAAAAGTCCTCTAAAAATTATAATATATATTAGGCCTATATATTAGTGCTGTCAAACGATTAAAATATTTAATCGCGATTAAAGCGCATTAATGTCATAGTTAACTCGCAATTAATCGCACATTTTTATCTATTCTAAATGTCCCTTGATTTCTTTTTGTCCCATTATTATTTTTTTTCTCATTTTAATGCTCTTATCAACATGGAAAAGTGGATCGGCAGTAAGTTTGTTCTTAGTTGTGGTATCCATGTGCAGTGCTTCTGTCTGAAGTCATCCCTGTCTTTGACGATGGGCCCATCAGCTGTGCTTGGCCATCAAGTGGTAGGCTATTTCAGACTGGACGTGCTGCGATGCAGGGCTCTCAAGTGTCACGCATTGAGCTCGACAGTCACTAATTTCGGTCTTTTGTCACGCACTCCCGCCACACATTGTATTTCTCACGCAGAAAAACTATTTATAATATATTTAATATGCCGCAGCGCACAACATTTCTCTGGCCGCGCCGCGCTCACTGTGGACCCGGCAGGAATCAAGCGCGTCTCCTCTCGTGTTGTTAGTCGAGCAACACAATAGCCAATCAGAAAATAGCACTATTGTATCTGGGTAAGATTTAACGCAACAACCAAAGAAAAAAAAAAGGTGACAGTTAAGGAAACATCATAAATACTCACAGTTTGGTTTGCCGCTATTAATGCTGTTTTTTCTGAATAGAATCGGCGTGTTTTTCTGTTCTGGTTCATTAGATCGTAACGTTTTGTCCTTTTTGTTCCCCATTCTTCTCTTTCTCGCTTGTCACATGTTTAATTATTCTGTAGTTTGTGAAGCTCCATATATGTTCTCCCATACGGTAATTTCTCATATATTTTGCCTTTGGTAATTTCTGTTCAAAAGAATACAGTATGCAGTATGCAGTTTAGAGTGAAGTTTAAATTCAGTTAATGATTGTTGAGCAATACAGGTTTACATTTCAGTTTCACTATAATAGAGACATAAATGTCTGGATTTTAATTAATTAATAAAATCTCTTTAGAGAACAATTAAAGAAAGTGTTTTAGTCACCTTGTGATGAGCAGAAGAGAGGACACATCCAGTCACAGTGCAGATCTGAGAGATCAGACCGTTTAGAAAGATCAGCTTTATACAGTGTGTGTGTTAAACTCCTCCTCTGGTGATACTATAGGCTGATGCAGGATTTGAATCATATTGAATCACAGTACACAAATTTTAAAATTTTAATCCATTAAACTTAAAGTTTTCAACACATTCAAATATGTCTACAAAAGTAGTAGAATTCACTTAGATTTTTATAGTAATGCATTCAAACTTAAATAATGTATGTACAATATACTTATTTGTTTAATTACATATGATATCCAGGCTAACAGTGTGTCTCTTCTGAGATCATCATCACTTTTATGATGGACTGATGGTTTCAATTCACTGCCATTATAAAGCTTGGAAGAGGCAGTGTATTTTTTAATTATTTGTCTGAAAGAAGAATATCATATAGGCTACACCTAGGATGACTTGAGGGAATAAATCATGGGCTAATTTTCATTTGAAAGTGAACTACTACTAAGAAGCCGAAATGGCCGAATAAGTTTTTCCATCATATCTAGATCTTTTGCAAATATAGCTATATCTTAATTCCAGGCAAGATAACCATCTCATGTGAAACTTATTAATAAACAAGATACCACAGATATTAGACAGGATACCACACTGAACAGAAAACGGAAAAAGCAAATAGCATGTCAAGCCCACAAATAGAATTATATTTTCAGTGTAGAAGCGAACGAAATGTCTCATCTGAATAGAACACATGAATATGAGTATAACTAAGAGTATATGATATTAAAATATACAATAGACAAAAAGCATAAATGGATCAATACAAGAATAATATTTGAAAGGATTAATCATAAAAATAACTAGAATAATTTCTAGAATAATCATATGCATTTTTTTTCTTATACACCACACGTTTAACAAGATTACATCTTTAATATGAATGAGTATTTTTATTTTTATACTTTTGAGTTGCATTTGTTTGGTTCTTTGTTCAATCTCAAACAATTATGTTCTTTTTTTATTATTAAGAGTTAATTGTAAACTGCAAACATTAGACTGCTGAAATTAAATGTATTTAACTGGAAGTGTTCCGTTTACTCTACTAAACTATAATTACTAGAAACAAAACAAACTAAATAGAGAAAAACTAAATAGAAATCTGTTCATAAAATAAAAACTAACAAAACCATTAATGAAACGAACTAAAACTGAAATGTATAGGAAATTTCAGAAATGATATTAAAATAAAAACAAATTTAAAATTGCAAACCAATTGTATTCATAGAGCGGTGAAGGCATTGCCTCCTGTCACGTGACTTTCCCCCATTGGTTCTCCATTACCCCGCCCCTTTCTGTTAAAGTCAATGGGCTCAGAGGAGGCAAGACTCCGCTGTAACTTTACCTGGACAGTGTTACTTTAGAACAGGGGTTCTCAAAGTCTATATTCAAAGGTCCAAATCTGAATTTTCATCAGTGTCAAAGGTCCGAAACTATTGGGGGGGGGGACTTACATGCGCTTCATGAGGCACACACACATAAGGTCTCTCGCTCTCTCCCTCTCTGCCGTGCGTGGCTACACGGTTTGGAGCTCGCGAGCTCGAGATTCCGGGAGATTTGAACTAATTTGCGGGCATCAGGGAGCCGCTATCAATATGCGGGAGACTCCTGGAACTTCCGGGAGACTTGGGTTATCTGTGAACGCATACCTCTCTGTCCAATCATCTTTGAAAACTCTATTTTCTTCGTCAACTTTTCTTTTCCTGGACAATGACATCCTCCACATCCATTCAAACGCTTACTGCGGTGAAGTGTCGCGTCGCGCCCGATTACGTCAAAAGTCATATGCTCACTGTATGTCAGGGTTCTGTCACTTCTGTCTTGTCTATTTCTTGGTTTTGTGACAGAGCCCTGACACTCATGTTTTGTCTTGTGCTGTGTAGCACGCAGCTTGTTAAGACTAGCTGTGTGCTTTCATGTTGTCTTGTTTTGTGTGAGCACATGGCTGGTGATTTGTTTTAAGTCAAGTCAAGTCACCTTTATTTATATAGCGCTTTTTACAATACAGATTGTATCAAAGCAGCTTCACAGTGATAACATGAAAATAATATAACAAAGTTTGTTTCTAAAAGAAAATTGCGTCAACGTCCACCTTAAGTAAGGCAGATCAATAATATTATTGAATATTAAATGTCCCCAACTAAGCAAGCCAAAAGCCAAGGCAACAGTGGCAAGGAACCAAAACTCCATCAGGTGACAGAATGGAGAAAAAAACCTTGGGAGAAACCAGACTCAGTCGGAGGGCCAGTTCTCCTCTGGCCAACGAAGGAACAGTGCATGATTCATGATTCGGGCAGCATTACAAGTCAGATTGGATCGGAACATTTAGAATATTTATCCATTTCCATCTTTTGGAAGTCCAAGTAATCACGCCGGTGTTGAGACGAGTTGTTGAGGATCAGTGCCGTCCACCATAGAGGGTCCATATCGCCGGTGTTGAGTCGTCTCTTCACAGGCTTTGTGATTGGGGTATCTGAAGTCTCCGTGAAAGGCTGGATACAAACTGGAGCTGACGAACGCCGTTTTTCTACGAGATAACAGCAGAAAAGCAAAAAGGGAAAATAATTAGCGTAGCTGCTGTTCATAATGATTTCCATAACACGGGCGTAAATGATAAAAAACATGAAGACAGTGATTCTTGCGTCCCAGAGTCACCCCCCTCCGTCCCCCACTCAACTCAGTCCAGCTTACTGACCTCTACATCCCTCCTGCTGCTGAGACCTAACCACAATCTCACAATCTCTCCGCAGCCCAACCATTCGCGCCGACCCGTTTGACTAAGGCTGTCGAGCCCCACTGGTGCGTTAATATGCAGTTTCAGTGGCAACGGTTCCGTATGGCATACCACCTACCGCAAAACACAATATCTGCCCAACCACCCGTCATTCACGCAATATACACAGGAACGTAATGACTGTAAATACTATGCAACCTATACAAATAACCTACAGACTCTTCAAGTTTTAAAATATTAAAAGCATTTGATCTGATTCAGCAGTGGTATAAAAGGTAAGCATTATGTAAATGCTTGGCTAAAGAGATGCGTCTTTAATCTAGTTTTAAACTGGGACAGCGAGTCAGAGCCTCGAACAATATCAGGAAGGCTATTCCAGAGTTTTGGAGCTAAATGTGAGAACACCCTCCCTCCTTTAGTGGACTTAGATATCCTAGGAATGACCAGAAGCCTCGAATTTAGTGATCTTAAAGAACGTGATGGATTGTAGGGCGATAGAAGGTCCATTAAATACACAGGAGCTAAACCATTTAGGGCTTTATAGGTCAGTAATAGTACTTTGTAATTGATACGGAACTTGATAGGTAACCAGTGTAGAGATGATAAAATTGGTATTATATGATCATATTTTCTTGACCTAGTAAGAACTCTAGCAGCTGCATTTTGCACTAACTGTAGCTTGTTTATTGAGGATGCAGCACAGCCAGCTAATAAAGCATTACAGTAATCTAGTCTCGAGGTCATGAATGCATGAACTAACTTTTCTGCATCAGAAACAGATAGCATGTTACGTAGCTTTGTAATGTTTCTAAGGTGGAAAAAGGCTGTTCTTGTAACATATGAAATATGATTTTCGAAAGACAAGTTGCGGTCTAGTATAACACCCAGGTCTTTTACTGTAGTGGATAAAGTAACAGGACATCCTTCTATATTAAAGTTGTATTGTAAGTGATTTTGTGGGTAGTTTTTTGGACCAATAAGTAATACCTCCATTTTATCTGAATTTAGTAGCAGGAAATTACACGTCATCCAGCATTTTATATCTTTGAGACACTCTGTCAAATTAGATAAGTTAGTGTTTTCATCTGGCCGTGATGAAATATATAATTGAGTGTCATCAGCATAACAGTGGAAATTAATTCCATGTTTTCTTATAATATTACCAAGTGGCAGCATGTATATTGAGAATAGCAGAGGGCCTAACACCGATCCCTGCGGCACTCCATAGTCTACTGACGTTATCTTCGATTTTTCCCCATTTAAACAAACAAAATGGTAACGGTCCGATAAGTACGATCTAAACCAGCTTAATGCCTGTCCCTGAACACCAGTGTAGTTTTGTAGTCGATCCAGGAGTATTTTATGATCGATAGTGTCGAACGCAGCACTAAGATCGAGTAGAACTAATATTGAGATACAGCCTTGGTCAGAAGCTAAAAGTAAATCATTTGTAATTTTAACTAGCGCAGTTTCTGTGCTATGATGCGGTCTGAATCCTGACTGAAATTTATCATACATCTCATTTTCTTGCAAGAAAGAGCACAATTGAGCGGACACAATTTTTTCTAGTATTTTAGACATAAATGGAAGATTTGAAATGGGTCTGTAATTTGCTAGGTTATTTGGATCTAATTGTGGTTTCTTAATAAGAGGTTTTATAACTGCCAGCTTGAATATTCTTGGAACATGACCTAAAAATAAAGACGAGTTAATAATATTGAGAAGAGGCTCTTCCACTACAGGTAACACTTCTTTCCGAAATTTAGTGGGTATTGGATCTAATAAACATGTTGTTGGTTTAGATGCAATGATAAGTTTATTTAGCTCTTCCTGTCCTATAGTTGTAAAGCGGTGTAGTTGTTCCAGAGGGGCCATAGTTGAGGCTGAATCATAAGACACCATAAAAGAGTGTACATTTACAATTGTGTTTCTGATGCTTTCTATTTTCTCAGTGATGAAATTCATAAAATCATTACTACTATACTGTAACGGAATTTTATTTTGCTCTGGTGATGTCTGTATATTTGTTAGTCTAGCCACGGTGTTAAATAAAAACCTTGGATTATTTTGGTGATTTTCTATTAGTTTGCGGAGATGCTCAGCCCTGGCTGCTTTTAGAGCCTTTTTATAACGTGACATACTGTCTTTCCACGCGATTCTAAAGACCTCTAAATTAGTTTGTTTCCATTTACGCTCTAGGTTACGAGTTTCTCTTTTGATAACATGCGTAGCACTGTTGTACCATGGTGCTTTAGTTTTCTCTCTAACCTTTTTTGATCTAATTGGTGCAACAATTTCTAATGTACTAGAGAAAATGGTGCTCAAACTGCTAGTCATTTCCTCTAGTTCATCTGTTTGTTTGGGTTCACTGAGCAGCTGAGATAGATCAGGTAAGCTATTTGAGAATCTATCTATAGTGGTTGGAACGATTGTTCTGCCTGGTCGATAACGTGGCGCAACATGACAAATTTCAGCAGTACGTATTATACAAGTTACCATGTGATGATCAGTTAGATCGTCACTTTGCGGTATAATATCTATATCAGTTGGATTGGTTCCATATGATATAATTAAGTCTAGTGTATGATTTAGACGATGAGTGGGACCACTGACGTTTTGCTTGACCCCAAAGGAGTTTAATAAATCTGTAAACGCAGTCCCTAACGCATCATTTGTGTTATCTACGTGTATGTTAAAATCTCCAACAATTATTGCTTTATCGGCATTGACCAATAGATCTGAGAGAAAGTCTGCAAACTCTTTTAGGAAATCAGCATAGGGCCCTGGAGGTCTATATACGGTCGCCAAGGCTAGAGATAATAGGGATTTCTTTCTTACATCTAAGAGCGTAACATTTAGTACAAGTACTTCAAACGAATTAAACCTGTGACCTGTTTCCTGAGTAACATTAAGAATATCTCTATAGATTGTTGCAACACCGCCGCCACGACCGATCAGACGGGGCTCATGCTTATAACAGTATCCTGGTGGACTAGACTCATTTAGACCGAAATACTCATTTGGTTTAAGCCAGGTTTCAGTAAGGCACAGAACATCGAAATTATTATCTGTGACCATTTCATTTACAATAACCGCCTTAGGTGTGAGCGATCTAATGTTTAGAAGACCTAGTTTTAGAAATTGTTTTTGTTCACTGATATTTAGATTTTCAGGTTTAATTACAATAAGATTTTTCCTAGATCCTACAGTAAATTTATTATATGGCCTCACTAAACGAGGAATAGACACAGTTTCTATATAATGTTCTACACTACTTATATCAATTAATTTGGCACAGCAAAGACTGTGATTTGGACTTTGATTTTCTAGTCATACGGTGTGTAACGTCTTGGAGATGTTGTCCGACAGCACAGCCGCTCCGATTCTGCTGGGGTGCAGGCCATCAGCACGGTAGAGCCTAGGTCGCTCCCAGAACAGATTCCAATTATTTACAAAGAGCAGTTTCTGTTCATTGCACCATGACATTAACCATTCATTTAGTGTAAATAATCTACTGAACCTTTCCTGTCCTTGTCGGTACGTGGGAAGCGGTCCAGACACGATGATCGTTGCCTCAGGCGATGTGCTGCGTACCGTCTCGATCAGGCTCTTGTAGTCCTTCTTCAGAACCTCCGTCTGCCGCAGCCGGATGTCGTTCACTCCCGCGTGCAGCACCACAGCTCCGACGCGCTCGTCACCGTTCAGGATCTCGGGAACCTGTGCGGCGACATCAAGAACACGAGCACCAGGAAAGCAGTGAGTGCGCACCTTACCCTTACCTGAGGTAGCGCGGACATGACGGACCATGGAAGTGCCGATGATCACGGCGTCGTCACGTTCCGACTCGTGAAGGGGGGAGAAGCGGTTCCGGGTGGAGATCTCGAAGACCGGGAGGGGCGGTGAGGTTCTTGCTCTGGTCCTGGCTCGTGTCTTTTGCTGTGGGATCACCCAGGGTCCATGGTGTTGTGTCGGTGCCGGAGTGAATGATGCCAGAGATGATCGCGTCCTCCTGGGCAGAGAAACGCACGGAGTAGACGAAGTCGGAGTCAAAAAGTTACTAACCACTGACTTATGAGCATCGACGCGTGACGTTTCAAGCGCTGATCGCCGGTCCCGCAGCTCGGCTTGTTTCTCCAGCAGACCACGGATCTGTTTCTCCACCGATTCCAGCTCCAATCGTACCGAAATCAGCTCGAATGTGTCCTCACCTGCACTCAGAGGTAACGTTAGACACACATCCGATATGTTCGCCATTATAACAGATGAACAGTAAATTAGTAGTGATACTACCAATATCACTACTAATTTAGGACTGAAATGCTGGATATTACCTGTATCCTTTCAGTGAAACGGGTGTAAAATAAGACGGTCGGTAGGCGCGAGGCCACGCGTGAAATGCTAGCGGACTAAAGGCTAGTAGCCGAGATTCGCAAAGTTGGATCTAAGTAGCGATATCAAAGTAATCCGATTGTCTTTTATAAGGAATAGTAGCGAGGATAAGTTCCCATGATATAAAAATAGAAAGTGGTTGTTTATTAATGAGTTGAAAAGAAGAAAATCAAGGATTAATGAATCGATTCAACGGAGCTCGAAAAACAGACCAGTGGTTCTCAAACCCTAATCAATAAATTCAATAAAATCAATAAAAACTAGTAGTTTTACTGACCATGTGCTTGTGTTCAAGTCATGTTTGGTGTGAGCACATGGCTTGTCATGTATGTTTCCTTGTGCCATGTGCTCTCCTGTTGATTGTCTAGCCCCTCCCATCTTGTTACCTGATTATTGATTCATTTGCCCCACCTGTCCTCCCTCGTTACCTCCTTTGTTTGGTCTCCCTATTTATTCTCCCTGTGTTTGCAGTCCTGTGCTGTTTCGTTGTCGTATGTACCTGGTGTGTTACCCCTTGTGTCAAGTCAGTCAAGTCAAGTCATTTGTTTTCCCCTACGGGGTAGTTTTGTTTGCATTTATTTTTATTTTTAATAGTTAATAAAGACCCATTTTTCCTGCAATTGAGTCCATGCTTCATCTCCTCAACCCCACACCTGACACTGTATGTCATGGCAACAAAATCACGGAGGAAAACTTTAAATATCTCGCCTTCGTTTTAAATTTGGACCATCTCAAAAAATACATAAAAAAAAATAAACAAATGATTTTAACATGCGTTTATCAAAGCAGGAAATCCACACTTTTAATCCCTTACACACAATTAGTGCTCTTGAAATACGAAATGGAGGCGGGTCCGGATTGAATTCCCTCCGGGTACGGATCCGGACCGGAGTCCGGACTTTGAGAAGTACTGCTTTAGAAAAACACTGATTTATGTCATATTCTGTAATATTTGCGCATTTGTATTTTTGTAATATGGAATATTTTCTCAAATTTTTTGGTAATGTATTTTTTTTTCTTCAGATGAAGCGGCCCTGATTCAGATCAAGATCACAGACAGAAAATGTTCTTAGATTGAAATTTTCTAATATATCTTCTGTACAGAGATTGTATTTTAAATCTAGAAAAAGTAGATTTTTAAATAAGAAAAATGGAAAATCTTATTCGTCAACATTAGTTATTAGTTAACATAAACTATACTTCTATAACTATACTTCAGCATTTAATAATCTGTTGCATCTCCTGCGACGTACATCTTATTTTGCTTATGTACATGTGATGTGAGTGAGGTCAAGTATGTCGAGTGCTTAGTTTAAACATTGTGCATCAACTGTGTGCATGTATGGTTGTGGTTTTCCTGTTAATCTGCTTATAAACATGTTCAAGCTAATTCACACTGCAGATGTCACTGGTTTGGTGTGATGTTTGTTCGACTTGAACAGACACTACAAAGACCGATTGGTTATGCACTGCAAACATGCTTTCCTTACTTAGTATTTTTGTCTTGTTTCCAGTCCAAATATCTAAAAATTCTTAAATCAAGATGCATTTACTAGATGAGTAAAATACCATAAAATTGTAAGTCTTGTTTTCCAGGGGAATTCAACATTAAGTGATTTGTTGCTTAAAAAAAGCAAAACGATCTGATAATGGGGTAAGAAAAATAATCTAAATTCAAACAGAAACAATATTTTTTTTCTTACCCCGAAACTCACTTATTTTTATCATTTTATTTCCTCAGAAAACAAGACATAGTATCATATGGCATTTTACTACCTTTGTAAATTCATTTGTACTGGAAACAAGACAAAAATACTAAGTAAGAAAAGCTTTTTTTTTTTTTTGCAGTGTGACATCAAAGTACAAAGTTTACAAGAAGTTATCGTGAGAACAGCCACTATCAGGCATTCTACAGGGGTCCTAAAGTGGGACTCATCCAGGCCCGGATTGGCTAATCGGGAGCACCGGGAGAATTCCCGGTGGGCCGGTCTGTTTTATTGGCTTGGAGGCATAGACCGTATAAGAAGTGGACAGAGCCATCTCATTGGAACTCAGTTGAGACAGTTGAAGCCCATTTTTAGCGATTTTTGAGCACTTCCGTTCGTGACGCGCAGACTCAAACCGACTCAAACTAAGCTTGATGACGTGAGCAACCTGTCTGACAGACGTAAATCTTCTAGTAGCTGTGCGTGAAAATTACCAACGTTAATCTTGCAGAGACGGGGAACTTGAGCAAAGAGTTCTTTGGCGTGAGTGAGCAGGAGTAAGTATTCTGATTAATTATTAATTTGTATAGTATTTATTTTAAAGGGGTCATGAACTAGCTTTTTAAAAAATGTTATATTGTTGTCTGAGGTCAACTTATGACGTTCGCTCGGTTTTTACATTCAAAAACATCAAAATGAATAAGTAATAGGCTATTTTCTACCCTAGTTTTGAGCCTAGCTCAAAAACGCTCGTTTTTTATGTGCGTCTCGCATTGAAGACTTGGAAGTAAACGCCCACTGCTGTGAGTGGATAACAGTTTTGCATATTATAAGGAGTTTCAACTCACTCGTCAGTAACGATTAGACTGATACACATGTACACATAATTATTAGATATCAAACGATCTGTAACAATGCAATACTAGCCTATCAGATTATTATTATTTTTTAGATAAAAATTTTACTCACATATAAGTGTGTTGCACCATTCCTGTCGGATCCAATATAGAAGGCAAAGCACCGTTTTCTAATCTTAATCGGTCTGCAAATCCAGTCTCGACCTGTGTCTTGTTTACAAAACAATCCTCAGTGAAATGAAGCGAACAAACGGACAATGTTTTACCCACATCAGCTGGAACGTCATTAGAAATAAAGTTTAACCAAGCATTCCTATTGGAATCCAGAGGAAGCTTATGCAGCGACTGTCTTCTTCCACAACCAGGCACTGCACAATATTTTGTAAATGTCATGTTTATTGCTCGGTAGCTCGATCCGGTTTGTCATCACGAGGTAGGCCCATGTTATTTAGCTATGCGTGTAATGCGCGAATCGGTGGGCGGGGCTAAAGTAGCCGTGTTGAAGTAGGCGTTGATCTTCTTCAGCGGGGGTGGTGTTTTATCCTCTTTGACGTCAAAGTTCCCCACTTTGAAAAACGAGTCGTTTGCTGAGCCTGGTGTCAATAAAAGCATTTATTGGACTAACAAGGACGTTTTCAGTTCTGAAATTTACAGGATATTCTTATAATATGATGACCTCTTAGATGTCAAAAGCTCAAGGAAAATTTGATTTCTCAGTTCATCACCCCTTTAAAATGTATCGCCAGTACGCCATATTAAGTTAATGCATACTATTAAGAAGTGATGTAAAATGATGTTCAAGAACTTGTGATATGAATTCATACCCAATAGTTATTTAACCACCCCGTGATCGAATATTTTAAATATAATTTAAGCACTGGGAAATTGGGCATTGGTAAATATGCTTGCTGGTCACATAATTTATTATTAACATGATTGTAACTTGATGCACATGATCAGTGATGTAGTGGTGCCTGGAGAAGTGGGTATACTCTTTAATTTATGCCCCCAATATTTTTTTAAGCGTCCCAGCAAAGGATGTACGCTCTGTGTTATAAATAGTGACATGACTAGGTGCACCACAGAAGAGGTGCAGTTTTTGCAATTAATACTGGCCCACAGACAATAGGAAGAGACAACTAAATAATTATGTATTTTGAGTGACTATTCCTTAGTCCATCCACACATGAAAATTGGACAACTAGACTCTCACCTTGCAAATAGTCTGCACCAGTAGTTTATTTTGTGAACTATCTCTTAGAACAGCTGATTTGCAACAGATAGTGTAGGCCAGAGTGTGCCACCATTATAAGTTTACACTATCTGTTGCAAATCAGCTGTTCTAAGAGATAGTTCACAAAATAAACTACTGGTGCAGACTATTTGCAAGGTGAGAGTCTAGTTGTCCAATTTTCATGTGTGGATGGACTAAGGAATAGTCACTCAAAATACATAATTATTTAGTTGTCTCAATTCCTAGTCTGTGGGCCAGTAAAAATAAACTAATCTCTGACTGAAACACCATGCTTACCTCATCTTGAATATATCATATTAGATTAGTTTATTTTAACATTAAAATATCATCATCATTCAAAGAATAAAACAATATATTCAAAACAATGTGAAAACATAACAATATATATATATATATAACAAAAATATACATTTTACAACATTTTCATGAAAACCACAATGATATACTCATGCAGGGTTTCTAAATAAGTGCTTATATTTTTGGCTCAAGGGACTTAACTTCAGTAGGTAAGTAGCCCAATTTCATAAATATGAAATAACAAATAACTGATTTTTAATTTATAGTCAGTGCAGGTTTTTAAACCTGTCAAAAGCCTGTCTAGGTTAGGTTAGGTTAGGTTAGGTCTGTATACACTGGAAAGTAATTGGCATCACGCCACTCTGTACACTGGAAAGTAATTGGCATCACGCCACTTTAACCCCTGTCTACCCCTGTACTACAATATATTCCAGACACACTTGCTCTCTGCAGGGGTTTTCACACTGCATTGTCTAGAACGCACAGAAGAGGCAGCACGGTGGCTCTTCAACCAGGTCATTGTATACTTTCTAGGATCAAACTTTGAAGTAGGGGGTCCGTTGATGTTAATCATCATTAAGTTTGATATGTTTGAGACCAGTAGGACAGCCCTTTTGTCTGTGCTTATATTGTTCATAAGGCTAAAGTTCCTCTCACACTCTGCTGTGCTGACAGGGAATGTTTTCATACAGTTAATGAGTGGTTTCAGGTCATTGGGCTCACTGTTGGGCTCTTCCAGTAGGTCCTGCATCCCATTCAGTGCTTGGTCTGTGCACAAGTTAAATCGCTTGCACAGTCGCTTAACTTGTTCTTCTCCATGGCGGATGCTGGGGTTTGATGGCCATTTACTCTGATCAAGGATGCTGAGGTCCTTGATGGTCTCATCTTCGAAAGACAAGCGTTGCTCAAGATTATTCATAAGGCTTTGTAAGAACTGTCCTGGATTAATAGACTTGAGCTTTGTATTTCTTTTCAAGTCTATAGATCGATACACCCCACTCTCTTTTGCTTCTAAAGCCTCACCATATTTCTCACCTGGACTCTCTTTAAATGAATGTATCACTCTGATTGTGCGTTTCAGCAGATGCTCTGCTCTGAGGAGAGTTATAGAACGAGCCTGAAGCTCCTGTGACAAGACACCTAGTTCATGGAGTGTGTCATACATGAGCCCAAGGTCACAAATAAATTCAGGACTTTGAACACGGTCCAATAAACCTCTGTACATTTGCTTCTCTGTGTTGGACCTCCTCTCATCAGAACAAGCATTCTTAAAGTGCTGCACAAGAGCTCCCAGTGATGTCCCAACAGCATGAACAGTACGAAAACTACTGGCCACCAAGCGTACTTCCAAGACTCTGCCAATGCGAAGAAGTTGTGAGCCTACTTCAGCTGCTGCATCTTTGAGTTCACGCTCATTTTTGTTTGACATACTATACAGAGAATATAGCTTGTGCATAAAAGCTTTAAAGTGATTGACCGAGTTTACCTCATCAATTGCATCTGACACAGCTAGTTCAAGTCTATGGTTCATACAGTGCCATGCAAAAAGCTTTGGGAATTTCAAGGTCAACCTGGTTGCTACTCCTGACTTTTTTCCTAACATGACGCTGGCGCCATCAGTCACAAATGCTACCCAGTTTTCAAGAAGCCATTCTTCTGTAAAGCCAGCATTAGTTAAACAAGTGAGTAAACCCTCTACTATGCCATCTGCTCTCTGATTGTCCAGTTCAACAAGCTCAAGGAATATGAATTCAGGGCTTTCTTCTTTTTGGACTGATGCTTTAGCTGAAACTGTCATGACAGCTTTGTGACTTAAAGAAGAGGCCTCGTCAATTAGGACAGCTAACTTACTTGATGATGTTATTATGCTACTGATGATTTTGCTCTGCATCTCATTGGCAACATGTTTAATTATTTGTGTTGCACTGTAACGTGAATGAAGTATTGAGCCCATCTTTATACCATTCAATTCCTGCAGCTCAATGAGGCTCTCGTGGTCAGAAAAGGGTCTGTTCTTTTTGGCCAAATGGTAGGCTGTTCGAAACACAGCTTCGGTTTCCTTCATGTAGGACTCAGTCATAGCATCCACCGCATTCTCAATGACCGCTTCTTTCTGTTGTTCTCTCATCTTCACAACTTGATTGTGCGCCTTAGACAAAGCATGTTTCCTCACCTTATTTCTCAAGACTGACAGACTTGTCTCTCTACTTCCCTGGCAGGATGCTTGAATTTCAAAGTTCATCCATTCTTTTGAGAGAGATACACCTTGTTCTTTGACGATGCCAATGGAGTTCACACTGCTACAGACCAGGCACCCTGTGAAGCATAAACAATGTAACTACTGTATTCATATTTAGTGTCCATTTCTCCCACATACATGCAAGGACACAAATTGTATATTTCTCAGTGTTCACTGTTTTAGAAGCTGTCAAAACTAACAATCTACCTAAACTTACCCAATTTTTTGTTTTTGTATCCTAACCAAGGGTACTTGGATTTAAAATCTTCTTTTTGTTTGGCTGTCCACAGGTCTGGGCAGTCATTACTGGTATCTACATTAAACAAAAAAAACAAAAAAAACACAACAACATGAGTGATTGAATTATTAAGGGCTATAAATGTAACTATATAATTAACATTTATATATGTACTATATTTTATTTGGGGCTATAAATGAAACAAATGAAACAATTACTATAACATGAACATTACTAAATTGAGTTCATTGCCATGAGAATTTCAAACAGCAAAGGTAGCGGTCAAAATAATGAAAGCATTCAAGTAATGCATATTATATTGAACGCTCTTGTGGTGTGGGATGCATTTTTTTGGGCCAGACACACATTTAAAAAAAATAACATCTTAAGTGTTTAACTTCATCTTTCACTCTTAATGAAATTCCCCCTACACTGGGGGTAGGCAAGTTCGGTCCTAGAGAGCCGCTGTCCTGCAGGATTTGGCTCCAACACTGAAAAAAACCTCACCTGCCTATAGTCTTAGTAATCCATTGATTAGCTTGTTCAGGTGTGTTTGATTAGGGTTGGAACTAAATTCTGCAGGACAGCAGCTCTCTAGGACCGAACTTGCCTACCCCTGCCCTACACGTACAAGTGGTCACTAAATGGTTTAATTGTGTCACAAACTGTGACAATAGCATGCTTTACATTTGAACAGTGGCATAACTGGGGTACCTAAACATTTAACAGTCAGTTGCACACAATGTGAAGAACTCTGAATTGGCATATTATTGAGTCAACCAGAGTTTACAAACAATGCAAAATCTAAATTTATTTGTCACTGAATCATCCATTCAATTGATTCGTTCAAAAACACTGAATCATCCAGTAATCAAACAAGTGATGTTTTTATGAGTGAGTCATTGAATCATTAATTAAAATGTTAAAACTGAATTTAAGTCGTGATTCTCAACTTATCCAGAATTGTGCAGTTCTACTCCAACTGACGGTGTCTCCTATGACACGTACTGTTTTACACAGTGATAGGCAAATGGTCATTTCGAGCCCTGACAGATGTTATTAACAAAATTTACAAGCTCCTGCTATTAAAAGATGCTCACCTTGGTTGACGTCTTCATTCAAAGTTCAAGTTGAAAAGGCAGCATCTCTGTCACTGTCGGAATCGTCTCTGACTGGGGTGGGGAACGGAGCGGGCTCGGGCGCTGTCGCTTGGCTATCGTTAGCTGAGTTGCTGGCTAACAGCACCGATGTAGCGTTGCGAGGTCGTTTATTATTCTGAAAACAAATTTTTGTTTGTGTAGTTCGCTTCATCTTTCGTATTAATTATTCTTTAATTACATATTATAAAGGCCATATTTAAAAATTGCATTGAGCATTGACAAAATTCCAGGCAGCGAATCAGGCAGTGATTGACAGTCCTCTGATCCAATCTGGCGTTGGGCATTGTCAGATTGACGATACCCGCCTAGCCCAATAGCGTGCGTGCGCGTAGGGGTGGGGGAATCAAGGGATCACTGCATCACTGTCTTTACTGGGTGTTTTTTATTCACATGAGATTGGATTATCTACTAAATTATGCGCATCAGAGGGGATTTAGAAGTGGGTATACGCAATGCCGACTGAAAAAGAAGTGGGTATACGCCGTATACCTGCGTATACCCTGCACTACACCAGTGCACACATGATGTTGTATAACGTTAAAGTAACACCAGGTAGCTTTTGCTCTCGGGGTCCCCCTACAGTTGGGAAACAGTACTGTCCTCTACTACTGTCGTAAACTCTGTCATCGTGCATTTGTTGACAACCATGCTTGCGTCGCGTGTGAAATGTCTTCATCCCAGGTACAGTGGCATATATTTCAGCATGTCATATGAATATAATTTCATGGGTTTTATTTTTTTTCTAACGACAAATGATCGCGATGATCACGTTTACAAGCCAGTGTCATTAGTAGCCTAGTCTATTGGTTACCGTTTTACTGAATCTATATGATACTTCAATGTAATGTTTGAGTGGTAGATAATAACCATATATCGTCAATATTATAATGTCAAGCTACCATAAATAAATCTGCAAATTTTACAAATCGATTTGCATTATAGCTTGAGGCAAGACAAATAATCATTACCTGATTCATGAAGATAAACGGAGGATAAGATAGCTTCCGTAACATAGTCAGGCAGACAAAAAAACACCCCAGACTACGGGGTGTCATTGGTTGTTGCGTTAAATGTTACCCAGATACAATAGTGCTATTTTCTGATTGGCTAACAACACCAGACGAACAACACCAGAGGAGACGCGCTTGAATTCATGCCTGTTCCACAGTGAGAGCGGCGCGGCCAGAGTTTTGGGCGCTGCGGCATATTAAATATATTACAAATAGTTTTTCAGCGTGAGAAATACAATGTGTGGCGGGAGAGCGTGACAAAAGACCGAAATGAGTGACTGTCACGCTCAATGCGTGACACTTGACAGCCCTGCGATTTTAAGGAAGTGGGGGTGGTGGTGGAAGTGACGTATATGCCGTAAAGCAGTCGAGTTTTGTAGTTCTCTTTGTTCGCCGGTTACTACCCGAAACCCGAAGTTTAAAAGTACGATTCAAAACGCTACAGACCCCGTCAGGCTATGGCAGACTTGTCATTCAACCTATTGTTAGTCGATGTACCATCACAAGAGACTTGGAAATATATTATGAAGGTTGAAAAGTTACCTGGTGTTACTTTAATTGGCGCCGAATATAACGTTAACCACAAAATGGCCTTAACTGTTATCTACACATCTACATCACAAGAGAAATGGACGAATCAGTCATATAAAAAAAGTTATTCAGTATTTCGGCCGTTACCCATACTTCATTATTTAATGAAGTAGATAAATTATTAAAGTTCGTGGATAAATGTCACTTCATATGTATTCACTTGCCACATACCGAATTATTTCCAATTCCCCAAAAACGTTGTTGAAATATTTTGTCGGTTGCTTTTATGGACTCATTATCTATGGGCTTCTCCCTTGATGGGACGTCCCCCCGATTGCCTGCGAGCTTCTCCTCCTGTCTATACGGTAATGTCTCTATTGTGCGACAGAAAGTCGCGTGGTTATGACGCAATCGTTAGCCTGTTTTTAACAAAAACGGCTTCTACGGGGCCATAACGTAAGATACAAAGTAATGGAGCCTTTTATACATTGTCGTGATTATTTAGAAATAAATAATGGGAAAATGAAGTCTTTGGACGCCTCGGATGTAAAGTTATTCGCTGTCACAGTTACGCCAAAATGAATGGGAGTCAATGGAATGCTAACAGCAGGTGAAGTTCTGCTACAATGGCGGCGCCCGCGAGGCTTCAACTTCCGGCTGATGGATTACACCCTTGCTTGGAGGGCCGGTGTTGTCATGGCACTGGGTTGAATGCTTTCCCTAGGCTGATGTCACAGCGCAGCCCCACTATTTTTTTTATTATTATTTTCTCGCAGCCCCACAGCAAAAAAAAGTCAGTTGTTAGAGATGTGCGAACAAAAAATAAGAGATACAACTAATAGCGCCTACGAGTCAGGGCCGTACCCACCATAGCGCGAGGATAACCGACCTCATCATCAGCACTCAAACACCGCTCGTCGGCAAAGGCAAAATGCTTGACCGATCAAAGCAGGATATATGTTCACAGAAGCGCGAGCTTCGCGCGAATCCCAACGCGGCGCGTTCACGAGATAAGATGCAAGTGGCTAAACTAAACAGCTGTTTTACGATAGAAGTTTTAAACGACCGACATAAATAATCAGTTTGCAAAGACTGTATCAATCAAAGCTCAGCTTCGGGGAGGGGAGATTTACAGGTAAAGGGACTGAGAGAAGAAGAACGAGAGCAGGAGATGGAGATGAGGAGAGCAGGTATCAATAGCCTATTCCATACTGTGCCCAGAACGAGAATAACTTGTCTTTATTACAATGGATTCCTATTTAACACAGATATACATAAGTTTTTTGCCAATGACAGTGGAAAAATAATATGCCCCCGAACCTCCTATATCACTTTTGGGACCTCTGTATTTATGAAACCCTGTGTACGGCTATTGCACTGAATAGAAAATTATATTTTTGAAAAATACAATGAATTACAAGGCTGTACAGAACACTATTGCAGACTTATATACTGAGGTTTTAATTACATTTTTTTAATATAGTCAGTCGGGAACTAAAGTGGGCCGGTCTAAGGCATGAAACTCCAGGGCTGAAAATGAGTCCCACTCTGGCCCTGGACTCATCTCTATACCAAACGTTCAAGTCAAACAAGCCTCAAGTCTTGTAAGTCATGTGATCATGCATGTGCTCATTAGTCTAAACTAAACATTCATTTAGACTAAACATTCATTAGTCTGGCTGTTTGATGAGAAAGAGATTAAAAGTAGTTGCAATAAACTCTATAAGAATAAGATCCTCAGCCGACCAATCAGTGAAAAGGGGCGTTTTATTCCCGCCATGTATCGAATATTCAAGCTGTTTATCCACTTTTAAAAAATCCATTTTGGTTTTATTGTTTTTCCATTTGGCGGATGAGGACAAAGTGCAATGAAAACAAATATAGAAAAACTACGCGTCATGAGAAGGGTTGAATATGTGATAAATGAAGGGTTTCTTCGTTTTTACGTTTAGAAGACAAAAACGAGAAAATAAATTATCTGAAGGTAGCCTACACCACCACGTTTGCCAGAAAACTACTCTAGCTCTGTAATTGTCACGCTCGGAAATGAACAGAAGATGCAATTACGAGAGATGATGGTTTATTAAAAACAGTCAAGAGAGAAGTGTGAGATGAGTGAAGTGATCGGATCAGTCTCTGTGGGAGCGCAGAAGAACAACCTGGTCCTCCGAGGAAGGAAATGAAGCAAACAGGAATCCTCCGGGAAACGGCAGGCGAACAGAACAGGCGAGAAACTCCAGCAGGAAACAAGCAGGACATCACAATTTAAACAGTCATATACATCATTGTGGAATAACCCTAAAATTTGTATAGGTAAAGCAGGGGAGTTTTGGAAACAATGGCAGCTTAAAGGGGTAACTGTATTTAGTGATCTGTATGAGAACAGAATCTTTATGTAATTTAATGACTGGCGGTACATACTATCTAATGTGGGTAAGAAGAACATACGGGAAGCTAGGGGGAAATTCATTCAGTACAAAATAATACATAGATATTATTATACACCATCTAGGCTTTACAGGATGGAGATAGCTGGAAATAATCTGTGCTGGAAATGTAATGAAGAAGAGGGTACTTATTTACATATGATTTGGGAATGTTCTTTAGTTCACCCATTCTGGTGTAAAATTCTGGCAGTACTTGAAGAGTGGATGGGGTCTAATTTACCTGTGGAACCACGACTATGCCTTCTTGGAGATAAATCAGTGATGCCCAACATAACCAAAAATATATTTACCCTTATTAAGAGTGGCTGTATTATAGCTGCCAGGATGATTTTGCGAAATTGGAAATGCCCCAAAACCCCAGAGCTAAAAGACTGGGTTGATGGGATGATTGAAATTGCTTCATATGAGAGCATGTTGGGGAGACTGCATAATGAGGGAGAAATGAAAAAAACATGGGATCATTTTTGGCAGCATATAAAAATGGTGTAAATGAATAGGACTGCTTGATAATTGTTTAATTTCCATGTGCTTTTGTTTTGGTTGTATTCCACTGATGGGGACTAGTGGCTGAGTGTGTAATTGCAAAGGTGATTACTGAATAATGTGGTGATGTACTCTGAAGTTTTGACTGTTGAACAATAAAAAAAGTTGAATTCCAAAAAAACATGTGAACCATGAAGATGTTCGTACTCACCTACCTCTAATGCTGTTGAGTAATACTTCAGTCAGCACACACACACACACACACACACACACACACACACACACACACACAGACACACAGACACAGACAGAGAGACACTAATTAGTTATTAGTTATTAGAAAACTAATCTTTTGTCTAAATTACAATCTTTGTGGATGTGGTTGTAGTTATTATCTGGCTAATAACAAGAAGCTGCTGTGAGTGCAGCTTTTCTTTATGTACACTGCCGTTTAAAAGTTTTGGATCGGTACGATTTTTAATGTTTTTAAAAGAAGTCACTTATGCTCACCAATGCTGTATTTATTTCATTAAAAATACAACAAAAAACATTAATACTGTGAAATATTATTACAATTTAAAATAACTGTTTCCGATTTTAATATATTTTAAAATATAATTTATTCCTGTGATCAAAGCTGAATTTTCAGCATCATTACTCCATTCTTCAGTGTCACATGATCCTTCAGAATTTGATATCATGTTGCCATTCTGTACACTGAGTTTTAGTAGCCTATATATTGATTTAACAAATACCTAGTGCGTTTGTATATTCATTGCACCTATCTGTTTTGTTCTATGTTATTTTCATATGGAAGTCCATGGTTATAATTATTCATAAGTATGCAGTATCATAACTACATCTCTGACGTTTATAACAAACCAAACTGTTGAAATCAGTAGAAATTGAGCAGTTATGGTTATTTAAAAGTACATGCACCATTAAAACACAATGTTACGAGTGAGCGAGCTGACTGCGGCAAGATGGCCGCCAGATGCGGACGTCGACCTCCATTGGCCAGCAGCGCGGACGAGACATCGAGCCTTTATTATGGATATTTATGGTGCATGCGTTCCAGTCCAAAATTGTCATGCCCTTCACTCGCTAACTTCCCTTCGTCTCGTTCACTCGGATGTGCGTCATTGCTTACGTTGCACGAGTGTCCACTACTGGCGGAAACTACAATGGGCTGAACTGGAACGTCCTAAGCCCTTGATCACTTGGAATCAGCTATGGAGTTGATTTATTATTATTTTTTTTCCCTTTTAAGAATTTGTTTAATGAAGCATCCAAACGTATATAGGTGTGTTTGGGTTTGGTTTTAAATGAAAAAAAATGTATAAAATTATAGGGGTGGTAAAACACGATTTCACTTTTCTAACTTTAGTTAGTGTGTAATGTTGCTGTTTGAGCATAAACAACATCTGCAAAGTTACAGCGCTCAAAGTTCAAAGCAAAGGGAGATATTTGCTTTTAAAGAAATCAGTTTCTAAGGACTACAGCAAACGACTGGTTTTGGACTACACAACATTCCTCCGGAGTTGCTGACGTCAGCATATCCCATTATTTACATAAACCCCTCCTCCGAGAACACTTAATAAGGGGCGAGGCCATTTTATATTTCGTTGGAGAAGAGTTGTTGTGGTATAGTAGGCTGTTGTTGTCGCAATGCCGTCGAAACGCTGTGTTATTTTCATCCGGATTGCAGGTCCGCTTTGTTCAGCCTTCCTAGGGACGCGGGAGTTAGGGATCAATGGTTAAAATTTATTTTTATCTCGGTCCCTCATAATTATGACCCAAATCTCGCTCTCTGTGCTGCACATTTTACAGAGGAAAGCTTTCACAATCTTGGCGAGCTCAATGCAGGATTCGCACAACGGCTTGTTCTGAAAGATGGAGCAGTTCCAACTTTAAGAACAGAAGCTTTTGTTTACGAGCCACAACCTGTAAGTATGATTTATTTTTCGTCGATGTGTTTTCCTGTAATAGTTTGTATTGTTAATTGTAGGTTGTAGCAAGGAAGTAGACAAATGACAACGCTGTTTGGCTCTGCTGGTTTGTTAAATGCTCATTCATACTTAACGTTATCCGACAAACACCTAACGTTACAAACTTTTTTTTAATCTCAACCGCGAACTTGGAATTAGTGTAAATTATTCTTTGATTAGAGCTTTTATGTTTGTCTACATGCTTGTTTATCTACAGGCATGCTAAACATGGTTCTGTGTTTGATTTGGCTACTATAGTAAAGCCAATGTTTAGTGTTCGTTTTGGGTTAATAGTTCTGTCGACAGATATTTGTCTACAATCGTTCTAAAAATACAGAAGTAACGGTGGCATACAGTCAGAAACGATCACTAAAGATCCGCAGTCTTTACTCAAAAATCTCTTTGAGGACTGTAGTATAATTTGTTAGAACGATTAAATGAAATTCTTGTTTATGAAGCTTAATTTTTGTAATACTATAATAATTAGTACAATTAAATAACAGCGTATCTAAAAAGAAATGAGAGAACAACAAAAAACAAACCTTTCTGAAACGTCGTTTAACAGCCGTTCTTGAACAGGTTCTGCTCGATCATCTTCACTGACATTCTCTGGGTCCGATTCGGGCTCAAATTGGTATGGTTTTATTGACGCCATCGTTTATAATACACCAAAGCACAAACTACGGTAAAGGTAAGGGGCGTGACGTTTCCGGAAAACGTGCACTAGACGGTTAGCGAATCACAACACACTGGGCCAGCTAACCAATCTGAGCCCATTGGGTAGTTTTGAGGGACTGGCTTCACAGAACCAGGAAACCATCAGACCGGTTTTACAAGGAGGAACAGCAGTGTAGAATAAAGGTAAAATATATGAAAAATAATGCAATTTTTAAAAACGAAGCATGAACACATGTTACAGTGCACCCCACAAACACAATCAAGCCTTCGAAAAAATGTGTTTTACCACCCCTTTAAGAAATCATAGAGTTGTTTGTGGTGGTGGTGATTAGACCTGCGGAGACGTCACAATCGTGTTGCATTGTGGTATATGGAGCTGCCTGAACTGTAGGGCTGCGTTCCAGTCCACTTTTAGACACGCACTTGCAAACTTCCCTAAACACTTCCCCTCAGGGGAATCCCTGCCCCCATTTTGAAGTGCGTTCCACTTCGTGAAGTGGACGAGGGAAGTTTAAATGGACAGACCTCGTTCCCTCGATTTTGACCGATGGAGTGAGTCTACTCTAAATATCTATCTATCGTGATCGACCGGTTGGCGATCACTTCTTAGCGCTTATTGCTGTCTCTAGTGGTGATGCCAAGCAAAACCAATTAAAGGGTAGGGTCATTTCACACCACATGACGTTTTTCTGTGAGCAATTTTTCGAGAAGTTTCATCCCTAGACGGTTAGTCAGATTTTTACCAAATGGCAAAATGTTATTAATATTCTCAAATAATGCACAAGCAAGTTTGATGAAGAGCACACCAAATGGGATGGAAGGCTATATCTCCAGAAGTTTTAGCGTATTGAGATGAATCTTGGTACATGTCCTACATGCAGCGTTTCTGCAAAGCGCCACCTACTGGTCCATTGACATTAAAATGGCTATTTTTGCTTATAACTTCCGAAAGGTTTTCCCATACAGCTGGTCACTTTTAATTCAGTGAAGCATTCATTTTGTCATCAATTCCTGTATTTTACGAATGCATTAGCATTTCATTACAAAACTACAGTATGTGTCATCAGAACCAAGCCCTGGAGGTACTGGAGAAGTTTCAGAACAGCGCCTCCTTCTGGTCAAATTTTATAATGAAATTTCCAGAAATGCTAATAGGTTTTGATTAATTTAGCCTATTTTAATTAAACTGGTCGATTCCTTGAGTCATGCCGAGAACAGTGACACGATTCATGCCATATTCGATAGAACATGCTGTCCGTCACTTTTAATGTCTTTGAAAACAAACATACTTTTTCAAATTCCTCCTAGACCGTTTTTTCACAAAAATGTGCTCAGACCATTTTCAGACCATGCCGGCAAAAACTTATCAAAGCTTTTTGATTGCTCAGACCGTTCTCGAATAATGCATCAACAGATGTGACGGCATGATGTCAAGCTGATTCTGAGAATACATTTCAACACTTCGGCATATTGACACCAAACTTTGTACATTTCCATTACCCTTCAAATTGCGCAAATTGAAATTGCGAATTGAAAATAGCCTACGCCCAATGCAAACAAGTCAATTTCGCAAAAACTCCCATATGTCACAAAAAAGTGTTTACGCTAGCATGAACTGGTTTTTCAGGCAATTCGAAAAAGGAATATTTAATGTCTACCAACATTCGTGGACATAATTGTTGGAATGATTTATTGCAAGAGGAAAAAAGTCGCATAACATCAGTTAATGGAACATCGTTAACATCGTTGTCATTTCGCAATATGGTAACAGTGCCACCTATTGGTGAAAAGTGATAAGCAATTTATTCATTTTTCAGTCATCTTGACTAAAATAATCTAAATATCTTTACTCATTGTTTTAGTTGGTCTGATATTCGCAGTCATGCTTGCATAACTCATAATGCTTTTTTGTGTGTTTGGCCCCTTAATTGCTGCTTACATCTTTTGTATAGTCCTTGTTTTACTGTACATACATCATCACTTGCTTATTGTAAAAACACAAAGATCAATATAGCACCAGATTTCTGCACCAGTTCTACACAGTTTTAAGTCTCTGTATTTGATGTGTGTGTGTCTCTCCTCTTCTGTGACTCAATGGAAACATCAGAATGAATATCTGCATCATAAGAAACTGGAAATAAAACACATAAACATCTGATTATAGCATTCACGTAGCTCAAACATCAGAACGTATAATAGATTAATATGCATGAACTGATTCATGAATCTGTGAATGAAAGCATCTGTCCAGTCGTGGATATAAATCTACATACACCTTGCAGAATCTGCAAAATTTGCATATTTTTAACAAAACAAATACGAATAAGCACAACAGACTTGAACTTAATTTCACATAATAACAGCTGTTTACATATAGTTCACCAGACAAAATATCTAGGTTATATCTAAACATATGACCATAACTGCAAGTGTAAATGATGCTTTTCCTATAATAAAATTAATTTTGCACATTCAGACATCAGAAGATGAAACACAGTTGATGATGAAAGATAAATAAGTGTTTGATATTACACATCATAAATACTCACAGTTTGGTTTGCCGCTATTAATGCTGTTTCGTCTGACTATCAGCGGCTTTTTCTGTTTTGGTTCATTTTTTGGTTTATTTTTGTCTTTATTGTTTGCCTTTTTCTCTTTTTCTTTTGTCCATAAGAGTGTTTAATGATCTGAAGTCTGTGACGCTGCATACATGTTCTCCAATGCATTGATTTCTCATAAATTCTGCCTTCGTATAATCTGCTCAAAAATATGGAGGTTCAATTTAGAGTTAGGTGAATTAGTTAATGATTTGTGTGAAATACAGGTTTATGTTTCATTATAATAGAAACACAAATGTCTGGATTTAAATAGCCTAAATTAATTTATAAAAATCTCAAGTTGAATCACCTTGTGATGAGCTGAAGAGAGGGAATGTCCAGCGCAGATCTGAGAGATCAGACCGTTCAAGTGTTTTTATGAAACTGAATCACTGTGAATCCTTCTTTCTCTTCTAAACTCCTCTTCTAAAGCTAGGAATTGATTGGCGCATTGTGTCTTTCATTTTTTTATAGGCCAATAGGCCACCGCTTTTTCTACTGTTCATTGGTTAGAGATGTGATAACATGTTTTGTTTCTCTTTTTGATTGTAGGAAAGTTAGGTTTTTCTCGTGGGAAAGTTAGCGTCTGTTTGTTTATTGTTTTAGGCGTTAGCTCAAACTTCCAAAACAACCCAGAGAACAAGAAAATAAAAATGAGTAACTAAAAAGTATTTATGTTACGGTTCCTGGTCTAGGTCAGGGTGTAGCATAAATGACAAACCAATACTTCTTAGTTACCCATTTCTATTTTATTTAGTTTTCTTCATAGGATATTCATGGTTTTCAAAAAACAATTTCTTAAAAAAGAAAAATAATAAACAACAACCGAACAGTTATGCCTAATGCTAAAATAATAAACAAACAGAAACTAACTTCCCGTTATGTTAGTAACCTGAACATTACCTTTCAACACGTTCACTTGCTGTCACGATTCATAAATCTGTGTGTTCTTTTCTTGAGTTTATGTTGGTGTGTATGGGGATGTGGGTGTGTTCAGTGCGTGTGCGTCCAGCTGTCCTTATCTAGCGGCCGTTTGCACTGTGTGTTGTCGGTTCGTCACTCTTGTTTTGTTCTCTCACCTAGTTCCTGTTTGGAGTCTCTTTGCGGGTTTTTTCCCCTTCGTCTTGCTTCCCGGCATTACTGAATCCAGGTCACCCGCCTGCAACCTGTGGCGCTTTGAGTGTACATTTCCGGTCTGGACATTACTGAATCCAGGTCACCCGCCTGCAACCTGTGGCGTTTTGAGTGTGTGTCCCCGGTTGCCTCTTTAATAAACTGTCTTTTACTTGCACTTGTATCTTGGGACTCGTTATTGTGACACTTGCATTGTGTCAGTTTCTGAAGCTTATGAGCAATGCAATTCAGTAACAATGATGACAAGGCCCTCAAGGCAGGCTCAGAGATAGGGACCTAACATATGTCTGCGTCTGGGACCGGAGCCTGTGGGTCATGAAGCCACTTAGAAAAAAAACCCAGAGGATGGAGACCGACTAGGCAGACAAAATCTGTGCCTGAAGAGCAGGAACGTCTTATATAACCTGGCATAGGTGGACAGTGAGGACCAACAGATATCAGCAATGGACACTCCTAGACCAATCAGGCTTCAGTATTCAAAGAAAAACTGAGTTTTCCCCATAAACATCAGAAACTGACTCAATGCGAGTGAACTGTATTGAAAGGGAAGTTCACATTCACAACATTGCATGACATGATGGTTTAAAATGGAGACATTTTAGGCAGGTCAACAGAAGAATTATTGAGGCTGATAACACCAGATTAGCTACTATAGAACTATTGAACAAATCTGTGTGTGCTGGAAGAGCTTGACCAGAAGCACATCTACTGTATGTGGTGCTGTGCTTTGGGGAATGTAAAGAAATAGCGGTAAAAATAACCACACTTATTGGAGAACACTGAAAATTGTGTGTAAACGAGTGAGTGAAGAGGTTTGCTCGTGTCATGACTCATGTAAACATCTTAAATCCTGATTATAACTTTATAATGAAAATGTTCCCTACCATTTCAGCTGTGGCATCACTAAGTTCAAGAAAAACAGAAGATACTAGAGAGACTCCACAAAAAAAGAACTAGCTTTCTTATATAGGCCTACTGTGAATATTGTGGCGTGAATATTGTATGTTCTATATATTATTTAATTGTTATTTTATTAATATCCATGTTTACTATTTAAACGTGCGTTTTAAACTAGTTTTGTGTATTATGTCTAGCTCATGAAGTTATAACTAATCCACAGGAAATATTGATCTAGTTCTTCTGTTTTAAGATCAGATGCCAGATAAAGCAGAAAGATGTTGAGTCATTTGTTTACAGTCAGTAATGTGACAAACTCATTTTATTCCGTCTGATTTAAAGCTGTTTCATAGATCATTTCAAGGACGTCACATTCAGTTATCAATTCACAAATAAAACAATATTTTGCATTTTTGCAATCGGTCAAGACGATTTCTACAAACTCCTTGCGCTAAACGTTAATCTTTTAAGAAATTGTGATCGAGTGCACCTGGACTTTGGATGCGTCAGCCTCAAGTGTTGTCGTTGGAGAGAGAGAAGAGTGAAGTGGAAATCGGAGGAGAATAGATGGAGTGAAGCGCTGTGAATAATCTTCCTTGTGTGCAATGGTGATTCTTTCTCGCTTTGTTGAGTGAAAATTCAGATATTAATCTGATTCATATTTATATCAATAAAGATATGCCAAAATTTCTGAAATGATTCAGTAAGAGCTGAGTTTGAGTAGGCCGTGTGCAATGCGTGAGCTGAACTGAATAGCACGTGGGCTAAACCTACCATGTGTAAAAATGCTAATTATGTCATAAAATGTGAACGATTGATTTATAAGCGTCGATGTGTTTAATAGCTTGTGGGCAACGCCGACCTCATAATAACCAA
>JAVALU010001604.1:0-89445 GCA_030770095.1 Gila robusta | reverse complement strand
TTTGATTATGCGTAACTGCCACATTTGTCATCATAACGTCTAAACAATTGGAATAACACACATATTGCATATATACAAAACAAGAATAAACAGTAAAAAACAATTTTGGCAGGGTAGTGCCTAGTTTGCCTACCCAGACCGCACGTCACTGAAACTTGTCAAACTGTGCAGCCTCTCTCTGCTCAACCCGTAAATAAATCCATCGATCTGCACATTTCGTTTGAGTTCTTAATGGTCTAGTGGTTGATCTTTTGCCAAGCGTGTCAGAGGTTACGGGTTCTAATCTGCACTTGTATAGTTTTTTTTTCTCTCATCAAAACTGAATATGGTTACAGTCTATATCAAACAGGGACAGGTTTGTGTGGATTTTATTTTGAGATTTCACCGGAATGAATAGAGAGTCTCCACAACGGCGATAGATTGAAGCGCGCGTCCGAGTGAAGACTGCGCGAGCCTGTATCCGTGACACTGGTTGCCGAGGCAACGAGCGCTCAGCTTGAGTTCAAAAACACCACATTTTAGCGCTAGATCTCTTATTTAATAGCGAATTAAATTAATGCTCTGCTAGTTAACTGGATATGTTTTATTTATTTGTATTAGGTACATCCGTGGCGCCTCAATGTTTCTAAAAGTGGTGGGTACAAAATGACTCATGGCGAAATCTGGTGGGGACACGTACCCACCATCCCCACCGAAATCGACGCCTATGGTCTCGAGACCGATTTCTGCTTTCTCGGACTCGTCTCGGACTTGTTCCTTCAAAGACTCGGTCTCGACTCGGACTCGACCCTTCAAAGACTCGGTCTTGACTCGGACTCGGCATAGGCGGTCTCGTCCCCATCACTAGTAAAAGCATAGTCCATATTAAGACGTTAAGACTGCTCCTCTAAACAATTCCCAATCTAGCTTAGTCTGTAGGCCTAACTGTTGATTATTAACTGGGGTGATATTAAATCCTGAATATCAAAACTGACATGTTGAGACAAAATCTCGACTCGGACTTGCTTCCTCAAAGACTCGGTCTTGACTCGGACTCGACTGTATTTGAAAATCAACAGACTCGGTCTCGACTCGGACTCGACCCTTCAAAGACTCGGTCTTGACTCGGACTCCGCATAGGCGGTCTCGTCCCCATCACTATTGGTTGGAACACTGTTTATTTAGGTTTTGGTGGTTGGTGAAACCCATTGTTTTTGTGTGCAGATCTCAGAGCCTAGGCTGCCTACAGAGACGTGTTTTTTGGACGGCATGCATATGGGGCGGGCAGCTAGCGGATCGCTAGGAAAAATTAGATGAATGTGATAATTTATGTTTCGGCCTTTTTTGGGCCTGAAATCGCTGATACCACCTTTAATGCCGTTTTTAAGAGGAGCAGCGCCACTTCTTCTCCTGTGTTCAAAACTCATTTACTTCTTGGAGGGAGCCCGGTCTACAGGGTGTCACGTGATTTTCGTGCATCTAACCTGGACATTGCCATTGCCAACATCAGACCGAACTATGGCAAAATCATTTACTATGGTGATTTTTTGAAATACTCTAAATACACTCCCTCAAAATATTTTGTTACAAACTACATTTTATTTTTTCCACACCTGCAAAATACAAATTACAAAATACACTAAAGTAATTAAATACGTATTTAAAATACATTTAATTGAAATACTGCCCATGTCTGTGTGCAAGGTCACTCACTGTCCAGGACCACGATTGTTATTTGCAAAAGCTAATTTTAACGGACGGAACCAGATTGGCCGACCCGCGTACACTCATTGAGGATCTGACAGGATTAACGTTAACGCTACCTCCGGTTGAGTGGCCTGACTTCTACACCTACCTGATAGAGAAACGGAGGGCATATAAATCTTTAGATGCCTATAACTATGTGCTGAATGGTCATGTACAAGACTTGTGTGGTACGATCCGCAGTTCTGGCTAGCCAGCGCCAAGAAGACGACAATGTAAAGAGTGACATTATGTGCAATTTTAATGAGGTGAATATTTTCTAGAAATAAAAAATTGCAGATAAAGCATATTAATTTTTCATTGATTCTTGCACCCAACAACACAACAAGATGACATTTAATAATAAGAAGAATAATTTAAGATCCTTATTTTGTAGCCGAATCTGTGCTGGTTTGGATTTGCCGCCTCCAGTTTTCCCTTTGTTCTGCCTCCAGCTAGCGCCGTGACGTAACTGTGACGTCGGCTGGAAATTGGTCTATAAGGACCAGATACGGCTGGACACCGCAAGGGTCAGCTAATATCCTCCAGCACCAAATCCCAGAGCAACAATGCTTTTCCACATCTGTGACTTCCACCTCGTGTTGTGGTTTCTCTCTTTTGTGAAATCACTTCTCAGAGATCTTCGATGCTAGAAATATTAGACTTTATTTTACAACAAAGCCGAGCACCTTCAGCAGCTCACACATATATACATACATCTTTTTAGGGCTGTCAGTTAAACGCGTTATTAACGGCGTTAACGCAAAACCATTTTAACGCGATTAATTTTTTTATCGCGAGATTAACGGTCTTTTTGGCCTAGCAAACTTTGATGTTTTTTTCACATGCTTTTGCAACAGGACGCGGCATGCGCGGCGCTGCGCTATGAAACCCATTCATTTCAAGGGCTTGCGCCGTGCGAGGACGTTTTGTTGCTTCGTCGACCAAAGCGCAAGTGGATCTAGCTAGACCGGAAACAAAACAACAGGCACGCGCACACACTTGTTTGGGCTTGCGAGCCGGCCAAATAGGTTAAAGTTACGTTTTGAGTGGATGACGAGCGCGAGACGCCGAAATGGATGCCAATAAGATTCTGAATGGAAAGTTTACTTTTAAAAATTTGCCAAATGGTTCCATTGACTAGATCAAAGTGATCTGTGTGTTTTGTCGTTATGAACTGAGCTATCATGATCGCAGCACGTCCAGTCTGAAATACCACTTGATGATGGCCAAGCACACACACACAGCTGATGCGAATTCTCCGCCCCCTCGTCAATATCAGTACCTCGTCAGTATTTCTTTCACCCTTTTATTGATGGACAGTGTTACATTGTGTTACAAAGAAATGATTTGCTCCAAGTGAGAATGTTAGTGTGAAACTGAACACAGTATTGCCAATGTTGTTTTCAATAAAAAAAAATGTGCACAAAGCAAGCAATCCACTTTTTTCATGTTGATAAGAGCATTAAAATGAGAAAAAATAATGAACAAAAAGAAATCAAGAGACATTTAGAATAGATAAAAATGTGCGATTAATCGCGAGTTAACTATGACATTAATGCGATTAATCGCGATTAAATATTTTAATCGTTTGACAGCACTAATCCTTTTCCAAAGATGGTAGTAACACACACTGTAAAAAATTATGCAGGAGGGTGTTAAATACAACCTGTGCAAATCAGTTTTTATCAAATCAATTTTACTTAAGTATGTTAGTTAGCAAGAAAAAAATATACATATACGAAACGAACCAAAAATAAATTGCAGACTGCTCAAAATAAGCTATGCCGGGTAATACTGAAAGCACATCCACAGGTGCATCTAAACAACGAACATTTTAGAGAGCTTGGTTTGTTAAAAGTTGAAAAAAGGGTAACATTTCTAAAATTGGTGTTGGCGTTTAAAATAATAAAGAAAAGTGTTCCTGGGTACCTGATAGATTATTATGTCCATGTGAAAAAAGTGCATAGTCATTCCACAAGGGGGAGTAGCACTGATATTTATCCTTGCAGATTTAAGAGTTTAATGAGGAATAATTCCTTTATACTAGTGCTATAGCCTGGAATAATTGACCTTGTTGTATACAGATACAAATTGAAAGTGTTTTTAAAACACAAAGTTAAAAAAATTGTTTTATTATCATTAACTTAAAAGGGATGAAGTGTGAGATGCTGAACTTGTCGATGATTTCTCTCCATGTATGATCTGTTCCTATATTTTGTAACACAATGGAAATAAGCCATTGGCTTTTTTGTGTATTTTATCCTCGACAGTTTTTGAAATGATGTACAATCACTCTTTTTACAATTTTGCATGTATTCAATTATTGTCTAATAAATCAATCAAATATCATTATCAAATTTAAACAATAAATACCATTTTGACTATTTTAATGTCGCGTGTTGTAGCTCCTCAGTTCAAGTGGTTTTTAACTGAATACAATTTCTTCATTTTTACTAATTTCTAAATAAACTATCATGAATAAACTAATCATGTCTCATGTAATCTTTCAAACTAAGAAATCCTGAGAGCAATGTTACATTTACCTCATAAAAGTAATTTAATAAACTCATTAGAAAATTAAAAAAAAAAACTCTAGAAAATAACTTTTTGCTCTATATTACATATTTATTACATGTACATTTATTTTTCTGTATATCTGAATAAATCTAACAATCAAAAAGTTTTTATACGAACCATTTAAAACAAAGTTAGCATTATAATCATTAACTGTGATCTTAAAGGGTTTGCTATCCTGTAGCTCCCTCTGGTGGACAACATTAGTATTCATCTCTGAATCGAATTGACACAGCCTGGTTCACATGGCAGGATAATTAGGCCGATTTTAGCCCCGATTTACCCCTTCCAACAATCTTAAGTATGCTCCGATTATCGTAAAATAATCTGATCAGATATTCCTGCCGTGTGTGGTGTGTTAAGAGTGCTCTCGTCTGCTCGGAAGGACGTCGGGACCGTTCCGATCTCAAATCGGGGATATCCAACATGTTGGATTATTTTGGCCTGATTTCTCGTCGTGTGCTATGGGAAACGAGCACTCAGCCTGTGGACTGTGGCGTGTAGCCAATCAGAAAGCGAGGTGACGAGGCGCAGAGGAAGCACCGGGAAACAAAATCAAAACAGCCGGCGGCATGGCACACCAGAAAGTCCGGTGGACGTCGGAGATGGATTCGGTTAAAAACAAATTACAAACTATCGCCACTGCATCCTCTTCGTCTGCCATGATTGTTTACTCTGAAGTCACGTTTGATCTCGAGGGATTTTGCGAGATTTTCCGTCTGACCTGGGAATGCTCCGGAGTCAAATCGGTTCGTGTGTAATGTGTTGATTTTGCCGTGTGGCTGCGCACTACACACTGTACGACCAAAACTGTTAGACCCGTGATTTTTTATCGCCGTGTGTGGGGTCTCTCAGGTTTGGAAAATCGGCCGACTATTTTAAAATCGTCCCGTGTGAACCAGGCTTAAATGTCTGAGCCCGTATTCATAAAGATTCTAGCTGGATGGGTAAAAGACGTAAAAGTGCGGCACCTGGCCACCAAGGATTTATATTTAATTATGGGAAATGTTGGTATTATAAAAAAAATTCAAATGTATGATTTTGGTGGTAGTTTGCTCTGACTAGGTAGCGAGTTGTTAGCTAGTTAAGTGGCTCAGCTGGTAGCTTGCCAGTTGTTAGCCACGGCTGGCGGCTAGCTGTCATTAATCTGGATTAGGCCTGTCCTGATAGTCAATAAATCAATTAATCGCACAATAAAAAAAAAAAGAGCTGATAATTTTTCTGGCCGGATAATTCCCATTTGCATGCTTTGTTCTCCTCGTCTCTCTCTCTCTCTCTCTCTCTCTCTCTCTCTCTCTCTCTCTCTCTCTCTCTCTCTCTCTCTCTCGCTCTCTACCAAAGAGACTGGATGACAACTCTGTTTAAAGCCGGGCATACACGGTGCGAATTCTGACGGTCGGAAGATCGTATGTCCACGCACACTTTACGAGTGAGTTTATCCGAAAATCGTACGGAGGCAGTGATATAGGACACGATTTTACGACCTGCTGAATTCCAAAGAAATCGCACGAAGTTCCGCGCCAAAAACTCTCTCATAACTGCATATAAAATATTGATACAAGCCGTGATTATTTTGCTACATATATAGGCTCGTTTTCAGCACCGGGATACGGACGTCCGGTCACCCTTGTGTGATATCTATGTGTGTGTGTGTGTGTGTGTGTGTGTGAATGAGTTAAAAAAACTTAAGTTACGGTAGGCATTCAAAAATAAAATTTCAAGCTCTCTGAATGATTAATTAGCCGTTTAAACCACCTCATCATGTGCGCAGTGAACGGGGCTTGAGTGAGTTTGAGCGCGTTGTGAGTGAGGGCGCGGGTGCCAGATCGTGTGTTGCCAGATCCACATAATGGAAAGGTGACAGTAGTATTCTGGACTTGTTTTTTGGATTAATGTCACAGTTTAGGAAGTTATTAAAGTGGTTCGTGATGTATTAATCTTATTTCCAAAACACAAGCTTTTAACTTATTTCGGATTTTTATAATTTCTTTGTTTTTGTTTGTTTTTCGCAGCAATATCTGGCAACATTGTTCTGTCGGCATTAATAAAAAAATGACTAGGCTGTAGACAAACTGTAATTGCTGTTAGGAAGATACAAACGCAATGATCACCGTGACGTGTAAGAATCTGTAAGAAATGTATAACACTATCAAAAACAATAGCATAATACAGATCTGTATGTTACAGAATGAAATATGCCAAATACTGGCCAGCAGGAACACGGCAAATGCTGTTTAGTTAACCTTTCACAAAGTCATCATAAAAACATTAATTGAAGCAGTGTTTCTAGTAGTCCACACCATTTTCGTCTTTCTTCTGTGGATTTTCTCAGCTCCTGATTGGTCAAATTCAGATAGATCGACAAATCGGCTCATTCAACCGCACACACCTCACGAATGCAAGCCGACAGCTCCCGAACTTTTTCGACATGCTTAAAAATTATTGGGAGGTCGAGAGGTGCTCAGCTCGGCTCGTATCTTCCTCGCACACGATACAAGCTGACTCTCATGATTGATGCAGCAGCAGCTCCGTGTCCTGTGTGTATGTATGTAATATATATTTCTCCCCTCATCAGGTGGTGAGGGTGCTACATGTGAGCACAGAAAGATGAGACATGATACAATATGAGAAATTCATACAATATGAGACATTTCTTCTATCCTTTTCTTTTGGTATAGAATAAAATACCAGTTCGGTGTTCCTCTTTCGGCTGTTGTTGCAGCTAACTGCACAACATGTTGCAGGCATTACTGAGACCGTCGGTCGTCAAGATGGCGGCGTAAAGCTACAGTGACGTCATGTGAACCGAACGAATATAGGCTTACTACGCACATGAGAACCACTAATCAATATGCGAAATTACCTGAATATTAGTGCAGGTTCCCTCTTGTTAAGACATTAAAAATGAAATTGCAAAAAAAAAAAAAAAACTATAAATCGCCTCATTAAACCTCAGCAGTATATCTATGGAACTATATATATATATAACAGTAATAGCTACGGCGTGCGATTGTAAGTCTAAAGTTTTTAAGTTAAGTAGCAGCGATGGTCGTGGCCGCTGAGTGGAAGGGAGACCTCCGGTTAAACCATAGTGATCTTGCTACTCAATGTTTTTCAAATGTTGGCTAATATCACTATATGTTGGCTATTACAAAGGCAGTGAAATATTAGACAAATGTATGGTCCCCGCTTGTAAACCCATTCGTATATCAGGCATTTGCAGCCTACACTGTGCATTTCTTTTAGTTCGTCAGTATTTTTTTCCACCATATTATTATCGACCACTAGATGGCCCTATTGTCCATTTGATCGATGCCTCATCTTAGCTTTCCAGTTTTTGTGTAGATTCGTAATGCATAGTATAATAAAACAACACAGAAGGGTGTATGTGCTTTGCAAAGCAAAATCATTTTACTATAAAAATTCAGGATTACGAATGTATCAATCCATCATGTAAGCCTCAACAGTTATTATTATCAATCAAACTACATTGAAAAGTTAAGACAGATAACCAATTATGTATCTTTACAAGTTAAGAGTATCAGTCAATCAAGGTACTTTTCAAAGTAAAGATATTAAATTGATCATGTTGCATTGAAAAGTTAAGACAATCAACCAATTATGTATATATTAAGTTAAGAGTATTTATCAATCAATCAATCATGTTACAATGAAAAGTCAAGCAACCAACATCACCTTTGAAAGCTTTAAAAGACTGTCAATCAAATATGTTACCTTGAAAGGTAAGACTTATATCAGTCAATCAATCATGTTTCAATGAAAATTTACGTCAAACAACCAATTATGTATTTTTACAAGTTAAGGGTATCAATCAATCATGTTACACTGAAAAGCTATAAGACTCATTCATTAAATTATCTTGAAAAAACTGACCACACTGGTCTTGGCTGGCAATCTTTGCCCTTTCGCCCTGGAACCACTGATCTATATAATGACTGGATAGCTCATGACGTTCTAAACTGCCATCAGGCAGTGAAGCCACCGGAAGTGTTCGAGCGGCCATCTTACGATTCCCTACCAGCAGAGGGCTCCAACGGCCGTTATAGAGATTTTGGTAGCTTCGACGGTACTTTTAAGGTGACCCGCTGTGCAGCATACAAGTGTAAAACGACGTTCACAAAAGGATGTAGAAAAACTGCCACAGGTTGTAATTCAAGCCCTATAAGTAGTTATTTATATGCAAAATTGTCGCTATGCCCGTGTTGTTTTCTCCGAGGCAAGAGTAACGGTAATCCTGCTGCTTCTTTAACAAGCAACGATAAAACAGTCAACAGTAGCCTATAAGAAACATCAGAGCAGCAATAATCACAATTAAGTGTCCAATAGCGACACCATTTAACAGCTTCAAAAGAGCTTTGTGCAGAGTCCGTTTACCGTTACATTAACCCATACAATTTGTATTGTGTATTTCCTGAACATGTACTTGCTAAGCAAACACTTTATATTAACAAACTACTAATCTATAAAACACAATCGGTCTTCCGACCTCGTTGAAGGCGGTGAGAGAGTGCGCGCGCGCGGCCGGGGCTCTCTTTCTCTGCTCGTTCTTATGCGCCCTGTCCACTGATCTAAATAATTCGTTGTTACGACGACTTTGTTCCCTCGTTTTAATAAATCGTGGACACGTTGAACTAATTCCCTCCCTCGTTTTGATTTAACGAATTACAACGTGGCCACAATATAGTAAAACGAGGGAACAAATTAGTATAACGTGCTGAGGTATTATTAATTTGTGGCCACTAAACAATATTCACCTGAATATTCACCAATTCACAAAAATATAGGTCTTTAGCATTCACTATATACTTAATAGTATCAAACTGTTTTTCTTACCTGTGAAGATAGCTCTTCAGTGAAGGCCGACTAGTGTTCTCATACAGCTTTTTATTACTTTTGCAAAGAAATTGCCGTTTTTTAATAAGTTAGAAAAATTTCCAACTTTAAACAAATACCCATTTAAATGCTTAGGATGTTTGCGTTGTGAGAATGTACAGGGATACTTTAGATTTAAAAACTGTGTCTCGTTAGGCAATGTTTTTTCAGTCAAATCATAAAATTTCCTATTGATTCAATAGAACGCGTGAGCTCAAAGGGAATACCAATATGGCGGCGCGGTGGCTTCACTGTTTATGACGTCATGAGCTATCCAGTCATTCTATATAGATCAGTGCCTGGAACCCATGATGTTGAAAGACGATGGCCAGCTTTCACCCAAGACTCTACAAATGGGCTGGGGTCAAAGCTGTCTATTGGTGGCCCATTCAAATTCAAAAACAGAAGAGAGGTTAGACTGCTGACACGCAGTTTATTACGTACTTTCCTGTCAGTGTCATTCAATGCAGAAAACCCTCTCTCGCATTCCGCAGAGGTTGCCATATAGGTCTTGCTTGCTGTTATGAGCCGTTTAAGTGTCTCCTTCCTTTCTGCCATGTTTGAAATCTCTGAAATCCTCTACTGCCTCTCTGCTTCGCTCTCCAAGCAACTTGGCAAACAAGTGGACCTCCGCTTCCCCATATAAAATGAGGTTTTCCTGCTTTTCTGGCCAGGTAGATTTATCAAGGGGCTGGATCAGTTGCACCAGATCATCGGCTGGCATGCGAGCAGTCAAGTTGTCCACAACTGCCTGAAAAAACTGATGTCTATTGATCTTTCCTGCATGGTCACCAACAAGGGTGACACCTTTCAACTGGCCAACTGACACTCACTGCTCAGCCTTGGAGATAGACTTCCCACCCCGTGTTTTCATCGCTGAAAGGATTTTGACAGTCTGTTGCACATAGAAAAAACTGCTGGTAAGTGAGGAGTCGCTTTGCTGCAATTTCAGCGAAAGGCTCTGCAGTTCTCTTAAGATGTCCTTCATGCAGGCCAGATCATACAGGAAAGTTGAACTAGTGAGATACTTATAAAGTCCAAGGTAATTTTTCCTCATAATGTCTGGGTTACTGGCATCTTCATTCTCTGCTCTGAAAAATTTGGCCAGGGCCGGGTAGTTTCTCCAGACAGCTTTCACAGTCTGAAAGCTTCTTGACACCCACCTAATTGTAAATACCTGGCCAATCTTGAGCAGTTGTATGTTAAGATCTACAGCTGCCTCAAGCAGCAATCAAGTGGTTTTGTGGGACTGGTTGAATAAACTATACAATTTAGAAATGAAAATCTCAAAATGGTTACAGCCAGACACAGATTTAAGGGAGTCTGCTACAGCCAGTTCCAATCTGTGAGCTAGACAGTGAATACATTTTATCTTTGGGAATTCTTGCTTAAGTTTAGTAATTACACCAGATTTACTACCAGTTAAAACTGAGGCCCCATCTGAAGCAACACTGATAAGATTATGTTGTAAAAAAAAACATCATCAAAGCCAGCTTCCCTCAGACTTCTCAACGAATTATAAATTGAAGTGGCATCTGTGCCCTCCTTCAACTCAACTAGATCTAGGAAGACATTGTCAAGATCGCCATCTCCACTAATATCACATCGGATAAAAATGATCATGTATGCCCGCCCAAACACAGTGCTCTCATCTATTGTAACAGAGATGCGAGAGTTCTTTTCTCTAATTGTTCTGACTGGCTTTTTTTTCATGTGCAATGTGGTCTATGATTTCTGCGCAAGAGTGGTCTGATCTGTGCACCTCCCCCACTACAGCACCATTAAGTTCTTGGAGTGTCATAAGGGATGGCATCTTTCTGAATGCCAATCTCTCTTTAGCAACAGCATTAGCTGTTCTGAAGGAGCTGGTGGTTTCACGAATTAAATTAGCACTAATTTCCAATATGTTTCTGGGTAATACATCTTTTTCCCTCTGATGTTCAATCTCTATAGCTCTCTGGTGTGCTGCACTGTCACGGTGCTTGTAGATTTTCTTTGCCAGAGTTCTCTTAGAACAGCTGTCAACTACTCCATTTATCCATTGCTGTGAAAAGTGCATCCCAATATATTTGTCAGACAAGAGCAATGTCTTGGCGTCTCTGCAAGTGGCACAACCTAGCATTCCATTTAGTCTTGAAAATAACCACGAATTTCTATCTTTCCACCCCAGCCACTGTTCTTGTGTCCAGCAGAATGGCGTTATCCCTGTCTCCCTATGGTCAATCCCTGTAATAAACTAAAGAAAAAAGGCTATTAGCATTTGGTTTGGTGGCATACTATGCAGATCTCTATGTCTAACAATCTCACCTCTTAGTCATGTCCTGCCCGCTCATCGCTTTGGTCCTGTCCACTACCTCCTCTTGCCTGCTCACGTTCACTACTTCCTTCTGCTTGTGTCTGTCTGCTACTTCCTGCTCCCTGCTCCTGTCTACTACTTCCTGCTCCCTGCTCCTGTCTACTACTTCCTGCTCCCTGCTCCTGTCTGCTACTTCCTGCTCCCTGCTCCTGTCTACTACTTCCTGCTCCCTGGTCCTGTCTACTACTTCCTGCTCCCTGGTCCTGTTTGCTACTTCCTGCTCCCTGCTCCTGTCTACTACTTCCTGCTCCCTGCTCCTGTCTGCTACTTCCTGCTCCCTGCTCCTGTCTGCTACTTCCTGCTCCCTGCTCCTGTCTACTACTTCCTGCTCCCTGCTCCTGTCTACTACTTCCTGCTCCCTGCTCCTGTCTGCTACTTCCTGCTCCCTGCTCCTGTCTACTACTTCCTGCTCCCTGCTCCTGTCTGCTACTTCCTGCTCCCTGCTCCTGTCTACTACTTCCTGCTCCCTGTCCTGCTCCTTTACACTTCCTGCTCCCTGCTCCTGTCTGCTACTTCCTGCTCCCTGCTCCTGTCTACTACTTCCTGCTCCCTGGTCCTGTTTGCTACTTCCTGCTCCCTGCTCCTGTCTGCTACTTCCTGCTCCCTGCTCCTGTCTACTACTTCCTGCTCCCTGCTCCTGTTTGCTACTTCCTGCTCCCTGCTTCCTGCTCCCTGCTCCTGTTTGCTACTTCCTGCTCCCTGCTTCCTGCTCCCTGCTCCTGTTTGCTACTTCCTGCTCCCTGCTCCTGTCTACTACTTCCTGCTCCCTGCTCCTGTTTGCTACTTCCTGCTCCCTGCTTCCTGCTCCCTGCTCCTGTTTGCTACTTCCTGCTCCCTGCTCCTGTTTGCTACTTCCTGCTGCCTGCTCCTGTCTACTACTTCCTGCTCCCTGCTCCTGTCTACTACTTCCTGCTCCCTGCTCCTGTCTACTACTTCCTGCTCCCTGCTCCTGTCTACTACTTCCTGCTCCCTGCTCCTGTCTACTACTTCCTGCTCCCTGCTCCTGTCTGCTACTTCCTTCTGCCTGTTCATTGTCCTGCTCCTGCAGAGGACCTGTTTTCTTCATACACATTAACATTTTGTTAAATATATCAGCACTCATACCTTAATTACCAGTCTCTTAATTGTTATATGTCCTACTTAGTACTTACTGTTCTTTTGACACCAAAATAATGCCTGATGTCTGCCACTGTCCCTTTTCTTTTACTTATAGTTGCTCTGTAAATTAAATTTATTTGAAGTTTAAGTAGGTTGTATGTAAGTGAATTCCCTTGCATCAGTGTTTTGAAATGAATCGCTTTGATTCATGTGTTAACGTCAAACATTAAAATTCATAACAATCTTTTAATAATTGTTTCACTTGCTGTAGTGCTGTATGTTTGAGAGTGAAGACATGTTCGGGATGGGAGTGAAGACCTATCTCGCACCTAAATACAGATAGACTAGCTTAGGCTATGCTCATTACATTTAATTTTTTTAAATGGATAATTTCTTGAATTTTCTAAAAAATTACATTTACTTGTATCTTTAAAGTCCATTTTTGGGAGGAAAAATATCATTATAATAGAATAAGCAAAAAAAGACTTCACATAATAATAAAAACAGCAGAGGGGGCGTGCACCTGAGACGCATCTCTCTGTATGGAACCTGCCTACGTCACCAACAACCGCTACGTCACGAACCACCGCAACCACCAATAGGAAAATTCAACTGCAGTAGCCACCGTTCAACCTGAAGAGGCAGCACTCAGACATTTTTACACCATATATTGTAGAATTAAAACACTTTAAACCCAAATGTCAAAAAATTTACTGGAATCAATGAACAGCATTTATGAAGCTCCATTCTTACAGATCATTAACTAAAAAAGTTGTTTTAGTGTTTAGTTACCCTTTAAGAATTCGTGAGTACAGTTTATAAACTGAGGGGACGGATTGCAAAACTGTTGCCACGGATAGTTCCCCCCCCCCCCCACAGACTTCCCGGGCTCTGTTGCACGACACTGCTACATTAATCACATTAGAAAATGAAGTTGTAGGTTGTGTTTGAATAATTACATATCTTATTTAGCTGAGGTAAATTAAACGCAATACCCACGTATCCTTGCTCGATGAAGAATGAGACAATGAGCCCAACTGGCGTTTGATATTTAAAAGGCTGATTTTCTCGCTTCAGGGCAGTGACGAGTAGGCTACATATGTAGGATATCAAAGAGCTGAACGTACCAGAGAAATTGTACAGCCCAATGGGGAGTGAGGGTTTGAAAATCGTATATTTCCTGCATTGTTGGTATGTGATGGTAATACTGCATTTAAATACATACAATTTTAGATAGGCGTACATTATATTTTATTACATTTTTCAGTACCCCCAAACTATTATTTTCATCCCTTTTGGGAGGGTGCAAGTCTCATCTAGGGGGGTTGGACCCCCCCAATACCCCCCGTAATTCGAACTGTGGGTGTACTTCACTTTGTAAGCTGTTGACAGTAAGAGTTACCTGCTCAACCGCATGCAGAAGCTTGTCATCAGTAGGTTTAGGACGAACCATAGCTACCTGCTCTGAAGATTGAGTGTGTGGAGACCCTACAGTTGTCAGTTGGAGCGCTGCACGTGGTCTCTCACAGCGGCTGGCGATACACAGGGCGTCCTCGAGATCCTCCACACCCATCTCATGGACTTTTGACAGAAGATTTGGGTCCAAGCCAGCAACAAAGCAGCGAAATTTTTCACCCTCTAGTGCATTGTCTAGTGCAAAATCATATTTCATATGTTACAAGAACAGCCTTTTTCCACCTTAGAAATATTGCTAAGCTATGTAACATGCTATCTGTTTCTGATGCAGAAAAGTTAGTTCATGCATTCATGACCTCAAGACTAGATTACTGTAATGCTTTATTAGCTGGTTGTCCTGCATCCTCAATAAACAAGCTACAGTTAGTGCAAAATGCAGCTGCTAGAGTTCTTACTAGGTCAAGAAAATATGATCATATAACACCAATTTTATCATCTCTACACTGGTTACCTATTAAGTTCCGTATCAATTACAAAGTATTACTACTGACCTATAAAGCCCTAAATGGTTTAGCTCCTGTGTATTTATTGGACCTTCTATCGCCCTACAATCCAACCGTTCTTTAAGATCACTAAATTCGAGGCTTCTGGTCATAAATAGGATATCTAAGTCCACTAAAGGAGGGAGGGCGTTCTCACATTTAGCTCCTAAACTCTGGAATGGCCTTCCTGATATTGTTCGAGGTTCAGACTCGCTGTCCCAGTTTAAAACTAGATTAAAGACGCATCTATTTAGCCAAGCATTCACATAATGCTTACCTTTTATACTACTGTTGAATCAAATCGAATGCATTAATATTATGAACAGCAGCTATGCTAATTATTTCCCATCTGCTTTTCTGCTGTTATCTCGGGACGCTAGTCCCGAGGTAAATGGCGTTCGTCAGCTCCAGTTTGTATCCAGCCTCTCACGGAGACTTCAGATGCCCCAACACCTGCGATGAGATGACTAAACGCCTGTGAAGAGACGACTCGACGCCTGTGAAGAGACGACTCAACGCCGGTGATATGTTATGCCCTAAATTAATACATGATTAACTAACTGTATTTTTCTATGTACATTTCTGAAATGCACTTTCTGTAGAGCTGCTTTGAAACAATATGTATTGTGAAAAGCGCTATACAAATAAATTTGAATTGAATTGAATTGAATTGTGGTCATAGTTGGGAAAGGCTTCTAGTAAAAGACGAGTGATGTCTGCCCTGTAAACATCCAAACTTTCACCTGGTCGACGAGGTCGAGCATTCACATGTGTCTGGAAGAATGGCATGGAGTATATTGGTCCAAAAACGTCTCTGAGTTTTTCCTTTACTGAAGCATAGTCCCTCTGGGTTGAAGAAAGAAGGCTGTCCCAATACAGAAATGCAGCATGTGCTAGGCGAGTAGGGAGGACAAAGGCCATCACCGTAGGCAGATCCATATCAGATGAACTCATAGCCTGCACTGCCACTTAAAAACGTCGAGACCAACTTGTGAATGATTCAGTCCCATCTCCTTTAAAAGCAGGTGGAAGAGCAATTTTCAGGGCACTGGAGACAGCACATGTGGCTAGAGAAGCAGCACCTGTCGATGTAGCATCTCGCCGTCGTTGTGAGGGAGGAGACTGCACCACAGCTTCACTTTCATCAACCGACATGGTAACAAAATGTCCAGTCCAAAAATCAGAAAAAGCACTTAAAGTAGAAAAAAAAAATACTGCAAAAGTCCATTAATATCTCCAAACTAGTTTTCAGGAAATCCACTGCTCTCAAAGAGTGTAAAATCCAGATGGCACAAAAAAAAAAGTGACCACATCCACAGCTCGTAGGAATAAAACTCACCAAATGCGTCAAGACCACCAAAATAACACCACGCTGCCACCAAATGTAACGTGAGGGTTCAGTATGTGGTGGTGGATCACTCTTTAGGATAATAAACAGCAGAATGGAGACAGATGACTTTCTCAAGTGGTACTTTACCAAAGAGTATAGAAGAACAAGAGGCTAAACTCTGATGCTTTTTTTGGTAACAGCCACTAGGTGGAGTTAAATACACATTTGAGGTAGTTTTTTCTTGCTTCATTGAGTATTTCCATTTTATGCAACTTTACACATTTGCTACTATTATTAGTTACCAACTCCACTAGGCCTGAAATATATTTTGTACGTTTTAATCCCCTGGATCATGCTACACTCATGATGATCTTATAGAACATGATGCATTGCTGTGTCCGTTATCCTATAATTGCCACTTTTGGACAGTGGCTGTGTTTTTTGTTTACATAGTCTTGCTTTAACAGTCATTAATATAAGATAGTACTGCAAAAAAAAAAAAAAAGCTATTATATTGCTGTTATATATTTATTGTCCAACATTCCCAATTATCTGATATATATAGCATGTCCTTTACTTAATTTTATATGTTGGTATTAATTCAGTGTTTGTAATGCTAATACTAAAGGTTTTGTGGGAAAAAAGTAGAAGACTTGTCTAAGTCTGTGAAATAAACTGTTAAAATGGATTTGATGATCACTAGTGATTGTAGGGTAGACTGTGTACAGTTGAGACATGAGTACAGTTGAGACAGTATTCTCGTCGTTTGATAAACTTAAGATTGAGCCACTGTAGTCACTTGGACTATTTTAACGATGTCTGTAATAACTTTTCGGGGCCTGCAAGTTCAATCCCTCAAGAAGCTTATGGAGGAGTGATCCAGCTCTCAGATTTAATCAAAAATATCTTAATTCGTGTTCCGAAGATGAACGAAGGTCTTACGGGGTTGGAACAACATGAGGGTGAGTAAATACTGACAGAATTTTCATTTTTGGGTGAACAAACCCTTTAAGTAAGAATAGTTTTTCTGATCTCAAACAATTTCTAAATTAAGATGTGTAGATCATTGGTCATACCATATGTATACACTTGTAAATTATTCCCAATTTTGTTTTTGTTTTATGCAGGTGGATTGAAGAAGAATTCATTGACCAAAGATGTCAACCAGAAACAGGCAGAAAAGGCTCTCACCAGATGGTTCACTGGTGCTAGAGACAGGGGTGGAAACAGCCATTAGAGGACAACAGGAAAAAAGACCATCTCCAGTACAGTGACATTTTTTTGTGCTGTTTTTAAGCCCAAGTATTTTAAAGGATTAGTTCACCTCAAAATGAAAATTTCCTAATAATTTACTCACCCCAATGCCATCCAAGATATCCATGTCTTTCTTTCCTCAGTGGAAGAGAAATTAAGTTTTTTGAGGAAAACATTTCTGGATTTTTCTTCGAATAATGGACTTCAATGGCAGCCAATGTTTTGAAGCCCAAATCAATGCAGTTTTAAAGGTCTTTGAAGTGCTTCAACGGCCTGTGCACGATCGCAGCTGAGGAGGGGGGTCTTATCTCGCGAAACGATAGGTCATTTTCCAAAATTTTTTTTTATATATATATATATATACACACTTTTTAACTACAATTGTTCAGATTGAGCTGATCTGCAATGCACCGGGAACTACGTCATCACGTTGAAAGGTCACGCTCGATGTCGCCGCCGGCGGAAGTACCGTACTTGTGTTCTTGTGGACTTGTGAAACGTCATCAGTCGCTGCCCAAGTACTGTTCCAATTCAAAGTTCACATCTAGCCAAGTCCAGTTCAAATCTCCGGATCTATTCTTGATCCGCCCCTTTTACCGAGGATGCATCGAGAGGTGACTTGTGCCAGAGAATGTCTAATAAGGGGAGAATTGGCACTGTCTGGTTACTTCCGGTTTCTGGACTGGCTGCAGTAACACGTCTCGGCGAGTGCAAAATGAATGGGAGTCTATGGGGTTTCACCCCCAGAAATCCACTTTTCTCAGGATGTAATTTTTTGTCAAGTAATTTGAAAGTTGCATTCAAAAGGGGGGGCTAAGATAATACACTCAGCTGAAAATTGCATTTTCAAGTTCACTTATCTGTTCTAAAAATCCGTTCAAAAATGTGATGATGTCACATAATAGCAGAATGCTAGCGTGTTCCGGCCAACAACGACTTAACCTGTAAGAAATCAAAAGGACATAAGTACTCGTTCATTCGACTTTTGGTCTATAATCTATATTGAACTTGCGGAATCAACAATAAGATCTACGTTGATTCAACGACAAGCAGGAGAAAGGGATACATTTAGCCGTCTTGCTCCATAGACTCCCCTTCATTCTGCACTTGCCCATGATCACCTCCAGTGGAATTCTAATGTAACTGCAACCAAGATGATATACAACGGGGCTAAATATGAAGTGCCAAGACTCTCCATAGGGATCTCCCAGTCACGTGACCCCTAGCCGCGTGTCAGCCATTTTGACGGAATACATCCGTCAGCTACTCAGTGGCAATGGATTTATTATTAGGGGCAAAGAGTATAGAAGAAGTTCTTCTATACTCTTTGTTAGGGGTGGGCCACCCCTAATAATAGATCCATTGCCGTGGGTAATATATATTATTAGTATACTAATAATATAATTACATAAAAACGTTTTGACATTGGGCTACAGTGTGTTAGGTAAATGCATTTACCAGGAGTGACTCTGAAGCTAACTGAGCAGTTCCACGGCTCTCTTCTCTACTCTTTACTACTACTTTAATACTGTTTCTAGCTAATGTTGGTAGGTTTTTTTTCAGAAAAAAAAACGTAGAAAAATGTAGTCAACCCATACACCGTTAGAACCGTGAAAAAAAATGCACAATAGTTCTATCATAAAGGGCGACAGCTAAACGTTTGATTAACAAATGATTTTCTGTTTAAAGCAACAACAACAAAAAAAAAATTATATATATATATATATATATATATATATATATATATATCGTAAAATTGGGGCCCTGATGTGTCCGGCTAAGACAAGCTTGTTATGCTGAATGCTTGGTAGTGTACACAAACATTGCGGATTTCTATGGCAACAGTGGATTTATAACCTTTGATCCCTAACTCAGAGAAATCATTCATTAGCCTTCGAGGGGACAACTTACCTGATCCAAAATGAAGACTGCAAAGCCGCGTGTTTTGAGTTGGAAGCCAAACACCGCCATCAGTGTTTTGCCTGTTTATTGCCGCTAACCACTTGTTTCTCCGTTTTATTTCTTTTGGGATACGGTATAAAGATATTCCTTTTGTATGATTACGTATCTGATCGCATCCAACTGCACAGCATCGCTCGGGCATGATAGAAATATTTCGCGACGAGCTGTATTATCACCGGCGGTATAGCATTTTCTATTCCGTCAAGATGGCTGCTCCAAATGGCGTGACGTCATGCGGGACGTCCCTATACTCTTTACTGAACACCGCTCACAACAACACTTCCTTGTCCGGACCTTCCACGTGACTGTCCTAACCAATCAGAAGCGAGAACTTAGACTGAGGTAAGCGTGAGAGAATAGGTGTGTTCGACATCGGCTGCGGCTGGATGTAACTGATCGGCGAGAGTTGCCGCGTGCAGGCGGGGAGGAGCTGCAAACAGCCCAGCTAACACAGTTACGTTGTGAAGACGTAACAGGACCGGACCATATTCGTCGTAGCGACGTACCACATAACGTTCCAGCAACGTAACTTTGTGATTCCCATAATCGCCGTGGCGACGTTATAGTGGTACGTCGCAAGAACGTGATGAATACGTCTTAATGACCAAACTGGCATGTTGCGAGGACGTAACATCAAAGGACCATATTAGTCGTAGCGACGTGCCAAATAACGTTCCAGCAACGTATCTTTGTGATTCCTGTATTCGTCGTGGCGACGTTATTGTGGTACGTTGCTGGAGCGTGACAGGTACGTCTTCCGCATTTATTTTTAATATAATTCTCACCTTTAGTCCTGGGAATGAAGATGTGCTTGAACCATAACCTTAAAATCAGCATAGAACTGATAAACTCAAAAATTTAATTCTCTGCTGTAAAACCTTATAAATTATAATAGGGAATTGTGTATTGTTTTCAGTTAATACATTTAGGGATTAATACATATATATGTAATGGAAACCAATACAAACCCCTATTAAATTCTTAATAGAAAATGGCCCAAAACCACACTGCATTCATTTATTAATCAGCATTAATTCAGTGTTACTTTGTACAATTACTAAGCCAATACATTTTGAACATTAAAGGAGCATTGCGTAGCTTTTTACTTAAAAAAATATTTAAGATAGAGTTTTCATTTGTACATTTATGAGCCAACCATAATGTAATAGAAAGAATGACACCTTAATGTCCACCACGGTTGCCTCTATCAGCCTGTAGGCTCAATTGTGTGCGGAGGAGTCGGGTCCGAATTGGCGGGAAAATTCACAAAATGTGACGTCATGCGCGTTCTCGTCTACTTTGGCTTACATCCGGCCATTAGTAAGCAGCGGCAAATCCGGCAATCGCTAGCAGTATCGTAAATCAAATGGACTCTGCGGACGGAAAGCGACCAGCCTCCAGTACAATCCAGACACCCACGGCAACTCCTCGTAAGTTTAAAAAAAAAAAAGCCTCTAGTGCGGCCAAGATAGAGAGCGACCGGCGTCGGGCAAAGACAAGAGTCAACATTGGAGCGGCTTTTGATTCTTGGAGGGAGCTCCGGTCAGTAGAGATGCGCGGTTGGCGGTTACAGCCGCGGACTCCGCGGATAAACCGCGGATCGGGCGGATGACGTGACGAAAAAAAAATATTTGAATTAAATTCGGGCGGGTGGCGGGCGGTTGAACCAATCAAATGAAAAATATATGTATACATTGTTAAATATTGTTATCTTTGTCCCTGCGCGCCGATCGGAGACGGAGTTCACTGCTGATATTCTGAGAGCTTTCTAGTCTCGCGGCTGTCATCAGCAGCGCCTTGTATCGCCCAATTAGCGGATTGCGGGCGGGTGCGGTTTTGAAAATTGGTCAAAAACGTTGGTGCGGATGGATGGCGGACGGATGATGAGTTTTGTGATGCGGTTGCGGATGAAATAATAGCCCATCCGCGCATCTCTACCGGTCAGCGTTGGGTATAAAAACAGACCCCGAGCTGACTTTCTTTTTACTGCAAAGGTAAGACATAGTTACAGGCCATTTTGCAATATATTATTTTATTGTTTTTGTGTTTTTTGTTTTTATTGTTTACGAGTGTGCGCACGAGCATGAGACTGGCTGCAGTTTCTCTAATGGCCACTGGTGTCAGTAACGGTTAGAAATTTCAGAACCTACGCAATGCTCCTTTAACGATTTTTTAACCATGTAAAGTGTAAACAAGTTATGAGTACAGAAATTGAACATGTCAATTAATTAATCAAAAAAACATAATCAATGAATAATGTAACCAACTATTATTATTTTTATTGAAAAAAGTGTCTTATCATTAGGGATGGGTGTAGTTAAATAATGATTTTATCACTAAAACTTATCAATACTCTTATTGACACTACTCTCTAATTTGGCGCAAAAGCAATAAAGACATAAAAAAAGAAATGAAAAGATTCAGATGTTTCTTTATTATTCATTTTATTTGCAGAAATAGGTTAAATTGTTTCCTGGGTGTCCTGCGAGGCTCCTGCTACAAAATGTCTGGTGGTGATGTGCTTCATTGATTCACTACCAGTAGCAAAACCTGAACAATGTGACAATTACCAAAGATCTATAGTCTTTGAGCTTCTCTGAAGCTAACAAATAAAAAAAAATGTGTTCATAAAGAGTAAAGATATGTAAAAAACAAAACAAACAAAAAAACAATATAGATTTCTAGCTTCTCTCCTGTATTATTTCGCCCACCCAAATATACATCAATAATTTTTTGTTCAAGAAAATGAGCTTGAGGAGTTTCTCAGAGAGAATCTGAGATGTGTCATTCCTGGCTGTGTCCCAGCTGTGGGAAACACTCTATCAGACAGTGTTGAGGAGGCAGAGGGAGATGATGAAGAGCTGTAAGAGAAGAGGAAGAGTCTCTTTCTTACCCCACCAGCGGAGGGCAGGGTCTTCTGAGGCTCTCGCTCTCTATATTCACTGGAAGCTGAAAAATAAATTGTACCATACTATTGTAGTCAGGTTTATAGCTTTTTGATAGAAAAAGAAAAGCTATCTTCCTTATCCCGTCACCTCATCGTCCTTCTTAGGCAGCTAAAACAGAGGAGTACTTTACTTTTTTTCATGTTGCTAATCTATGGCTTTTAAAAATTTTTTTTAAAGTATTTTATGCTCACCAAGGATGCATTTATTTGATTGAAAATACAGTAAATGTGAAACTTTATTACAATTTGAAATAACTGTTTATGTGAATATGTTAAAATGAAATTTATTCCTGTGATCAAAGCTAAATTTGCAACATCATTACTTCAGTCTTCAGTGTCACATGATCCTTTAGAAATTATTCTAATATGATTTGATGCTCAAAAAACATTTCTGATTATTATTAGTGTTGAAAACAGTTGTGCTGCTTCAGATTTTTGTGTAAACCATGATGCCTTTATACAAATACACCCACAATACAAAGTTCAAAGAAAAGTTTGAAAGTTAAAAAATCTTATAACATTATAAAAGTCTTTACTGTCACTTTTGATCAATTTAATGCATTCTTGCTATTAATGTCTTCCAAAAAAAAAAATCTTACTGACCCCTAATGTTTGAATTGTAGTGTACACAAAAACATGAAGCTGTTTTCATGAAGCTGAACTGTTTTCAACATTGATAATAATTATAAAAGTTTCTTGAGCATCATATCAGAATGATTTCTGAAGGATCGTGTTACTGAAGACTGGAGTAATGATGCTGAAAATTCAACTTTGATTACAGGAATAAATTGTATTTTACAATATATTCACATAGGAAACAGTTATTTTAAATGTTAATATTATTTCACAATATTATTGTTTTTACTGTATTTTTGATCAAATAAATGCAGTCTTGGTGAGCATTAGAGACTCCTTTCAAAGACAAAAAATTGTACCTGCACCAAACTTTTGAACATTAGAGTATGTTTGAGGTTTTACTTACTAACTTAGTCACATGGTTCATAGCGCCTTAATAGATGATGTCTGACAGGAGATCAGCTCCAACTCTACTATGGTGCAGGGCATCAGCATGGAAGGATCAACATAAACAATTTGTCAAAGAGCCAACAATATTTAGCATAAAAAATGCCAGGTTTATTAAAAGGCAAGAAGCTACAGCAAATGTAAAATGCAGAAAAGAGAAAGACGAATATACAGAAAATAATTTCTTAGGATAACAGAATTTATGCTTTAGGTTTACTTATTCATTTAATATTGCTCATATAGCGCCACTTACATTTGGATGTCAAAGCCTTCTTAAAATAAATGAATAAAAATGTAAATTTGAGATAATAAAAAGGAAGAAGACAGATGTATGGTGATATACTGTAGGTCAAAAAATATTGTGGGGGAAAATGGATATGAAGTTATTCAATAAGCTTCCTCAGTTCACCTGTTTCTCCTACTTCTCTGGCAGCAGCTTTCTTCAGAAATGTTGAGATCTTGGAGTTTTCCCTCTGTAGAGAGGTTATTTTGTCGCTGCTAAAATAACAACATTTATCAATAGTTGTTTACCGTGAAAGATCAAAACGCATTTGAACTAGTTTCAGATATTTTTTGCACTCAGTGTAAGTGACGTCATCGACTAACAGCATGTTGAATAATCAGTTGGTTAAAAAATTAGCCAACTTCCAATCACCCATTCAACTGCCAGCAAAATCTTAAACTAACAAAAAATCTCATCTACACATAAATATGAGATTAAAAAAACAAACTTTTATAAACAAGAGTTTAGGTTAGCCTGCAGTTAACTTAACAGCTGTTCTGAAAACGGTTGAGATGCTAACGGACTTTTTCCGAAGACACTAAACTATTTCTATAAAGTAAATATTCAACCGATGTGTGTCAATAAAACTGTCAGGAACAGTTGTGTGTATTATTTGTGTGATTTTTAGAGACTAAACTCACCTGAAAGTAGTGAAAATGTAATACTCCTGTAAAGGATGATATTAATTAACACACTTCCAAGTATAATATACCGTTGCCATGAAAAACAGCGTTGCCATGGATTCTAACCGTAGAGACGGAATGGACTATTTTCTTTAGCGGAAGCAATACAATTGACCGTTCGCAAAACCCCGCCCTCGAACGGTCCTCGTCCAATCATAGCTTAGCAACTGTAACTAAGGAGAAGGACCTCCGTCAAACATTGCGATTTCAGCAAGATGGTGAAACGATGCGCCTATGGCACCTGCAAGTCTGACACCAGGTACCCCAAAAGTTTAGAGGGAGGGGTCGTTTTTTTCGCATTTCCAAAACCCAAGACCCATGCGGAAAGATGCCGACAATGGATCAAGCAGTGTGGGAGACCTCACCCACAGCTTGCCTCGAAGATTAACAAGCATACATATGTCTGCTCTAAGGTAAGTAAAGCTAGCGAGCTAACTTAGCATATAAATGATCAATAAGTAGTAATAAGTAGTTAACAGTTGTGGTTCTATATAGCATTATTATCGAAAGTAGTAAAGTTAGAACATTAGGATACTTTATTATTCCGTAGGAAATTCAGGCAGCCTGTAAGGTAGCTGTTAGCCTGTCAAACACATATTGCTATCGACACAGATAATTTAGCAAGAGGTTGACGGTCACTGGAGGCTATAAAATCTGTAAAACTGAATTTAACAGTTGTGGTTCCATCTAGCATTGTTACCGAAAGCAGTGCATAACATTTAACCAACAAATCAACGCGTTGCCATCTGTAAAGTCATAACATACTACGCTAACTGACAAGCGCTAATAACCAATCACTTATATTCAACCCAGCCATGGCTATGTGATTGGCACACGCGCTCACGCTTACAGGAAGCTTTTCCGCTCAGAGCGCTGCTCGCGCATCAAAAACTGAAAAGAAAATGTTCCCCATCCCTTATGATTGGGACATCTCACATAAATCAGCCGGTTTCGGCTTTCAGCGAGCAGCCATTGCCCAGAACCGAGAGCGTGCGCGCCGCGCTTTCGGCTCCGGTTCAGTTTCACAAACCCGCAAATGGCGGCGATCTGAACCCGGAGGCCATTCGCCCCCTAGCGGCTCACATAGCTGCGTGGGAAACTATCCCAGGGATTTCAGAATGGGTGCTGAGCACAATAAAGCAGGGCTATACACTTCAATTCATTCGCCGTCCCAGCCATGGCTATGTGTCTGGTTCTCAACTGTTTGACGGGCGTAGTAACAGTAACTAGGGGGCGTGGCTTTTGCGAACGGTCAATTGTTTTTAAATCAATAAACTCCTTTTTTAAAATCAATATTTTGTGTCAAATTCTATATTTATTTGGTAGGTAGCCATGTAATAAGCGGGATGTAGAGCTTCGCGTCGGGGCCCTAATCAGCCTGTCGGGGTTATATTCGCTATAACAACCGCCTCTAGTCTCTACATTATCCATATAAAATGTTGTGAGGACATCGTGGTAAAGTTTCCTTTTTTTTTTTTATCTTGGCTAACGTTCCAGAAAAGTTGTGGGCACGTCCTGAAAAGACGTCGCTAGTTTATCCCATGGAGAACGTTGTAGCGACGTGGGCAACTGGTCTCCAGATAACTTTACAGAAAATTGCGTTACAAGTAACGTTATTATCCTAGTGATGCAATTTGGATATTATATGGGAAATGTACTTAATTCATCAAAGATTTTATTAAGTTATCTGGTGACCAGTTGACCACGTCTTTACAACGTTTCCATAGGATAAACTAGCGACGTCTTTTGAGGACGTGCCCACGACGTTTCTAGAATGTTAGCCAAGATTATAAGAAAATGGAATTTTACCACGACGTCCTCACTACGTCCCAGCAAACATTGGTCCGACGGCAACGTCGTGTCCCTGGCCAAAAATAGTTGCGGTATGACGGCGTAAAAATATGTAACACAGAACATTTCCTAAAAATGCATTCAGATACATTTGTGCATGTCTACAGTTATCTGGGGTTGCATGTATAATTGTTATTTTGACTTTTAGCTACGTGTAGTTCAATATATACCATGTTGTGTTTCGGGTGAGAGAGGACGTCACCATGGCGACGTCTTTTACACGTGCATTTATAGTCCATCATGACCCTCTATGAAATCAATTGTGATAAAGCTGTGCTTAATCCTTGCATGGTTAATACCACAATAATTAATTAAATTCGCCAAGTTTTAAGAAGTTGTGTGAATACGTCCACTGACGTCCTTTACACGTCTATAGTCAAGGCTGTGAATAGTCGTCCACTGACGTCCTTTACACGTCAAGGCTGTAAATTGTCGTCCACTGACGTCCTTTACACGTCTAGTCAAGGAAAACATTAAAAACATGAATTATCTTTATGAAATACACAATTTTACACACATATATTTACTTTATCTTGTTTAAATAAATTATACAGTGATGTGAATAAGTTAGGACACCCATGCTAAAGTTTGCCTAAAAAGAGGAATAAAAAATCATCTTTTGGAAATTGATCTTAATGCATTAATTAAAAAAATGAGGAAAAATCCAACCTTTAAGGACACCAATTTTCTTTGTGAATGAATAATGTATCATAAATAAATAAATGTTCTTCCTTAAAATACAGGGTGCATAAGTCAGGACACCCCTATGTTAAATTCCCATAGAGGCAGGCAGATTTTTATTTTTAAAGGCCAGTTGTTTCATGGATCCAGGATAATATGCATCCTGATAAAGTTCCCTTGGCCTTTGGGATTAAAAAAGCCCCACATCATCACATTCCCTTCACCATACTTAGAGATTGGCATGGTTTTATTTCAGTTAGGCTAATAGCTGGTTTGATTTGCATTGAAAGATGATCTTATGGAAAGTACCCCATGCCAATCTCTAGGTTGCATAAAACAAAAACAAAATTGGGATAAAAATCACGTGAATGTGATTGTGCACAGCAACATATATGACCAGACCGGACACCGACGGGCCTTAATCATACCGAAAGCACTTTCGCCTGTAGGGAAGGCACTTCCCTATTATAGAATTTCATAAATGTGGAAGGCGAGGACCAATGCATTTATTACTTCTGTCAAGTCAAGTCAAGTCAAATATATTTATATAGCGCTTTTCACAATACAGATTGTATCAAAGCTGCTTCACAGTATCAATCAAAACAACTTAACAATGTTTGTTTATTACTGGAAAAAAGACATCCAAGTTTGGTAGAGCTGATCAATGGTATGATTGGTTAATTAATTTGAATATCCCCAACTGAGCAAGCCAAAGGCATGCGCATGCGTACGGTGTTCGCAGGAATGCCCCGGAAGGGCCCCCTCGCGCGTGTTTACGTCACTCATTGTTGAAAAAATTCAACGTTGTCTGTTGGTATATAGAAATCGTCTTCCATTGCGATCCTGTATATCTAAATATGTTTAGATCTTCACAGTGTAAGGTAAAACTTCCGAAATCTCAGCGTAAACAATGAGGGACGTAAACACGCGCGAGGGAGCCCTTCCGGGGCATTCCCGCGAACGCCGTACGCATGCGCAGACCGAATCGCCTTGCTCTCAGATCAGTTGGACGTGGATATGCTTACACAAGGTAAAAAAGATATAAATACTGTTCGTTTTCTCACAAAAACCACTCGTTTCGTGTCTTAGGACATCAATGTGTACTTACATTTACAAGTCATTAAATAATGTTTAATTTTGACTGCTCTTTGAGGTGGACCCCATTCACCTCCATTGTATGACTGACAGACAACAACGGTTTTACCTAAAATTATCAAAATTGAAGATACTGTGGAAACAAAGACACCTACATCTTGGATGCACTGGAGGTAAGCTAAAACATATCAAAAATTAATTTCAAAGTGAACTATCCCTTTAACCTTTCATGTGTAATATTCCAATAAGCTTGGTAAAAATGAATCTTCATATGCTTCTTTTCCACATCAACAGTATAGCTTGAGAAACTTTCTTTGAAAGCATGCATTACTTACACATAGCAAAAAATGGCCTTGTGTCCACAGCGGGAATATAAGTGCATCTTTCTCGGCGGAGTCGACCTTAAAAGAAAGCAAGTTATGCTGTTAATTCAAATCAGTTTAATTATTGCCGTCAACCCTCTACAATGCGAGCAAATCACTCGCATATGCAAGTAAATATCACTCTGGGCGACTATTCAAAAATTAAAAATACTAGCCAATGGCGATTCTATTGCCAAGGTGTGCGTAGGAGTGGGAGCGAGGCGGGTAAGGCTCTGCTGATGGAGTGGCACGAGGCGGGTAAGGCTCGGCTGATGGAGTGGCGCGAGGCGGGTAAGGCTCGGCTGATGGAGTGGCGCGAGGCGGGTAAGGCTCGGCTGATGGAGTGGCGCGAGGCGGGTAAGGCTCGGCTGATGGAGTGGCGCGAGGCGGGTAAGGCTCGGCTGATGGAGTGGCGCGAGGCGGGTAAGGCTCGGCTGATGGAGTGGCGCGAGGCGGGTAAGGCTCGGCTGATGGAGTGGCGCGAGGCGGGTAAGGCTCGGCTGATGGAGTGGCACGAGGCGGGTAAGGCTCGGCTGATGGAGTGGCACGAGGCGGGTAAGGCTCGGCTGATGGAGTGGCACGAGGCGGGTAAGGCTCGGCTGATGGAGTGGGAGCGAGGCGGGTAAGGCTCGGCTGATGGAGTGGCACGAGGCGGGTAAGGCTCGGCTGATGGAGTGGCGCGAGGCGGGTAAGGCTCGGCTGATGGAGTGGCACGAGGCGGGTAAGGCTCGGCTGATGGAGTGGCGCGAGGCGGGTAAGGCTCGGCTGATGGAGTGGCACGAGGCGGGTAAGGCTCGGCTGATGGAGTGGCACGAGGCGGGTAAGGCTCGGCTGATGGAGTGGCGCGAGGCGGGTAAGGCTCGGCTGATGGAGTGGCACGAGCCGGGTAAGGCTGCATAGACTGTGAGGTCAGCTGATTATAACATAAGACCAAATGCCTTTCCATGTCCACTCTTCTTATAACTGTCCTTGAACAGTGGGGGCAGTGGCATCTATTTAAAATTTGCCCTGAAACAAAAAGGTAAAACAACAAAATAGAGCAAAAAAAAAAAAGGACAAATAGAAACGTGTAAAAAGCCTTCGACTTTTAGGGTGGCAACATACCTTCAAAATGTAAAGGTTGCTGCATCCTTCAAGCTAATGAAAGTCGCCTAGCTCTGAAAGTGAGTTAGAAAACAAGAATGAAAACAGTCGGGGAAGTCACCTGTGGGAGAAAAAAAAACGTTTTAACTGAAAATGCATAACGTTAAATTCTCTTCACATTTACACTTCTCAATACAATCAAACAATCACCACTAAACAGAATTAAACAATAAATACAAACATACCTGCCACACACAAACACTAAAATGTTATCTATATGTGGTCTAGGGCCATTAAATAATGCTCAAAATGGAGATTTGTGTTCGTGCATCTCTTAACTAAAAAAATTTCAAACATTTAAATTAACAATCAATACTCACATCTGCACACTCTACAAACATTATATTTAAAAAAAATCATTAGAATTAATACCTGAATAGAAGGGGAGAAAATCGCTGATGTTTCCCCACAGCGAAGTATGGAATGTAAAAACCCCGCGAATTTAATCCGCCCCGCCCCCGCGAAGTGGAGGTGACGTATTTCCTGTTTGAAAGTGGAGCTCCAAAATCGCCCAGTCTGCAGCCAGACCCTTCTCAAAATAGCTGCCCAGAGGCGTTGCCAAGATGGCGGCCGAGTGGCAGGACTTGCCTAAAAGGACTTTGGTTTAGTACAGATGATTAAACTCTTACCTAAATTCAATGACCGAGATCAAGATGTGTTTTTTTCTCTGTTAGAAAGCTTGGGTGAGGATAGGGCTGTAACGATGCTGAACGTACACTCTTACTACAAAGTGTTTTGGAAGGTAAAGCTCAGGAAGCTTTCATCTCACTTTCTTCTGAAAGCGAAAGAACTATAAGGTATAGTAAAAGAGGTGTGTTAAAAGCATAAGAACTGGTCCCTGAAGCGTATCGGCGACGTTTTAGGGGATGGAAAAAGGACGAGCGTAAAACACACGTTGAAGTGGCAGGGAATTGACAAGTCTTTTTAATCGTTGCCGTACATCACTGTGTGTTAGTAGGCCTACATTTGAAGAGCTTTCTAATCTAATAGTTTTGGAGCAGTTTAAAAACATTATCCCAGAGCCTGTCGCAAAGTATAGTAAATTAACATAAGGTGACAATGGCTGCTGAGGCTGCCATTCTTGCGGACGAATGTACTAATTCATAAAAGCGCCGGATGAATATTTTTATAAAAAGCATTCAAATTTGAAGATACCGGCAGAAACCCTGCAATAGTTGTTTTATTCACGATACAGCACAACCTCTCGTAGCCTACCTTAATGCTTATTTCTATTAATTTTCTCCTTCAAAAGAACTGTATTTCTCTTGCTCTTTGGCTGCTGTCAATTTTGATTTCTCTGATATTGTCTGCTGCTGATATGAAAAGCTCACTGTATATTGTAATAATAAATAGCATTTGTGACAGCAATGATATTTTGAGATATGTGATGATTTATATATGCACGTAAAAACTAATTTTCGCGTATAAATTACACGATAAACACACTGCGTGCTATAGAGACGCATTTAGTGTGATCGGGTTGGTATTTTCATTGCAGGTTTGGCCTTAAAGTTGCAGTAGGGAGTTTTGAGAAAATGTTGACTTAGCCTGAAAATTTGAACAAGCACAACTTCCAGGTCCAACCCCCTTGCTCTGTGCTGCGCTACAGCCCTCCCTCCACAGCTCCTCCCCCACAGCGGAGCCTGCCGTGAACGCGCAGGCTAGTAAACAGGACCACTGATGACGGCAGATTATAAACAGTTATGGAACATTCACTAATAGGGACGAAACATCAACAATATGCTTTACATTGACTATGGCCTGCCCATACTTTGACTACAAACTTGGTCCTCAAATCATTATGTATTTTGCAATACATGTAACTTTATAACGTTGCACTCTTTCTATAAGTTATAAATAGCTAGTAAGATAATGTTAAAGGATTAGTTCACTTTTAAAAAAAACTTTTGCTGATAATTTACTCACCCGCATGTCATCCAAGATGTCCATGTCTTTCTTTCTTCAGTCGAAAAGAAATTAAGGTTTTTGATGAAAACATTCCAGGCTTTTTCTCCATATAATGGACTTCAATAGGACACAAACGTTTCAAGGACCAAATGACAGTTTCAGTGCAGCTTCAAAGGGCTTTAAACGATACCAGACGATGAATAAGGGTCTTATCTAGCGAAACGATCGGTCATTTCAAAAACAAATAAAAAACTTGAAGTTTTATAAGCACAAATGCTCGCCTTGCTCTGTTCTGTGATGCACGTTCGTGACTCTCCTGTTTGAACTCGTTCATCAAAATGAACAAATCTTTTTTCGAATCATTTCGTTCGTTGAATGAATGAAATGACTCCGAAAAAGACTCGTTCGAAATGAACGAATCTTTTTTGCGAATCATTTTGTTCGTTGAATGAACGAAATGACTCCGAAAAAGACTCGTTCGAAATGAACGAATCTTTTTTGCGAGTCATTTCGTTCGATGAATGAACGAAATGACTCGAAAAAAGATTCGTTCATTGTTCGAACAGGAGAGTCACGAACGACGGTACGCGCTCGCGCTGTGCAAGAGAGGGGTGATCAGCGCGTACACGAGCGTGATTGACACTGCTAAGACATTCCTCCTGGCTCTGATTGGTTGTTTCTGACCGGGAGCGGTGTATTTCTGCAAATGGCAATAGGACCACAGGGAGGAGCCAGAGGAGCTCGATTTTTTCCACAGATCTGTCTCATATTCTACTGTGAGGACATAATGACAGTTTTAACAAATATTTGTTTACAAAAGCTACCTACTGGAGCTTTAAATTTCATATAAGTTGGTATTAAAAAGATGGTATTAAAAGTATGAAAGTAAATTAGTAGCAAAACTCGAGAGCACGTAGATGTGAATTTGAGAACTTGTACAATAAATATTCGTACGTGTACGCGAACATTTACACTCACAGCTCCAATGTGAAAACCTGTAAAATAAAAATCTGAACTTGAACGCTGAGATTTGCACTCGCAGACAATAGTCACAAACCTGTATTCTGAATTTGAAGCTGCAGACAAGTAGTCACAAATGTGTAAAATGCCATTCACAAAGATACAACGACAGACACAAACTTGTCATACAAATTTGCACTTCTTCTTACATTCAAATTGACACTTGCAACTTCTCAAATCTGTCACTGCAAGTTCAAATTTCGCGCCTTGACTTTTGCTACTCTTTTCGCGATATATGAGGTGCTAAACTGATTCGTGCACTTGTAACTCAGTAGTGGCGAGAGAGAAAAGGGGGCGGGAGCGGGGGGGTGTTCAAAGGAGCCGTTTTATTGGTTGGCGCCTAGCCAATGAAATGGCACTTCTATTGTACGCGATGATATCACGAAACCCGCCTCCTCGTGGATGTTCTGAACGCTAACATGGCTAGAGAGCCGTAACGAGCACGACAACAGCTTCGAGATAGCAACGGGTAACAGGTAGTCTTACCGGGCCACATTCCAGTCAGTATTTCATACTTGTTCTATTGTCCGACAGGAAACAAAAAACATGTGAATGAGAAAAACGTCATGAATTCAGCTCTATCAAAATACTGTGTATGTGCACAGTGACAGAGCCCCAACTTTTCATGCTATTTTTAGCTAGATACACAGAGCGCAGAGAAGAGGCAGTGAGAACTGAAGACTTGCATGTTCATTTGAACACGGTTGTTAACGTAAATTAATTGAATTCAACATGGCCGAATTAATAAATAAAATGATTTTAAGTAGTAACCATAAATATATCATAGTAATGCTACATAAAAGCCAGACTAAAAAGGTAGCTAGCAAACAATAAGTACTGCTTATCTCTGAGAGTTAGAAATAAATATTTTTAAGGTTCAATATGATTGTTGTGCTAGCGAGAGATATTAGTCTAGTCATCTACCCTGAATCTTGTTTCCGGATGACTGGACTAACCTAACATGACCAATACTGGAACAACAAAATGCAGTTTAGCATCTAACTATGTGAAATAAGCAGTAATGTGTTGTGTACAGTAAGTATAATACAGAATTTGAAAGATATGAAAAAGCTAAGGTATGAAAAGTAGGCCTAATTTATTGAGTAAACAGTCAATATAAGCAGTATTAGATTTTCAAATTTGTATTGTTGTCCTTTATAGGCAGGAGTTAGTGATGATGTCAGGAAGACAGTGCAAATTCAAAACTGAGTGGAAGGAAAACCCCCAGTTCAGGGACTGGCTAGGAGAGGTGTCTGGAGATGTGCATAGGGCATATTGCAAGCTCTGCAGGAAGTCTTTTGATATCGGTAACATGGGAGTCTCAGCACTCAGGAGTCATGCAAGGGGACAAGGCCATGTCAAGATTTCTGGACAGTTAAACAGTGAAAGAAGAATGACAGATTTCATGAGGAAGACTTCAACAGACACAGGAGAGGGAAGTAGCTGTCCAACAAACAGAGAGCTACCAACAGCCAGTGTACACGAGGAAAGTGCCAGTAATGAAAGTACAGCATTACAATTGCCTAGTACAAGTGGACAGAGAAAAAGCTCAGAAACACAGGGGAGCTTAGCATTCTTTTCAAGCCAAGCAGTGTTAGAAGCAGAGATTCGCTGGGTAATTAAGATGGTGATGTCACACTACTCATTCAACTCCAGCTCTGATATCTCAGCCATTTTTGATCAGATGTTCCCAGACAGTGAGATTGCCAAGAAGTTTTCATGTGGTGCAACAAAAGCAGCTTACCTTATATGTTTTGGCTTGGGTCCTTATTTCAAAGAGCAACGGATCAATGATATAAGAAAAGCACCATGCTATGTAGTTTCTTTTGATAAATGCCTGAATAAAGTGACACAGACAGAACAGTTGGATGTTGTAGTGAGGCACTGGAGTGAATGTGAAGGGAAGGTTGTGGTGCATTATTTTGATTCAGAGTTTTTGGGACACACTCAAGCAGAGAAACTTCTGGAAAGGATCAAGAGAGCCCTGCCACCACTTAATCCCAATAAGCTGTTACAGATTTCAATGGATGGCCCTGCTGTCAATTGGAAGCTCCTGAGGATATTCCAAGAGGACAAAAGCCAAGAGGACCCAGATGCACCAAAGATGATAAATTTGGGAAGTTGTGGTTTGCATGTTCTTCATGGAAGTTTTCAAGATGGAGTGAGAGAAACAGGTTGGAAGGTGGGAGATGTGCTCAGAGCACTTTGGCAGATGATCCATGACTCACCAGCAAGACGAGCTGACTTCATTGAGGTGACCAAAACAACAACATTTCCTCTGAAGTTCTGTGCCCATCGATGGGTTGAAGACTTGGCAGTCGCAGAGCGGGCAGTGGAAGTGTGGCCAGCTGTGCAACAGTACATCAGCAGCCACCAGAAACTCCCGAAAAGCAAAGTACCATCATCTGCATCCTACTGTACAGTAAAAGGGGCCACAGCTGACCCTCTCTTTCAGGCTAAACTCCAGTTTTTTGCATCTGTTGCTAGACAGCTGAAGTCTTTTTTGGAGAAATTCCAGACGGATGCACCAATGGTGCCTTTCCTTGCAAAAGAGCTTGAGTCCATCCTGAGATGCTTGCTGTCATGCTTTATTAAGAGAGAAGAATTGGAGAAGATGAAAACACCTGTCCAGCTGCTGAAACTTGATGTCCAAAACAAGTCAATCCATGTGCCACTCAAACAATTGGACACCGGATTTGCCACAAAACAAGCTTTGGAGAAAGCATCTAAAAAGCTCCAGGAAAATCCAGTGAACATACAGGTTTTCAAGAAGGAATGTGTCTCCTTCCTTGCTGTGACCTGCAAAAAAATTATGGAGAGAAGTCCTCTTATGTACCCAGCAGTGCGGCACATGAGCTCCCTCGACCCTGTGATCATGGTGACAGAGACTGAGCATGCAATAGCAATGTTTGAGAAACTCCTACAGGTTATCCTCAATGCAGGATGGTGCACTGCCTCAGAGTGCGACAAAATCCTTGCTCAGTATAAAATATTCTCAGTGCATGCAAGTGCAAACCTCAAGGCAGAATTCCAAGATTTTTCATAGTTGCAGGCTTGAAGAATTTTTTGGGAGATTTATCAGTGGCAGAGCAGAGTATGCAGCACTGTGGGACATGATGAAATGTCTCCTAACTCTGTCTCATGGACAAGCAGCAGTGGAGCGAGGGTACTCCGTGAACAAGGACATGCTAGTGGAAAACTTGAAGGAGAGGAGTCTGATAGCATTGCGCCTGGTCCAGGATGCAATGGCTGAGCGTGCAGTTGATGAAGCCCTGCCAAAAGACCTAATCCTACACTGCAAAGGAGCAAGAATGAGGTATATGCAATACCTTGAGGATGAAAAAAGAATAAAGAACAAACTGCAAATGAGAAGAAAAGAAAGGAGCTCCACCAAGACGTAGAAAATGTCAAAGCAAAACAGAGAAGAATAATGAAAAGCAGTGAGATGATGCAGAAAGAGGCAGACGAAATGGCAATGAAAGCAGAAAAAAAACAGGACTTCACATTACTGTCCAAATCCAATGCTTATCGCAAAAGTGTGGCCGAGAAAATGGAAGAGCTGCAAGCCCTAGCAAAAACACTGGAAGACCTGCAGGAGAGTGTCAAGAAGCTACAATAACAGATTCTTTTTAGAGGAACATTTTAATTGAATTGACATTGCTTTGTTTTATATTGACCTTTTTGCACTGCAGGATAGGATTTGAGTTTGATATTTATATTTTTGATTTATTTTTGCAGTGATTTTCATTTTTACATGAAGAATGCAGGTGTCAGATGCACTAAGTCAACTGTAAGTAAACAGTAAACAGATAAAGTAAAGGAAATTGTTTTGGTGATTTATTGAACATAAAATATTTTGTGGAGAAAGTACAAGAGAGAAAGATTGAGATGAATAACCATTTAAGCAATTAATTTAGAATTCCGATAATAATTTTCTAATATTAGTGACTGATTGTGAATACAGCTTGACTGTGAGAGTTTGGACTTTTAAACTGATATCAGAAGGTAAAATAGCAGTGTATGAACTAAAGTAGAGAATAACTTCTGTTTTAGTAGTGTGGCATTGCAAGTAGAGGAAAGCAGGTGGCATTGTGAAAGACAACAATCTTTGCATAACTATAATACAGATATAACGGTATAGGTACAATATCACATCTGTTTCAAAATATATCTCGATATGATAATATCGGTATATCGCCCAGCCTTAGTTGTGATAACTTGATTCGCACTGTAGCAGCTGAAAAAGTCTTGAAAATGTCCTGGAAACAGTCCTGGAAAATCATTTCAAGAAAAGAGTGGGAACCCTGTATATATGTATAAATTATGGATTTTATTATAATTTAATTGTATAATTTACATTTTTGCTATGTACTTGTATTTTTGATACCTATTTTTTATTAAAAAAACACTTTTTTTTAATAAAAATAAGGTGGATAGAGGACCTGCCCCTCCTGAAGAATACAGAATTGTTTCCATATAAAGATAAAAGTGTTTGGAAAATGCTGAGGTGCAATAGGTGATTCTCTACAAATGTTTTTATTATAATGCTGGTTGAAAGTCTCCTCATATCCTGATAGCAATCACAGTGTCAAGCGGTTACACACACACCACTTCTCAAAATCAGGTACACCAATATTGTTTATATAAAATATTATTTATTGAACAATAATAGTTAATGAACATTAACAGCCATTTTACAATAATACAAAGTTTGTAGAATAGCAAACAGACAAGCCAACAATTCAGTCAAAGTACAAAGGTTAAATAAAAATATAAAGTTATAAAACTTAACTTTGCCCTCAGTCAAAACTATTTGATCGGGAACAAATAACAGATTTGTAATATCATTTACACGATCTACATTGCATTTTCATGTGTGGTCACCAAATACTGCTAGATGAAAATATTCCTTCCTCAAAACCAGAACAGACGTCACACTCAGAAGAAGGCAGACAATGGCTGAGGTGAATAACAACACGTTTATTAGACAGTGCAGAGGGTGAGCGATGAAGGGGGAGAATACAGCGGCGATGACAACGATATGGTGATGACTTCACTGAACAGGAGGAGTGTCTTTACAGGAGTGAAGAGGACGAGATGAGCCAAGACGATGAAGATCAGCGATGACGGGAAGGACTTCAGGGAAGTGTCAGGGTTGAGGGTTACTCGGGGGAGCCGTCTGTAGCGCTGGTCAATGACCATGGAAGTAAACAGGACCGGCGGTCTCTCAGGTGAGTAGTCTGAAGTGCCAGTCATAGACCAGGTATGTCAGTGAAGAGACCAGACAATGGAGACTTCTTCTTCTTCGCTCACTCCTTGGGGGTATTACCGCCACCTACTGTACAAGACAATGAGACTGAGTGACGAGAGTCTTTAAATGGTGAAGATGATGAGGTGATCGCTGACGGGTGCAGGTGATTGTGAAGGAGGTCCAGGTGTGGGCCAAGGAGGATGCTGGGAAATGTAGTGAAGAGCTGGATGATTAACTGGTGACTGTGACACAGACAAAGTATCTAAAGCATTGTGGGAGCCTCACATCAGCTGTAGATGCACAGCTGGAGGAGGAAGCAGCCGAAGACTGAAACTCTGTGGATCCGGTGCAGGATCTGTGGAGAGGCCGTGGCAGAAGCAGCTTTCACAGGAACTTCTGGGCGGCTGAGAGACCAATCCTCACACTCCTCTTCATGTCTTATTCTGTGACCCGAAACAAACAAACAAACAGAAAAGGTTACAGTCATAGATTACAATGAGAAGAAAACATTTTTAAAATCTTTCAAATGAAAAGTGAATATAATCTTCAAAATCATTTGTAGCTGATCTTAGGCTCATTACCTTAAACCATTCATGTCGAAGGATTTTCCTCAAATAAATGCGTTGTCTTGGGCTTTCCTTCAGGAGGGATCGGATCAGGAGGCAGCATTCTGTGCAGAACGACAGAAGCGAGTCCGATTATTACCTTCAACTTTACACCTGCTGTCTGTGTGTTAAGCTGTAAGATTTGACTATTCTATAAAGTACGCTCAGAAAATCTGAAAAAATGCTTGTATTATCCAACATCTATCTTTTGGTGTTACTTTTTCATGATTTCTTTGTTTTGTATGATTTAAATGACAGTTGTTCTTCTTTGTTGTGATGAATGCCATCTTACCGTTGGACAAGCCCGGCTCAGACCAGATGTCTTCATCCATCATTCGCCTGTCTCTTGCTTCTGGAAAGCGTCCACACACCAGCAGGAATAAGAGCACTCCCAGAGACCACACAGTCGCTGGTTTCCCGTGGTACTTGCCCTCTGTGCAGGACTCAGGCGGGCGGTAGTCTAGAGTGCCTGCAGGAAAAAGAGTTGTCTGATGGGTAAGTGCCATAGCATGAAATACCGTAGCATGTGGTAAAAACATCTGGTGTTTTTCATTTAAAAAAAATGCTGACTCAAATGTGAGATATGGTTTATATGATACCGATTGAACTAGTCACTAGAACTTAAGACCCAAACTACAGGTTTGATTCATAATTCATACCACAGAATCTTTCATAGCCAGATTCCTGCAGGAGATCCCCGCACCCAAAGTCAATCAGTTTGAGCTCAAGAGTTTCTGTGTTGATCAGCAGGTTCTCCAGCTTAATATCCCGGTGAAACACTCCACGGCGACAGCACATCTGAGCCGCCATTGTTGCCTGCGCCATAATAAACCGTGCTGTGTCCTCATTTAGGATTCCTTCGTGACCGTTCCAGAACTCCCACAGATCTTCACAGGGTGCGGGACGCTCCAAGACCATGATATATCGGTCAGGCTGGTCCTGCCAGTCCAGCAGCTCAATGATCTCGGGGACTTTGGGGCCGCTATTAGCAAGGGTTAATAGGCCGACCTCTAATGGGAAGCGTGCGGGATGACCAGGCTGGAACAAAGATCATTGTTATATGAAGGTGTTGTCATTATGTTTACATATTTTCATTTGAAAAACACATAGTGAGTGTAGCCGACTTACAATGTAGATGTATTTCATGTTCTGCGGCTTTCTGGCAATTTTAACTGCCACCTGATCAACAACAAAAAAAAAAAAACATTGTTACATTTCTAACATGTCAAATGCAGTAAATAGTGGAAAAATATCCACAAAAAGACTTGAAATGGATATAGTGAGACAAAATAATTTGTTGGCTAAATATTGTAAGAAAATGGCGATACCTCAAGGCCGTCCTCCAAGCGTTTCCCTTCATAAACAGAGCCGAACGATCCCTCACCAAGCATTCTGCCCATTTCATACCGGCTCAAAATGTCGTCTGCAAAAAGATGATTCATTTTAGTGTCATGGACAGCAGTGAGTTTAATGTTTGAGGTCATGGCCGTGAACTCACCCTCAGTTGTCACGTCCACTCTGTTGTTGTGAGCTGGTGCTGGACTGACTGGACTGTGACGGACTGGAGCTGGAGGGGTTTGAACCTGCTGATCTTCAACACCACTGGATACAGCTTCCTGAAGACCATGATCCTCTGATTTAAAAAATAAAAGTTCTGTTTAAATATTTAAGACATGTCCTGGAAAAAATCATAACTTTGATCAAACTTTTGGGTTTTGATATAGGTGTGAATTTGTGACATGTGGTAATTAATGGCACTTCATCCAAGGGAACAGAACAATTCCCTTAATTAAGTTCCCATGAATGACACGTTTCCATTAATGGATACTCATATCTAGCTGAAAATGATGTAGACTTTATGATGTACAGAGCACTAATAAACAGAGCATTTCCACATTCTCAACTGGTCACTGGATTTACCCTCAGCGTGTCTCTCACTAATGGTGTCAGTGGTCTGATCCTCCACTTTCTGAGCCTGACCTGAGCCACTGCTGTGAAGAGAGAGATGCTCTCCAGAACTCCAGTGAAGAGACAGCAGATCTACACAACTACTCTTCTTCCTCTGTCTCTCCTTACTAGCACTTTCCTCACTAACAGGCTGATGATATACATAGAGCACATACAAGAGATTTGACCTTGATTTCTTCCCATATCACAATAAACAAAGAACATTTAAAACAAATGCAGAAAAGGTGTCAAAATCTTCCAAATGTTAATATATATTCAAATTCATTTGTAGCTTATAGGGCCAATACCTTAAAGCATTCCTGGAGAAGTGCTGGACTGTGATGGACTGGAGCTGGAGGGGTTTGAACCTGCTGATCTTCAACACCACTGGATACAGCTTCCTGAAGACCATGATCCTCTGCAGCACAGGCACTGGACTGGACACCATTCTGATCTAAAGCAGGGAATATCAAACAAAAGCATGTTTCAAACTAATAATTATAATTATTAAACATTGGATACTCATATTATGGCTATTCTTCTGTTAAAATGTTTTATTTTTTTTTACAAACAATCCTAGTTTAAATATGTCATGACATGTCTTGGAATAAAAAATAGATCTGATTATTGGCTTGATCAAACTTCAGATATAATATGGTGTGGTCATATATGGTAATTAATGACACTCCAGTGATATTCTCCAATGGTCATTTGATTTACCCTCAGCTCTTCTCTCAGTTATCGGTGCAGTTTTCTGGTCGGAGATGATGCCGCTCCAGTCACAGTAATGAAGCTTCACAAAACTCTCCATCCTCCTCCTCTTCCTCATTGGCATCTCATCTTTCTCAGCACCAGCACTAACGGGTTGATGGTGTTCAGCCGCATGGGTGCTGGATATTGAGGATGCGCTGTGATGGGAATCGGACACCTGAGCGCTAGAACGACGCTTTCTCTTCAGTGCCGGACCTCTGCGAGAGTGTTTAGAGGAAGTGGACGGACGTCCATCATCTGGGCTCTGCTGGCTGTCTCTCTGCCACTCTCTCTCCCTGTGAGCCGGACCTGTGGACACAGAAACAAACTCACAAGACAGAGGTGTTAAATATCCAGGAATAAGCTCCTGGCTCTGTGCCTGGGTCGGGCCTGGCATCCTCCTTCAAACTGCAATAAAAACAATACAAATACAATACAAAATACAATACAATAAAATACTATGCTCCTCAGAAATACCCCTCCCCTCAGAAATACCCCTCCCAAAAAAATAAAATAAAACTCCAAACTCCCTCTAAAATATGAAAAGAACAATACAATTAAATAGTCCTCAGAAATAATATGAACTTTTAAAAAATACAACGATGTAACGTTAGCTAGGATATATTATCCGATCTCCTTCTAGAATAAAAGTCTCCTCTCTGAAATCCTCCGAACAGCTTCAAAATCACAAGATCAGCTCAAGAAAATATTCAGCAAAAGTCTCTGAATTCGCCTCGTCTCTCAACCAACAGATAGCGATCAAAGTGTTGATATTTGCAGTCAGAATTCATAACACATGTCGCCATAGCAACTCAAATTCGAATCACTCACATGCACGCACGCGCACCCGAAGTCGCGTGCGTGAGCAGAGCGCGTGAGCGCACATCAAATCTGCAAACAAACCGAATCTGTTCATGCAGGACTGAATGTAATTATTAAATAATCATTTAACAAGTGATATAATAATGTATCATTACTGCTTAGCTACAAAATGGAAGTTTAAAATTCAACTGTTACAGCATGAAATAAGGTACCATGAATCAGTGAATTTGAGTTTGATGTGGCTATATTATCAGTAATAAAATAATCATTACAAATGTAATCGTTAAAAAAAGTATCAGACATTTACTGTATGTCAATTCGATTCAGTGATCAATACTAATATTGTCCACCAGAGGGAGCCACAGGATAGCAAATTCCTTAAGATCACAGTTACTAATAATTAAGTTATAATGCTAACTTTTTTTTAAATGGTTGATATAACAACTTTTAGATTGTTAGATTTATTCAGATATACAGAAAAAGAAATGTACATATAATGAATATGTAATATAGTGCCAAAAGTTATTTTCTAGAGTTATTTTTCTAATTGTCTAATGAGTTTTTTAAATGACTTTTATGAGGTAGGGTGAATTGCCCTAATGTAGGACACTGCCTAATGTGGGACACCTATGGTCTAGTGTTTGTAGGTCCCCCATAAATACATGAATGACAGTGAAACTATGGGTTAGACAAAGCTGTGGTGTTGTGTGATCAAAATCACATGACCTATCAAATGTCCAATCATATTTGAGGGTGGAGCAATCATCAAACAGGAGAGGAGACACCTTGTGTGAAAACCATATGAAGGTTAATGACATAGAGTTTGAACAAATTTGATGTTAAGGAGTTAAATAGAGCGAGACACCGCTTCACTGCTGTTCGCCCTGCGATCGACTGCTTTTGTCAGCCTCGTTGCCCGCTGTGAGTTTGTTTGTTTGCGTTTGTTTGTTTGCGCAAATACGGTTTGAACATTGGTTGTTGGTCGTAGAGCGAGACACCGCTTCACTGCTGCTCGCCCTGCGATCGACTGCTTTTGTCAGCCTCGTTGCCTGCTGTGAGTTTGTTTGTTTGCGTTTGTTTGTTTGCGCAAATACGGTTTGAACATTGGTTGTTGGTCGTAGAGCGAGACACCGCTTCACTGCTGCTCGCCCTGCGATCGACTGCTTTTGTCAGCCTCGTTGCCCACTGTGAGTTTGTTTGTTTGCGTTTGTTTGTTTGCGCAAATACGGTTTGAACATTGGTTGTTGGTCGTAGAGCGAGACACCGCTTCACTGCTGCTCGCCCTGCGATCGACTGCTTTTGTCAGCCTCGTTGCCTGCTGTGAGTTTGTTTGTTTGCGTTTGTTTGTTTGCGCAAATACGGTTTGAACATTGGTTGTTGGTCGTAGAGCGAGACACCGCTTCACTGCTGTTCGCCCTGCGATCGACTGCTTTTGTCAGCCTCATTGCCTGCTGTGAGTTTGTTTGTTTTCCCGTCTATCGTGCGTCTACATTACACCCATACCACTACAAAGACGGTTTTTACCCAAGACTTGAGTCATAAATTAAAATAAATATTAATAGCATCACTGGTTGCATCATTGCTAACTTACTGTCCATCTGTTAAAATGGCGAATATATCAGGTGTATGTTATCTACCTTTTGGTGCAGATGAGAACAAATCTGAATTGCTCGCGGTGCAGTCTGAATTAGAAGCTGTAGAAAAGCAGATCCGTGACCTTCTAGAGAGACAAACTGAGCTGAGAGACCGGCGTTTAGCTCTTGAAACATCACGCGCTGATGCACACGGATCAGTGATTAACGTTAGTAACCCGCTGACGCTGACCTCGTCTACTCCGTGCGTTTCTCAGCATTGGTCCCGAGCATCCAGGTCACGATCAGCCATGATTTCATTCACTCCGGCTCCAACACACCACCACGACGCCTGGGTGGTTCCGCGGAAGCCGCGAGCCAGGACAAGAATTTTTTCGCCCCTCCCGGTTTTCGAGATCTCCACTCAGAACCGCTTCTCCCCTCTTCGCGAAACGGAACGCGATGCTGTGATCATCGGCGATTCCACCGTCCGACACGTCCACGCTACGTTAGGTAAAAGTAAGGTGCACAGTCACTGCTTTCCTGGTGCTCGTGTTCTCGATATCACTGCGCGGGTAACTGAGATCTTGAACGGTGACGAGCGCGTCGGAGCTGTTGTGCTGCACGCGGGAGCTAACGACATTAGGCTGCGACAGACGGAGGTTCTGAAGAAAGACTTCAGGAGCCTTATCGATACGGTACGCAGCACATCGCCTGAAACATCGATTATTGTGTCTGGACCGCTTCCTACGTACCGACGAGGGCATGAAAAGTTCAGTAGATTATTCGTGCTAAATGAATGGTTATTGTCATGGTGCAATGAGCAGAAACTGATTTTTGTAAATAATTGGAATCTGTTTTGGGAGCGACCAAGGCTCTTCCGCGCTGATGGCTTACACCCAAGTAGAATCGGGGCAGATCTTCTGTCGGATAACATCTCCAAGATGTTAAATACCATTTGACTAGTAACCAAAAATCCAAATCACAGTCTCTACTGCACCAATTTAATTGATATTTATACTAGTGTAGAACATTGCATAGAAACTGTGTTATTGTAAATGAAATGGTCACAGATAATAATTTCGATGTTCTGTGCCTTACTGAAACCTGGCTTAAACCAAATGATTATTTCGGTCTAAATGAGTCTACTCCGCCAGGATACTGTTATAAGCATGAGCCCCGTCTGATCGGTCGTGGCGGCGGTGTTGCAACAATCTACAGAGATATCCTCAATGTTGCTCAGAAAACTCGTCATAGGTTTAATTCGTTTGAAGTGCTTGTGCTAAATGTTACGCTCTTAGATGTAAGAAAAAAATCCCTATTATCTCTAGCATTGGCTACCGTATATAGACCTCCAGGGCCTTACGCCAATTTCCTAAAAGAGTTTGCTGACTTTCTATCAGATCTTTTGGTCAACGTCGATAAAGCATTAATTGTTGGAGATTTTAACATACACGTAGATAATTTAAATGATGCGTTAGGGGCTGCGTTTACAGATTTATTAAACTCCTTCGGGGTCAAGCAAAACGTCACCGGACCAACTCATCGTCTTAATCATACACTCGATTTAATTATATCATATGGAACCGATCCAACCGATATAGATATCATTCCACAAAGTGATGATGTCACTGACCACTACTTGGTAACTTGCATATTACGCACTGCTGTAATATGTCATGCTGCGCCACGTTATCGACCAGGTAGAACAATTCGTCCATCCACCATAGATCATTTCTCAAATAGCTTATCTGATCTGTCTCAGCTGCTGCCTGAACCCAAACAAACAGATGAATTAGACGAACTAACTAGCACTATGAGCACCATTCTCTCTAGAACATTGGATATTGTTGCACCCATTAGATTAAAAAAGGTCAGAGAAAAAAGTATAGCACCATGGTACAATAATACTACGTATGTTTTAAAGAGAGAAACACGTAATTTAGAGCGTAAATGGAAAAAAACTAATTTAGAGGTCTTTAGAATCGCGTGGAAAGACAGTATGTCACTTATAAAAAGGCACTTAAAACGGCCAGGGCTGAGCATCTCAGCAAATTAATAGAAAACAACCGAAATAATCCAAGGTTTTTATTTAATACCGTGGCTAGACTAACAAATAAACAGACGTCGTCTGAACAAAATACCTCGTTACAGTTTAGTAGTAATGATTTCATGAACTTCTTCACCGAGAAAATTGAAAGCATCAGAATCAAAATCGTAAACGTTCGATCTTTGCTCGCGCCTTATAATTCGGCCGCAATTATCACCCCGCAAAAACAATTACAATGCTTTACAACCATAGAACAAAAAGAGTTAAATAAACTTATCACTTCATCTAAAACAACAACATGTTTATTAGATCCTATACCAACTGAACTACTGAAAGAAGTGTTACCTATAGTGGAAGAGCCTCTTCTCAATATTATTAACTCATCTTTATCTTTAGGTCATGTTCCAAGAACGTTCAAGCTGACAGTTATAAAACCTCTTATTAAGAAACCACAATTAGATCCAAATAACCTAGCAAATTACAGACCCATTTCGAATCTTCCATTTATGTCAAAAATATTAGAAAAAGTTGTGTCCGCTCAACTCGGCTCTTTCTTGCAAGAAAACGACATCTATGAAAAGTTTCAGTCTGGATTCAGGCCACATCATAGCACTGAAACTGCGCTTGTTAGAATCACAAATGATTTACTTTTAGCTTCGGACCAAGGCTGTATCTCAGTACTAGTTTTACTTGATCTTAGTGCTGCGTTCGATACTATAGATCACACAATACTCTTAGATCGACTACAAAATTACACTGGTGTTCAAGGACAAGCATTAAGCTGGTTCAGGTCATACTTATCTGACCGCTACCATTTCGTCTACTTAAATGGATAAAAATCGATTATAACTTCGGCAAACTATGGAGTGCCGCAGGGATCTGTGTTAGGCCCTTTATTATTCTCAATATATATGCTGCCACTTGGTAATATGCTAAGGAAACATGGAATTAGTTTCCATTGTTATGCTGATGACACTCAAATATATATTTCATCACGGCCAGATGAATACGCTAAATTATCCAAATTGACAGATTGTGTTAAAGATATAAAAGATTGGATGACGCGTAATTTTCTTTTATTAAATCCAGACAAGACAGAGGTAATACTTATCGGTTCTAAAAACCGTCCACAAAACCTTTCACAGCACGACTTTAACATAGTAGGATGCCCTGTTACTTTATCCGCTACAGTAAAAGACCTGGGTGTTACATTAGACTGCAACCTGTCTTTTGAAAAGCATATTTCATATGTTACAAAAACTGCCTTTTTCCACCTTAGAAACATTGCTAAGCTACGTAATATGCTATCAGTCTCTGATGCAGAAAAGTTAGTTCATGCATTCATGACCTCGAGACTAGATTACTGGTATGCTTTATTAGCTGGTTGTCCTGCATCTTCAATAAACAAGCTACAGTTAGTCCAAAATGCAGCCGCTAGAGTTCTTACTAGATCAAGAAAATATGATCATATAACACCGATTTTATCATCACTTCATTGGTTACCTATAAAGTTCTGTATTAAATACAAGGTATTGCTTTTGACTTATAAAGCTCTAAATGGTTTAGCTCCAGTCTATTTAACGGATCTTCTATCGCCTTATAATCCATCGCGCTCTTTAAGATCACTAAATTCGAGGCTTCTGGTCATTCCTAGGATATCCAGATCCACCAAAGGAGGCAGAGCATTTTCACATTTAGCTTCGAAGCTCTGGAATAGCCTTCCTGATATTGTTCGTTGCTCAGACTCGCTCTCCCAGTTTAAAACTAGACTGAAGACGCATCTATTTAGCCAGGCATTCATATAAATTTTTTATCTTACAGTTACTGTAAATTCGGCCTCTAGTTCATAAACGCCAGAGGAGAACTGGCCCCCGACTGAGCCTGGGTTCTCCCAAGGTTTTTTTTTCTCCATTGGGTCATCTGATGGGGTGTTAGGACACCATTAGGTCACTGGATGGAGTTTTTCGGTTCCTTGCCACTGTTGCCTTTGGCTTGCTCAGTTGGGGATATTCAAATTAATTAACCAATCATACCATTGATCAGCTCTACCAAACTTGGATGTCTTTTTTCCAGTAATAAACAAACATTGTTAAGTTGTTTTGATTGATACTGTGAAGCAGCTTTGATACAATCTGTATTGTGAAAAGCGCTATATAAATATATTTGACTTGACTTGACTTAAATACTTAATAAAAAATAGATGCCTACTTAAAAAAGTTTTAACTTTTTCTTTACTCTTTTACTAACTCTTTGAAACTTCTTAAAACAAACTGTCTCAAAACATATAAAATAAATTATTTGCTAAAATAATGACAAAACTGAGAAATCAGAAACATAATGAGAGCAAGGGTTCAACAATGACAATTATTGTTGAAAACTGTAAAAATATTATTATTTCTCAACTGTCTCAATACAGTGTAACTGTTCTCAAAATCTTTTTTATTATTATTATTGTTACAGACTTTGTTGGATTGTACATGACAGAATCCAACAAAGTCTGTTACTATAATACCGGTAATGATGTACTGCGAGCATACGAGCGCGTTGTATGCGTGTATGCAATCTATTTTTCCCCTCGGGGCTTGCCGTGGATAGGAGTGTCGCGGGTTTTTGGAGTTAGTGATCTGATGTGTGGTATAATAAAGTGGAGAAGAGTTCAAACTGCTATGTTTATTATTTATTCAAATTGCTACCCTAACACCTAGAAGGTTAAGTTCCCCTGCGGCTATTTTCTCCAACTTAAACCGATACCGTGACTATGCGCAGTTGCGCACGAATTGTCTATGCACTCGCGAGGTGTCTAGATTATGCGCATGACTTAAACGCTGGCAGACACAGCAGCAGTTGTTGGCAGGTATATTGATCATGAAATCAGAATTTTCTTGTCTTGAATTATTCATTCATTCATTCATATTCATTCATTCATTCATTTATGTCACTTGTTTAAGTCATCTAAAAAAAAAAAAAAATGTAAACTCGATTGGGGGGCCCCCTGGTGGCCAGGGGGCCCCAAGCAGCCGCTTAGTTCGCTTATGCTTCGGGCCGGCCCTGCTCTGCTTGGTGTGTCTGTTCAACTAAGTGTCAGCTTATACAGTTCTGACCGACTGCCTGCTGCGTTTCACATCCATTAAAATTAGTCTACCATCGAACCTCTTCATTTCAAAACGCGTTCATGTCAACTAACCGAACACCAGATACAGAGCGCTTTTATTCGCGATCAGCCTCGTTTTATTCTAAGGTGAATTATTAAAGGCTAAATCATTTGTTTATTATTTATTGTTATTTACACAAAAAATAATTTTTTTATTGAATTATTAAAGGGTCAATATTTTTTTACAGTTGTTTTTTGTCATTGGTGACACGCAGCGACATACAGTTTTAGCAGCTCTATGATGTGTTTATAAACTGAAACATTTAACATCGCCATAGACCCGGCGCGTGCAGTGAGAGAAACACTGAACAGAAGAAACAAAAAGAGATCTGCGAGAGAGAGGAAAAAATAAATAAATAAATAAATAATAATAATAAAAAAATAAGGCCTGTTCTTAATTTATATTGTTTTCTACTATTTTCATTTTGTACTGATTTAATTGTAGCCTACACAGCAAAGCTGGAAATTCTTTGGCAATACAAATTTAAAATGTCGGAAGAATACGATTCTATATTTCTCATTTTTCCTCGCAAATGGAATAAACACTCGATCCAACCATGTTTTAAATAAATAAACTGTCCACCTTGAAATGTATGATAAGGTTATAATTTCATTGATTTTTATATTGAAAGCAATACTATTTAGTTAGTCTATTATTTTTTGTAGCCAAGTCAATAAAATGTTACGAGTCTTTTTCTGAGTTGATTAATGTAGGCCTATTGATCTGTTTTGAAAAAAAGATTTCTTTGCTATGGGTATCACTGTCAGTCATCTCAATTTCGTGAATGAATCACAAAACAATAATTTAGCAGATTAAAGAGGAGCTTCATAATCTTCATTTTCATGGTGCGATCTGCTAATCTTCAACAGCACATTGAAGGCCCAATCAAAGCCTTATTGATTTAGCATTTTTCAAGCCATAGGTTCTTGGGTAGCTTGGCGGGGCAGATTGGAGGTGGTTGGCCTACCCTCCATGAATGGGCCCAGGAACCCCATCACAGCCATATATTTCCATGGCCGAGCAAATGAGGCCCCAGCCCCACTCCTGTTCCTCTCCTTCCTCTTTTCCCTGGTGTACTGGTCTCTCAAGCTCTTCCACCTTGTGCGACACACATCCGCTAATAATAATAAAAAATATATATATATATATATGAGAAAATTACAGGCTATGAATCTGTCTGTGCATCTGCTGCTAATTATTGGTATTAAGCTATTATTTTAATCTTGCTTTAAGCTGCATATTGATATGCCCATTTTCAAATGGTTAGATCTGTCATGAGTTATTTATGTATTTATTTTTGTAAAAGACCATCAGAATCTCTCTACCTACCTGCTATATACTACTAGCCTATGAGAACCCGTTTCTGCAGATGCACATACTGTCTGCTAGCATTACAACTCATCGGTTGAATTAACATTTTATTTAACACAGTGCAAACCCAAAAAACCCACCAGGGACTCCAACGACGTCTGCCACACTTCTCCAGGCAGAATTTCGTAGATCGTTGTCCCTATAGGACAACAATGACGGATCGTAAAATTGGGGAAACCTGCAACCACCACAATCAATTTCTCCTCCATTTTCTACTCGGAACTAAAGTTTCCTGAGCATTGTGGTTTTGACCGAGCGGGAAATGTTGCGTATCGGAACAGAGGACCTGCGAGAGACTTCCCCCTGTCTCCATATGCTCTACTTCTATTGGATAGACGCGTGGCGTTCAACGGACTTCATTTGCATAAAGATGGGCATCGGCCAGCTTTTTGACGCGCGACAATTTTCAAAATGAAGCGCCGACTTCCCGGAATGCTTTGCGGGCGCGTGACGACAGAAGTGTCGCACAGACAAGTGGATCAGCACCGTGAGGCCGCTTGGCCGGCTGCGGCATATGTGCGACCAGCGACAGCGGAAGTAACGTAGACTAACCATGTTCCGTACACTTTTCGCCTTTCACTGCACGTCAACGGCCGCCACTCTGTTGCTGAGAGCCAGACAAGCTTGTGTGAGTGCGCATTCTCTGGAGAAATTCCCATTGGAGGATCTATTCTTTGATTGATGTCTTTTGGACCAATAGTATTTGAGAAAAGTGGGGTAAAGTACCTCCTCCGCCTGGGTTCGGATGCTCACAGACCTTAAACTTTGTTTCGTACAGAGCGCATACCTTGATTTCAACTGCAAAAATTGACTTTAAAATGATAATTTGTGATATAATATAGTAATATATATATAATTGTTGATTTGTTAAAGAATGACCATTTTAAATGTTAAAATATTATAAATAGCCTATAATCATCACTGCACGCTGCGTCTCTGCTGCCTGTCTCAGTGCGAGAGTGGCGTCAAGCGGCCATTGTCCGGAATTGACGTTTAAAAATTCCCATTTCAAAGCAGTTATTCAACAAAAGGTAATATATTTAATGATTTGTGATAACATAATAATCATTTCATGAAGACTATAGTACTGTGAGAAGCATTAATCCAATTGAAATGTACATTTTCACCGCTGTAGTTATCTCCCCATCTAAAGCTTATATCTGGGCTGTAGCTTGCCCACCCTCCATTTGCAGGCGCAGTGGGCGCACCTAGCAAACTTACTAAAATCTCTCTGGAACAAATGGCGGGGGGTTCTCTTTCTTGGTCGGATATAAAAGAGGGAGGAATTATGATAACACACATATACAGTTTATGTATAAGCTGGAAGTATTTATTTAGTGATCGGCGGGAAAAGGTCATCTGTATATCGTTGTGTACGGAACAAGAAGGCTTGAGTCGAGCTGAGTGCGGCGCTTTCCATGTCTTCGTCAGCTCACAATGCACTTCTGGGAAGAAGGGGGCGGGTCTCTGCCGAGGGGCCTGCTGACGCCCCTGCAGGAACCACTCGTCCAGCCTGCTGCGCGGGGGCTCTTCGGGCGAAGACAACTCGAGCCCGAGGTCTTCGACGGCTTTAGTCAGCACGCGGAGAAGCTCAGTGTCAATACTGGTCCTCACGTTACTCGCGCCAGCTAGAGTCGACGGCGCGGGACCTGAAACGGTGCCCGCCCACTCGACGCATTCGGATGCAGCGATAGAAAGGCTGTCATCCTTCTCATCATCCTCGTCCGATGCCCCAAACGAGACGAGACCGGCCGCTTGCTGAGAGGGGCGAAGGTCTGCCTGTGTGAACAGGACCGGCGAGGGCATTTCTCTCGGAGAGAGCGAGGCACGCGGGGACTGGGCTAGCGTGTGCTCACTCGTGTCCACTCTGGCATCCTCTGTGCGCGGCGCTTCTTCTTGCAACAAAAGGAAGAGAGAGAGCGGGGGTAGAGGGCTCGCTGTCCGAGAAGAGAGCGAGCTGGGTCCGAAGAGTGGGGAGATCCAATACATCGCACTCGGGGCAGCCTCTCTTAGCAAGTGCAGCTTCTGCATGGTCACGGCCCAGACAGGAAGCGCAGTGGAGTGGGCCTCTGCACGAGGCGCACGTGGTGCGAGGGATTTGAAATTAGCTCTTTTAGTAAAAAGTGAACGCAACGGTGAACACTTGCTAGAAAAGGATATGTGTAGCGCGCCGGATAGCGCAGCAGGACAGCAAGGTGAAGGCGGCGTCCAGTGAGAACAGCAGGAAGTCCGGTGTGGTGAAGAGATGAGTCCCACTGAAGAGATGGGTCCCACCTTAGGACCCCATTAGTATGCCAGTAGTATGCCTGATCTAAATCTGTTCTCATCTTTCATTTATTTAAATGGATAAACTGTTAATAAGAAAAATAGTAATAAACTCAAATTAACATTATTTCATGGTTCTTTTAATAACAAAATTTGTACAACATATTGCGCTGATTATTAAGATAAAAATAATGACAATTATACTTGCATTAAGAATTGCTGTGAATACGGTAAAGCAGGAACGTTATAAGCTCAGGTAAAGCTCAGCTAACATTAGCACGCTCATCGGATAGCTGCATGCTATGCTACTATCTAAGCTAACTAAAAAACACTAAGATCGGAAAAATGTTTAAATTCACAATCTATAGCTTTGGTTATATACTAGTACATGAAACATATAAGTTAAAAATACATTTTAACTTATTTAAAATGTAGTTCAAACGACCTCTATAATAAAGTGATTTTGTCTGATTTGTAACCAGGCACTAAAGTGATTACCCATAAAACGTGCTTTGAACCAAACGGATTGCTTGGGTCCTAAGGTGGGAACCAATATTTCAAGTGGGACCCAACACTTCACCACACCGGCGTCCTTAGATCTGCGAAGGCACGTGGCACGCTGGAGGCTTTATCGACGGCGGCGAGGCTTCAATCCGGAGGTCAGCGAAGGTTGCTGAAGGAGATTAAATCTGAATTATTTTGGCTGGAACGGGCGAATTTATAGCTATAAGCCACGCCCATTCTGGCGGGAGATGACGTGCCAGGGCACTAAGCGCCCCGATTGGTTCACACGTCTCAACCGCCAAGCCATAGGTTCATGCAGTTGCCACAGCGCAGTCAATGACCACACTAGCCGCTCATCTATGTGTCTGCTGTGTAGCTGCACTGCGTTTTAGAAATTTGCTACAATATTCTCCCATAGTTTTCCCATAGCATAAGCTAAGCCTTACGCTATACGAGAGACCTCTCGTAAGGGAACTATCCAGTGATGAAATGTTTTCTGTGTTGACACAAATCTTGTGTGATGTTCTATGAGCATATGGTTTGTGTGTAATGTGACTTTTTTGTATGACCTTAACATTCATTTTAGAATTAAATTCTACATAAATAGGTTAAGCAAAACAAATGTGTTTATGTCTGAGAACCTTTTAAACACATACAAACCTGAAATGACATACTGTGTGATATAGTACAAATATCTGTTCTGTTACAGTTAGTAACTGAAGTGTAGATTACATTTGTACAATTATATGAAAGAAGAAAAAAGAAGACTGAAATAAATGATAAACTCTAAAAACTCAACTTTTCTCTTTGTAAACATCTTTTTCAGGTTTGATTGACAAAAAATGCTAAACTTTGACAAAAAGTAATTTTTATTGTTATAATTGTGATTTGATAATATTTAGATATGAATCCAACTAAAACTTGTGAAAAGATATCTTTCAGTTAGTCAAATAGCAAATAGCATATAGTGGAGCTCTATAGCCATCAATTAAAACTGCATTTTCCAAAAGATGGGCAACAATTTTACACTAAACCATGTCAAATTATCCATGTTATCCCCATAAATTAAATTTAGAAATTTGGGTTAAATTAAATTTTAGATTAAAAAAAGTTTTGTATAAAAACATTTTTTAATTTATTTATATAAATTTAAAATATATCATAAGTCCTCCAAAAACTGCACAAATGTAGAGTAAAAACATTAATAAACAGAGTAACATTACATTTGTTCAAATAAAAACTTATTTTGTTTCACAATTTCATTGTGTTACCTGGGGTATCTGGAGACCCCAAGATCATGAGTGTATACCCCTATACGAAGAACACACAACGATTAAGGTAAGAGGCTTTTTTTCAATCTTTAAAGTGACTGAATTGTGATGAGAGAACAGATTGTTGTACATAAGATGAGTGTGTGCAACTGCGCGTGAGCGACTGCGTGTGTGTCCTTTCCGGCTTCGGCAAACTGCATGGTTATGTAGGCCTTGTGGTTGGTTGTGGTCTTAGTGAAGCAGCCTAGCCTTGGAGTTGGAGTGATTGTGTGTGTGTGTGTGTGTGTGTGTGTGTGTGTGTGTGTGTGTGTGTGTGTGTGTGTGTGAGAGAGAGAGAGAGAGAGAGAGAGAGAGAGAGAGAGAGAGATAGAGAGATATATATATATAGAAAGAGAGATAGAGATAGAGAGAGAGGTAGAGAGAGAGAGAGAGAGACCTTTAACACACATTTAGTTATAATTACACTATAGATATATTCCTCTTAAACATCTATTTTCTCAAAAGTACATACAAATATACCCACTCAAAAACTCATAAAACATAGCAACATTTTTGAATAAAAATACAATCCTCAATTAAAGTAAACCCCTTTTTTTAAGTCACAAAGACTCAGAGACTTAATACTTACACATTTTCATAATCCACTGTGCACAAAACATCATTCAAAGCCCAAATTCCAATAAATCTGTCCATATCATTCATTAGTTTAAAATATGAAAACTCTGCCTTGATTCTAGTTGCTATAAGAGCCTTTAAGACTACTTCCCCCTCTCCTTTCAGTTTCCTTTTCCGTGTTAACCATATTGCCATCTTTGCTCCTCCAACCACAAAATTAATTAACAATATTTTTTTCCTGTTTGATGCAACATATTTTGGTCCAAAAATGAAAACTTCATTATTAAAAACTACCCCAAAATCCCTAACCCACCCATCTAAGATCTGAAACAATCCTCTTAACCTTAAACAATTTAAAAACAAATGATCTACTAACTCTCTAGGGGAAGAGTCTGGCCCCAACAAATCTGACCACTTTGTTTCTTTGCAATCTTTGAGAATGTTGTAGTGAGACACTTTCACACACAGATTGTATAGTGTCTTTTTTGAAGCAGTCTCAAAATCTTCCAGCACAGGAGTCCTGAAATTTAAAAGAGAATCTTCCTCTGGTTCTTCATCCACCGCTGCTAAAATGTCCACTTGGGGAAAATGTCTCCCTATGTTCTGTTCAGGAACTTCATTTTCCTCTGAGCTTTGTCTGAATACAGAAGGTAATGCTGAAACAATTCTGTCCATTATTCTCTTTATAATCCTTGTAGACTTGATACCTGTCTTGTTGCACATTTCTTCTGGACCAGTCTTTAGGTCAGCAATTCTTGTACACCCCGCTCTTGCCATTACGTTCTGAATGCTCCTGGGCTCCAGTGCCTGTGCTGGTATCAGCGGGTTATTAAAGAGAGGTTCATTCTCTCTCCAAAGTCCAATGTTTGAGAGAACTCTCTTAACCTTAAAGGGGACCTATTATGCAAAATTCACTTTTGCATGGTGTTTGGACATACATGTGTGATGGCAGTGAGTGTACACAACCACCCAGCAGTGATAAAAATCCACCCACTCCTTTTTTTTAAATCCCCATAAATCATAAGCAGTGTCTCCCAACGACCTGTTTTCAGAATGCGGCTTTAGTGACGTCACTAAAGCCACAGGCCCCGCCCACGAGTGTTGACAGACACTGCCGTTCTAACATAGACCCGCCCTGATCGAGTTCACAGCGAGTTGAGAGTTGTAGCTACACATCCGCCATTGCTGCACTGACGAGAATGTCTCCCAAGCGTTGTCGGTGTTGTGTAGCTGGATGTATTAATCCACATAGCTCTGTTTATTTACTGGAGCGATAAGCCTAACGTTACTGATCATGACAGTAATGAAAGTGAGAGCGCACACTTTATTACAGTTCATAGGAGTTGTTTTACGGATATACAATTTACCAGTTTATTAAGCACCCCCTGAAAAGGTGTGTATAATATTTGTTTACTGTTCGTTGTAACGAGTGTTTTTTGTACTTCGCTGTGTATGTTGATAACAATGAAAGGGAGAGAGTTTATGGATAATACTTTAATGCGGACTTCTTATAACGTCACAGTGTTTATTCAGCTCTTACAGTGATTTTCTAGAGTGAAATTGACGCTTCATCTTTTGTGTGATGTACAATAAACTTCATTGAACTCATCAGTATATTTTTACAACATTCGGACGCGGTACGCTACAACAGGCTTGTACTAATAGTGTATAAAAGAAAGATGGAAAAACAAGTTATAACCGTAATTAAACTAGACTATACCTGTTCAGTCTCCATACAGCATATATTATCTGGCTCTGTGGGCATTATTGTCCGACTCCGGGTCGAAATGAACATGGCTACTGAGAGTTTATGTTTTGATATTATCATTCTGTGAGATGAGAGATTGTCCTGACTGACGTCTGAGAGCTCGTGAGGCTCCGCCCTCTGGGCCGGCAGCAGCAGCTCATTTGCATTTAAAGGGATACACACTAAAACGGTGCGTTTTTCTGAGCCTCAAAAAGTGACAATTTAAACATGCTGTAGAAAATTATCTGTTGGGTATTTTGAGCTAAAACTTCACATACACACTCTGGGGACATCAGAGACTTATTTTACATCTTGTGAAAAGGGGCATAATAGGTTCCCTTTAAAAACTGAAGTCCATGCTCTCAAAACTGCTTTGTAGAATGGGGACACATTCTTCAAGTCCATGTTAACCAGTCTGATCAAAAACAATTGCACATCATACTTAAAAACATTCATTTTCCTCAACGGAAAGTCTGAGTGTCAGTCGGAATGTCTTTATTCTGTTTTTAATGTCCATCAGGCCTTGTCCTCCCTCTTGAATAGGTAGGAAAAGTACAGCAGATTTTGTCCAATGCTGCCCATCCCAGAAAAAGTCAATTAACTTTCTTTGTAGCTCTTCAACCACAGTTTCCGGGGGATCCAGAACTTTCATTTTATGTCATAATGCAGATGCAGCCAGATTATTCATGACCAAAACCCTGCCCCTATACGATAGCTGGGGCAGCACCCACGGCCATCGAGACAGCCGGTCACACATTTTCTCCACCATACCCTCCCAGTCCTTCTGCCTGTATTGATCTGTTTCTGAAATCACTCCCAACATCTTCAAACCCCCTCTTCCCCATTTAACTCCCCCTGAAGCAGAGGGGGGGCCCTTCCTTGCCAATCGCCTAATAAATATCCTTCACTCTTTTCCCAATTTACTTTAGCTGACAAAGCCTTTTCGTAGATGTTTAAAGCATTTGTTAAATTCATAACATCTGTATCACTTCTTATAAAAACAGTTATATCATCAGCATAGGCCGAAAGAGTGATTGGCCTGTTTTCACAACCTTTCACTAGAAACCCTTGCAATTTCTCCCTCAGCTTGTGTAGTAAAGGTTCAATTGCTAAAGAACACAACTGTCCTGACAAAGGACAGCCTTGTCTTATACCTCTATGAACTAATACTGGATAACTCAGCCCACCTCCAACCTTTAACAATGCAGAAGCTCCAGTGTATAACAGTTTGATCCAAGAGATAAAATTTTCACCAAAACCAAAAGCTTTAAGAGTTTCAAATAAATACAGGTGATCAACTTTATCAAAAGCTTTCTCTTTATCAATTGACAAAAAACCCACATCCTCATTACCAGCATTTGCTAAATTCATTATATCACGGACAAGAAAAAGATTGTCCATTATTGTTCTTTTTGGCACACAATACGTTTGAAAATCATTGATAACATACTCTAAAAAATGTTTTAATCTATTTGAGAGACACTTAGCAAGAATTTTGTAATCAGTGCACAGTAAGGCTACTGGTCTCCAGTTCTTTAACAGTCCAAGGTCACCTTTTTTGGTAATAAAGATAGAACTGCTCTCCTAAAACTAGTTGGCAGTTCAATTTTCCTATGAGAAAATCTAAAAACATCAAGTATATCATCTTTCAAAATAGTCCAGAATTGCTTATAAAATCCAAAAGGAAGTCCATCAATGCCAGGGGACCGACCATTGGAGAGTCCCCTTACCGCCTCTGATATTTAATCCAATTGAATATCGGCATCAAGCCATCGTCTCTGATCATCAGTGATCTTTGGCAAATCTCTTAGTAGGTCTTCTATGCAATTAATGTCACAGTCTCTTGCTTTGAATAAATCGGTATAAAAGGATTAGAGCTCAGAGCATCGATTTCTCGTAATGAAGAAAAACAGGCTCTTATTAAAGCCCCTTTTGCTCTTTCATTGAACAAAGAGGCCAAAACGACTCGGTTACTAACATAACCTCGGTTCCCTGAGAGGAGGGAACGAGTATTGCGTAAGTAGCTTACGCTATGGGAAAACTCCTTTTCTCGAGAATATTGAAGTCTTTATGTAAAACGCATTGCAGCTGCACAGCTGACAGCAATGAACGAAGGAGCTCGGTCATTGGCTGTGCTGCGGCAACTTGCTCGAACCAATGACGGGGCGACTCTGAATGCGCGACCAATGAGCGCGCTTCGCGCCCGCGCGCGTCAGAGCCCGCCAAGATGGGCGTGGCCAAGAGCTATATATTGGGCGCCCCGTCATGAGAGTTCTTTAGGTTAAAACGACTGAAGCGAACTAACCAAGCACAAGCACGGCAGCTTACGCAATACTCGTTCCCTCCTCTCAGGGAACCGAGGTTACGTTATTAACCGAGTCATTCCCTTTCGAGAGGTCTCTCCTATTGCGTAAGTAGCTTACGCTATGGGAACACCATGCAAAACGTCGTGCGTGCTGAACTTCGCCTTATGATAGCCAGAGGCAGGTGCCTGAGCTGAAAAGCAAAGTTATCATCCAACTAGCCGGCAGAGGCGAGCTTTATATGTGGGAAAAAATACAGAGCGGCTAGAAGGCGCTCAGTGTGACACAAGCACATACATAATCTAGATACGAACTCGCAGTTCAACTAGCATCATGCTGATAGCACATTGGAATGCAATGTCGGGACCTGTAGGTTGTAGAACCTGATAAATGTGGACGGTGAGGCCCAGCCTGCCGCCGCACAAATATCCTCGATCGGTATCCCGCTCGACCATGCCCAGGAAGAAGCCACACTCCTGGTGGAGTGTGCTTTGACTCCCCAGGGGCATTGAAGTCCCTTAGCTTCATAAGCCAGCGCTATAGCTTCAACTATCCAGTGAGAGATTCTCTGCTTTGAAACGGCGGAACCTTTCGTACGGCCGCCAAAGCATACAAACAGTTGTTCTGTCTGTCTGAATAGGGCAGAACGCTCCAAATACACTCTGAGAGCCCTAACGGGGCAGAGTAGATTAGCGTCGTGTTCGTCTGCTGGAGACGAAAGCGCAGTTAGGGAGATAACCTGTGCTCTGAAGGGAGTGGTGAGCACTTTAGGAATATACCCATGTTTCGGTCTAAGGACGACCCTGCAGTCGTTAGGTCCGAATTCTAGGCAGGCAGCGCTTGTCGAAAGCGTGTGCAGGTCGCCCACTCTCTTGACCGAGGCGAGTGCCAGCAAGAGCGCAGTCTTGAGCGAGAGTTGTTTAAGGTGCACGGTTCGGAGTGGTTCGAACGGGGGCCCTTTAAGAGCGTCTAGGACAGTAGCTAGGTCCCAGATCGGCACTGAGGGGGGGCGTGAAGGGTTCATCCTCCTAGCGCCCCTTAGGAAACGAATAATTAGGTCGTTTCTTCCCAATGGACGTTCCATTACAGGGTCGTGTGATGCTGTGATGGCCGCCACATATACTTTGAGCGTGGAGGGGGTGCGGCCCGCCTCCAGAAGCCCTTGTAGAAAAGCGAGTACATTCGTAATCTCGATGTTACAGGTTAGCCTTAGCATTACACCAGTCACTGAACACTTTCCATTTCTGGGCATATAAGCGTCTCGTGGAGGGCGCCCGCGCCTCAGCGATGGTTTTTAGTGCTCCGCTCGTGAGGTTCCTGGGAACCCGTTGAGGGGCCATGCATGAAGGGCCCACAGATCGGGGCGGGGATGAAATATCATCCCGCTGGCCTGACTGAGGAGGTCTGGCCTCAGTGGAAACGGCCGTGGTGCAGATTGGATTTGCATCAGATCTGGAAACCATGTTTGGTTCTTCCAGAGTGGGGCTATCAGCAGCACTGCGTTTTTCTCCTCTCTGACCCGACTGATGACCTGTGGCAGCATCGCGATCGGGGGAAAGGCATATAAGGGGCGGCTCGGCCAGCTCTGGGCGAGCGCATCCGTGCTTTTCGTGAAGAAAAGAGAGCAGTGCGCGTTCTCCTTGGAGGCGAAGAGGTCGATCTCTGCTTTGCCAAAGGTTTTCCATAACCACTGAATCGTCAGCGGGTTGAGAGCCCATTCTCCTGGGAGAATCTTGTCTCTGGATAGCATGTCTGCCCCCTGGTTCAGGGCGCCTGGCACATGCGCTGCTCTCAGCGAGCGCAAGTTGTGCTGGGACCATAAAATGAGTCTCCTGGCCATTGAATGCATGGAGCTCGACCTGAGTCCACCCTGGCGATTTATGTACGACACTACCGTCATGTTGTCCGTTCGGACCAGGACGTGTTTGTTTTTTAGATGTGGGAGCAGGGCTCTGAGAGCCAAAGCGACCGCTTTCATTTCCAGACAGTTTATGTGTAGGCGCTTCTCCGGGTTTGACCAAAAGCCGGAGACAGGCCTGCCCTCGTAAAGGGCCCCCCAACCTATTTTGGAGGCATCTGTCGTTATCATCTTTCTCCTTGTGTTCACACCCAGACTCACGCCTGACTGGTACCAGTCGGCGGCTTTCCAGTGCGTCAGGGCTTTTATACAGCCGTGGTTCGCTCTGATTAAAAAGTGGCCCGAACGCCACGCGTGAGTAGGGATGCGGCTCTTGAGCCAGCGTTGGAGAGGGCGCATATGCAACAATCCTAGCTGGAATACGGCCGATGCTGAGGCCATGAGACCGAGCATTCTCTGAAACAGCTTGACGGGGGCGCGCGCGCCCGCCCTGAATGATGTTGCAAGGCGCCGGATGGTGAGCGTGCACTCTGATGAGAGACGCGCTGTCATTTGCATCGAGTCTAGAACTATTCCCAGGAAAGAAATCCTCTGGCTGGGAGATAGTATGCTTTTTGCAAAATTGATTCTTAGACCCAGGCATTCTAAATGGCTGATAATCCAAGATCTGTGTGTTATTAACTGACTCTCTGATTGTGCTAGAACCAGCCAATCGTCGAGATAATTCAGTATTCGCACTCCCTTCGCCTTAGGGGGGAAAGTGCTGCATCCATACATTTCGTGAATGTACGGGGAGCCAGGGACAGGCCGAACGGAAGTACTGTGTACTGGTATGACTGTCCCTCGAAAGCGAATCTCAGAAACGGCCTGTGATGAGGCGCTATTGGAATGTGAAAGTAAGCATCTTTCAGGTCCACTGAGAGAAACCAATCTCCTGGGCGTACTTGCGTGAGGATATGCTTGGTTGTTAACATTCTGAACGAGCGAATCATTAGTGCTTTGTTCAGGTGTCTGAGATCTAGGATGGGGCGGAGACCGCCATCCTTTTTCGGGACGAGAAAATAGCGGATGTAAAAACCTGTCCCGCTCAGAGAGGGGGCAACAGTTTCCACAGCGCCCTTTTCTATTAGTTTGCGCACCTCGCTGCGTAGAACATGTGAACACTCCTTTCTCACTTTCGTCTCGACCACAGTCGTAAAACGTGGTGGTCTGCGAGCGAACTGGAGCGAGTATCCGTGCTTTACTATATTCAATACCCATTTCGCCATATCTGGAATGTTTTCCCATGCCGCTGCGTGTACAGATATGGGCTGAATACAGGCTAGGGGCGGGCCGCTGTGACGTAGGGACCCGGCCAGCGAATCGCCTGAGCTCGTAGCTCTCAGAGGCGCGGGCGCGCGCTGAGCAGCTGAGTGAATGGGCGCGTGTGTGATTACAACAGCGCGCGCTGTGTCTGTAAAACTCGCAGCCTGAGCTGAGGTTGTGTTTGACACTGTAAGGACAGTGTTTATAAGTGGGGGTGCATAAACAGTGGTAGGCACACGCGTCACTTTTATAATGTTTCCCGCTTTTACTGGGGATGAATTTATAACTGTGTGAACAGTGCTTGTGTGTAGTGGTGCGTACATGACCGTAGGCACGTGATCTACATTCATGGGAAGCGCAGCCTGAGCTGGGAATGAATTTGGCACTGTTTTGACAGTATCTGGGAATGCACACTTTGTGGACATGTGAACCCTTAGTGACGCAGGCAGAAAAAGACTCTTTTTGTGTTTTCTGTGCGTCGCCGTAAAAACGGCGTTTGTTTGCAGGTGAGCGAGCTCTGTGACTGGCCCATTGACTGCTGTATGGACATATCCAGCCGCCTGTAAGGGGACTGGGTAATGTTTGAGCTTTTGCAGAGAGAGTGGTCCGGCTTTTGCGAGACACGCACTCTCTCTTCTCATTCCTGTGGCTAGGACGGCTTTCGAGGCTCAGGGTTCAGCACAATCTTGGGCCGAGGACCCCGTCGCTCAAAAGGCGGCTTGCGGTTGTGAGAGCGCAAGCGGCGTCGAGCGTCAGCCTGAGGCGCGGGCTGAGAGGCGGTGGGAGCTGTTCTAGCCCGCTCTGTCTGCTCTGCGATGAGCTGGAGCGCCATGGCAGGAAATGACGCATAGCTTGTGAAGCGTTCTGGGCCTCAGTGAAGCGTTCGGCGAAACCCTTAACCGCCGGTCCAAACAGCCCGCTGGTGGAGATAGGCGCGTCGAGAAATGGCGCCTTATCCGCGTCCTTCATCTCAGTCAGAGTTAACCACAGATGGCGCTCGAGAACAGTCAAATTGGCCATAGCACGGCCAATAGACTGGGCGGTGGCCTTCGTGGCTCGCAGAGCTATATCAGTTGCGCTGCGTAGGTCCTTAAAGGCTTTGGGTTCGGGGCCAGACTCGTCCATAGAGCGGAGAAGCTTGGCTTGGAACACTTGAAGTACCGCCATTGAGTGAAGCGCTGATGCAGCTTGGCCGGCGGCGGCGTAGGCGCGACCGGCGAGAGCAGAAGTAGTGCGGCAGGGCTTCGAGGGGTGGGAAGCTTTGGCTTTCCATCCGGTGGTGGAGGGCGGGCAGAGATGATTGGCCACAGCCTCCTCGAGGGGCGGCGTTCCCTCGTAGCCTCTTTCCTTCGCGCCGTCCACAGAGGAGAGCGAAGAAGAAAAAGAAGGCTTTAGGCGCGCAGAGTGGGGGGCTTTCCACGACTTGGTGAGTTCGTCGTGAACTTCCGGGAAGAAGGGAGAAGGTCTTTGCCGAGGAGCCTGCTGGCGCCCCTGCAGAAACCACTCATCCAGTCGGCTCCGGGTTGGTTCTTCGGGAGAAGACCAATCGAGCCCGAGGTCTTCCACGGCCTTAGAGAGGACACGGATAATCTCGGTATCCATGGTGGAGCCCCCGCTCCTGCTAGCTAGCGTCGACGGGGCGGGGTCGAGAGTGGAGCCCGGCCAGTCGTCTGATGCAGCGTCGATGGACAAGCTGTCATCCATTCCCCTGTCGTCCTCGGACGCGCCGAAAGTCACAAGGCCCACCGCTCTGCTAGAGGGGTGTGGGTCCGGCTGGGTGAACTGAACCGGCGGCGGGGAAGGCAAGAGCGGCGGTGAAGCACGCGGAGACTGGCTCGGCGTGATGTCACTGAGCTCAGGTTCAGGAAGCCTCTGTGAGCGGCGCTTTTTCTTAGTGCGCGGCTCAAACAGAGGGGTGGCGGCGATGGGCTCGCTCGCGGTGAAAGCGGCGAGGCGAGCCCGTAGTGTGGAGAGACCCAGGTCATCACATTCCGGGCATCCGCCCTTGGTCAAAGCAGCTTCTGCGTGGTCCCGGCCCAGGCAGCGAGCGCAGATGATGTGACGATCCCCGTCCGGGAGAAGGTCTCTGCACGACGCGCAGGAAGGCATTTGAAACAACGCCTCAGAAAATTGCTCTTTTACAAGTGTCGCAGGGCGAACAGATGTAAAAATACTTGCGTGTTGTAGCACGCTGGATGGCTCAGTAGGATGGCGTTCGAAGGCGGCTGAAGGTGCCGACGTCCTCGTAGCAATCCCGCTGGTATGCTTTTCGACGGCGGCGAAGCTTCAATAATCCGGAGGATCCAGCGAAGAAGGTGTTCGCTGAAGGAGATTAAATCCAAAGAACTCTCATGACGGGGCGCCCAATATATAGCTCTTGGCCACGCCCATCTTGGCGGGCTCTGACGCGCGCTCATTGGTCGCGCATTCAGAGTCGCCCCGTCATTGGTTCGAGCAAGTTGCCGCAGCACAGCCAATGACCGAGCTCCTTCGTTCATTGCTGTCAGCTGTGCAGCTGCAATGCGTTTTACATAAAGACTTCAATATTCTCGAGAAAAGGAGTTTTCCCATAGCGTAAGCTACTTACGCAATAGGAGAGACCTCTCGAAAGGGAACAGTCTTTTTTTCTCTTAATTGTTCTACTTCTTCTGAATTTTCTTCAATAATTCCTTTTCCGATTTCAGTTATTTCTCTCTCAAGTATTTTAATAGTGTTCTTTACAAGTCTATTTGAGTGAGCTGTATAGTTCTGGCAAAAAATTCTTATTTGTGCTTTTCCAATCTCCCACCATTGCACTAAATCTTCATAGTCATTTTTTTGTTCTTGCCATTTAGACCAAAATAACCCAAACTTTTCACAAAATATAGAGTCATGTAATAGATTCAAATTAAAATGCCAATAATAACTAGAACACTGTGACTTTTTAAAACTCATTTCAATCATACACAAATGATGATCAGTAAAACCATTTGGAAAAATATTAGCTCTTAAAACTCTATTTGAATTATTTTTACTTACATAAAACCTATCCAACCTCGCAGAACTAATATGATCATGAGAGGCTTTAACCCATGTATATTGTTTCACTGTTGGGTGTTTCTCCCTCCATACATCAGATAAATCATATTTCCTTATAATACTGCTTAATGAATTAGCAGAATGAAGATACGGTTCTTCACCATTTCGATCTAGTGTAAAATCTAAGGTGAAATTCCAGTCACCCCCAAAAACCATATATGCATTATCAATTTTTTTAAATTCACTGGATAATTTTGTAAAAAACTCTACCCTTTCTGCTCCATTATTTGGTGAATAAACATTCATGAACAGAAATGGAAACCCCATTAGCTCCACCTGTACAATCAAAATTCGGCCCTTATCTATCTCATAAGAAGATACATTAGTCATATTAAGCTTCTTTGAAAACAGAATTGCAACATCTCCACTTAGATTAGAGCCATGACTTAGAAAGATCTTATCCTCCCAACACATTTTCCATTCTACTTCATTACCTAGATTGCTATGGGTTTCTTGCAAAAAAATTATATCCATATGTTTGTTTTGAATCAATTCATACAAAGCGGCTCTTTTTCTATAATCCCTTCCTCCATTGATATTAATTGTCCCTATTTTTATGCTCTCCATAAAAAGAGAAAAAAGAGAAAGACAAACATTCAGAAGAGAACAAAAAGAAAAAACACCCTTTGTGACTTAACCATTATGTATATTGCTTTTTAACCCATTCTTTCCTTTTCCGTAATTTCGTCACAATTTTCTTCAGTCTAAATCTTTTCCTTCGGCTCAGTTCTTCAAATCCTACACTCTTCTGTATTTTAACTGCCGATCTCACAAATCTTTCAACATCAGGAAAAAAACTCTTGACATCAAAAGTCTTTCAAAAAGTTTCATCCAAGAAGTCATTAATTTCTTTCACTGTGTATAACTGATGATCACCACTCTGAGAAGTAATGTCAGACATTTCTGAAAGACTGTCATCATCACCCATCTCCTCCATTTCATCATCCCTATCATCAACCTCTCCAGCACCTGTGTGATCATTCCTTTATCCAGTTTCATCTTCACATTGAGAAACAATCCCCTCAGTTTCCTCAACTCTCTCAGCACAATTTTTTTACAATTGTTTCTTCACAACTTACATCCTGATTATTCTGTGTTTTGTTCCTTCCTGATTCATCTCCCTTCTTTTCGGTTTCATCTAAATTCCTTCCTACACTGTCCTTCTCACCATTATTCTCTTTTGACCCACTCGGTCCAGCAATTCCATTTGACCCACTCGGTCCAGCAATTCCATTTGACCCACTCGGCCCAGCAATTCCATTTGACCCACTCGGTCCTGCTACTTCATTGTCTAACTCATTTTCAGTGTTCGTTTTATTAGGGCACGCATTTTTTTGTGTCCTATTTCACCGCATTCAAAACATTTTAAACTCCCGGTACTTGCATAAAGCATGTAGGACTTGCCTTCATACAGAACTCGAAAGGAAATGTCAAGAGCCATTGAATCTAAAAACATAAACACTTGATGTCTAAAAGACATGACATGTTTTAGTGACTCGTTTTTACATTCTAGTGGAAGCGTTTTAATTCCACTAGCTATTTTTCCAAATCTCAACAATTCCTTTTCTATGTCATGAGTTGGTATGAAAGGGGGACAATTCGAGATTGTTATACGGCTCGATTGAGACACCAGCGGAGAAACGACAGTATAATTCCTTTAGAAAGACCACGACGGCCTTATTGAAGCTGAAACAACGTTGTCGTACCCCACCTGTTCGCCTATTGCCCCGAGCACTTCTTCCACTGAAACGCCGGCCTCAGGTACACATCTAGCGCCATGATGGAGTGAAAGAGAGGAGTCACACCCTCTCGGGTGAGCCTCCATCTCAAACACCCGCCACGCGATCAAACAAAGAAAAAACAACTCACCTAAAGCTAACTTAAGAAAACCAAAAAGAAAAAAGAAAAACACTTGCAAACAGAAAAAGAAAAAACATCAGAAAAGATTTTTACTAAAACTAGAAAAAAAACATTTAAATCGCACCTCTCACCCGTGAGACACTCACACACCCCAGAGAGAGAGAGAGAGAGAGAGAGAGAGAGAGAGAGAGCCGCAGTGGTGATGTTTGCCTTGTTGTAGGCTGTCTGTCAGCATCCGGTGTGGTGCTTTTTCCATTTTGAGAGATGGCCTGTTTGCACGGTTAGGCGAATGTGCTTTGAGTATGTGTTCAATGATGTATCTGTCTGATCGTATTTGCTGTCGATGGATGGTTAAATAATGTCACGCCACGATCGGTCATACTGCAGGCTCTCATTTGGAAGTGCACTGATTGTGTGCCAGTCTCCAATAGGCTATACCTGGCATTTATTCAGTTGATTGCTCTTGTAAGTGCCAATTATTGTCATGTCTGCAATGTAATGCACAACTTTGCCTCTCCTTGTTATAAAACAACATGCATCCAAACAACTTTAGCCAATGCAATCTCCTATGTCAGGTTTGCTTTACGAATACTAGCATATCGGATATCGTGTGTGTGTTTTCATGTAGGCTATAGACTGGTTGTCTTGGCTTGCATCCATGAAATATTGTAATGTTATAGGCCTACAGCATAGAGAAAATTTAGTTCGGTATTGCGCAAGAATCAGGAGATGGGGACCCCCCGAATATTGACGGATATTTTGCACACTGCCGAGATGATATTCTCAAACCCTACCTGCTCTCCAACGACTAGGAGCAGTTCCTCCACTGTCACCCCAGGTTCTGGTACACACCTGCACCCGTTCCGAAGCGACAGGCCTTGCGTTCCTTGACTGGGAGCAGACGTCTTAAAATGATGAACAAACATTTTTTTTTTTTAACTACCGAGGGGAAAATAAAAATAAGAAACCATTTGTATTATATAGAGAAACCACTTTTTCCGCACTCACTCTGAGCAACGTGCTAAGCTCTCACACACACACTCCCATCACGCACACCGGAAGCGATAGAGATAGAGAGAGATAGAGAGAGATAGATAGAGAGAGAGAGTGTAAGTGAGCTTTTGAATTAAGGTTGTTGTGGGAAATGGAGAGGGAGAAGTATGTGATCTGAAGTAACTGCAAGACAGAACCAAATATTGAATTCAATTACTTTACAAGAAGGTATTAAAGGCATGGCAAGTGCAGTGGTTATTGTGGTAAAACCATGGCAAGTGCATGTTGTGTTAGTGTTTCAACTAAAAATACCACAGTAAAACTATGGTTACTGTGGTGAAACCATGGCAAGAGTTGTGTTACTGTTTCAACTACAAATAACAGTAAGACGACAGTTACTCTGGTAAAACCATGGTAAGTGCTGTGGTTACTGTGCTTTAACTACAAATACCACAGTAAATCTACAGTTACTGTGTCAAAACCATGGTATGTGTTACTCTTATTTAACTACAAATCTACAGTAAAACTACTCGGTTACTATCGTAACCTCAGTTCCCTGAGAGTAGGGAACGAGTATTGCATAGCTATACGCAGTGGGGAAACTCCTTTTCCTCGATTTACTGAAGCCTATATGTAAAGCACATTTTGCAGCTGCCCAGCTAGCACAGTGAGTGTCTGGCTCACTCATTGGCAGTGCTGCGGCAACTGCAAATCCAATGGCGCGGGCGCCTCTGACGTGTGCGCCAATGAGCTAGCATTACGCCATACACGTCGGAGCCCGCCAAGGGGTGCGGCCTTAGCCTATATTAGTCCCCGAAAAGCGCCATTATAGCAGGTTTAAATGACTGAAGCGACAACTTGCCAGGTTACTGTAGTGCAGCCGGCTACACAATACTAGTTCCCTACTCTCAGGGAACTGAGGTTACGATAGTAACCGAGTAGTTCCCTTTCGAACGGTCACTTGGTATTGCGTAGCTATACGCAGTGGGGACGCCATACAAAACTCCGCACTATAAGTATCTGGTTGCCTACTGTAGCTCTGGACCCTGAGCTCGCAGAAAACAAGCCAGAACCCAAGTATATATAATGAACAGACCGGACGCCGTCGGGTCTAGTAATATATATTTATGTATATGTCAGTAACTTAACCAACATAATGTACTAATAGGACCGGACACTGTCGGGTCTATCAGTATAGGGAAAATATAACCGGTCAAAGGCGGGTTTTATAATAAAATGTGTATGTGATTGTGCACAGTGACATCATTTGTAGACAAGACCAGACCCCGTCGAGCCTCAATCATACCGAAAATACCTTCGCCTGCAGGGAAGGTACCTCCATATTATAAAACTTCATAAATGTGGAAGGCGAGGACCAGCAGGCCGCATCACAAATACCCCGAATGTGAAAACCAGAGAACCAAGCCCAAGATGAGGCCATGCCTCTAGTCGAATGAGCCTTGATGCCTATAGGGCAAACCTGACCCACTGAGGTATATGCCATAGATATGGCATCCACTATCCAGTCTTTGCTTAGTGACTGGATCACCCTTAGATCAGCCACCAAAGCAGACAAAGAGCTGTTCTGATTGTCTAAAAGACGCAAAACGCTGCAGATAGATTCTCAGTGCTCTGACAGGGCAGAGTAGATTAGCCTCCCCATCCTCAGCAGAAGGGGGAAGGGCCAATAATGTGATAACCTGTGCTCTAAACGGCGTTGAGAGCACTTTGGGTACATAGCCATGTCTGGGTTTGAGGATGACCCTGGAGTCATTCAATCCAAACTCCAAACATGAAGTGTTCACGGAAAGAGCCTGCAGATCTCCCACTCGCTTGATAGATGCCAGTGCCAGCAGGAGAGCAGTTTTTAGCGAGAGAGGTTTAAGATCAACCGACTGGAGCGGTTCAAAAGGTGGACTTTTCAGAGCCCCAAGGACCGTGGAGAGGTCCTAAGATGGCACAGAAGGAGGTCTGGAGGGTTCATCCTCCTGGCTCCTTTCAGAAACCGTACCACCAGGTCGTTTCTTCCTAGTGATTGGCCAGGCACCAGAGCATGATGAGCTGCAATGGCTGCCACATACACTTTGAGCGTGGACGTGGAACGGCCCGCGTCCAACAACTCCTGTAGGAAGGAGAGTATCACAAAATACCTCACATGACCCTGGATCAAAGAGTTTTTTCGAGCACCAGCTGGAAAACCCTGACCACTTCAGAGCATAAAGGTGCCTGGTAGACGGGGCCCTAGCCTCAGTTATAGTGTTTAAGACCTTCTCAGGAAGGTCCCTGGGTACCCGTTTAGGGGCCAGACATGGAGGGCTCATAAGTCGGGTCGCGGATGCCATATCGTCCCGTTGGCCTGTGTGAGGAGGTCTTTCCTCAGCGGAACAGGCCAGGGGACTCTGTCCGATAACTGAACCAGCTCTAGAAACCACGGTCTGGATTCCCAGAGGGGGGCCACTAGGAGGACTGGGCATCCGCTCTCCCTGACCCGTTTGATGACGCATAAAAGCATAAAGGGGGCGGCTGGGCCAGAGATGGGCCAGCGCGTCCCTGTTCTTCGAGAAGAACACCGCGCAATGAGTGTTGGTTTTCGAGGCGAAAAGGTCGACTTCGGGCTCGCCGAACACACTCCATATCAGACTGACTGTCTGTGAGTTCAGGGACCACTCGCCTAGGGGAGTGTTGCCCCGTGAGAGCATATCCGCACCCAGATTATGAATGCAGGGGATATGCACTGCCCTCAGATAACTCAAATTGGTCTGTGCCCACAAGAGGAGGTATCTCGCTATGGCGTACAGGTTGCCCGACCTGATGCCTCCCTGGCGATTTATGTAGGCCACCACTGACGTGTTGTCCATGTGGACTAAAACGTGGTGACCTCACATGACCCTGGAACAAAGAGTTTTTTCGAGCACCAGCTGGAAAACCCTGACCACTTCAGAGCATAAAGGTGCCTGGTAGACGGGGCCCTAGCCTCACTGATAGTGTTGCCCTCGTGCAGCGCTCCCCAACCTAGGTTGGATGCGTCTGTAAAAAATACTTTCCTCCTGTAAACTACTCCCATGGTCACACCCTGGGTCGCGGGCCCTGGCGCGGGGCAGTGGGTAGTGCTACGCTGGTCGCGACTGGCGGCGAGTATCAGCTGCAGAGCGGGGCTGAGAGACCTGCTTCACCGGCATGGCTGGATGAGGCGAAGGCAGGGCGGACTTGGGGAGTTTGGCCTGGTAGACCTGCAGCACGGCCATCGTGTGCAGGGCCGAAGCAGCCTGAGCGGAGGCGGAATAAGCGCGTCCGGCGAGGGCTGAAGTGTTTCGGCACGGTTTAGTTGGATGAACCGCTCTATTTCGCCAGCTAGCAGCAGTGTTCGGGCAAAGATGAGCGGCCACGGCCTCTTCGAGGGGCGGCAACGACTCATAGCCCTTTTCCACCGCGCCGTCCACGGAGGAGAACGTTGCGGAAATCGAAGAACCCACTCGTGCATAGTATGGAGCTCGCCACCCCTTAGTCAATTCTTCGTGCACCTCCTCAGGTCTGTGACAAGGGGCCTGCTGGCGACCCGTCAAGAACCAGCCGTCCAGCCGGCTTCGAGGAGGCTCCTCGGGCGAGGTCCACTCGAGCTTGAGGTCCGAGACGGCCTTTTTAAGGATCCGAAGCATCTCCGCGTTAGTCCTAGTGGCTGGGTGACAGACTGAGAAGCGATGGTGGGGTCGAGAGAGCCCGGCCATTCCTCTTCAGATGCGGCGATAGAGAGGCTGTCGTCGTGTCCCTCGACGGATCCGCTGAAGGAGACAAGGCCCGCCACGTGGGTTGGGGGGGGATGCTGATCTCCCTCGAAAAAGACCGGAGAGGGCGTTTGAGCAGGAGAACGCCGGATAACCACAGGTGAACGGCGGCAGGAGAAAATGACTTTGAAGTGAAGGCGTGGTCCGTTGTGTGCTGCTCGCTCAGGAAGAAAGGGTTTGTTCGATGGCGAAGGCTTTCAGAGGTTTCAGAGACGTGATGTTGTCACTGAAGGAGTGAAAATCTGCTATAATGGCGCTTTTCGGGGACTAATATAGGCTAAGGCTGCGCAACTTGGCGGGCTCTGACGTGTGCGCCAATGAGTTAGCATTACACCATACACGTCAGAGCCTGCCAAGGTGCCCGCGCCATTGGATGTGCAGTTGCCGCAGCACTGCCAATGAGTGAGCCAGACACTCACTGTGCTAGCTGTGCAGCTGCAAAATGCGTTTTACATTATAGGCTTCAGTAAATCGAGGAAAAGGAGTTTCCCCACTGCGTATAGCTACGCAATACGAAGTGACCGTTCGAAAGGGAACTAGTTACTATGGTAAAAAAATATGGTAAGCGCTGTGGGCACTGGGCTTTTACTAACAGGATCGAGCTAATGTTACAGTTACTGTGGTAAATTACATTCATTCAGCGGCATTCACAAATGATTTGTAAAGAAAACATCAAACTGCACTTATTCAGGCTACACATGAATTTCCGACAATCCCAACAAAACATTAAAAAAATCTTTAAATAAAATAAAACACACCTGGATTACGATCCATCAACAGTCAATTAAGAGTCAGAGGTCAAATACGATTGACAGCTCAGCACTAAATAACACACCAGATAGATAGACAGATAGATCTTTTTATTAGATCTTTTATCTTAGTTCTGCTGAAGGATCAAGGATCAATGATTTTAAAGTTTTTTAATATGTGACTGTATTTGGCAGGTGTTTCAGACATTTGATAAGAAATTAATACATCTATGAACGAGCTGAAGACAGTTACAGGAGAGAGCAGAGCCAAACACTCACAGAATCTCATGACAAGATCAAACTGTTGCTTTAAGATGTTTTTAACTTCTCTAGTCCATCAAAACTTGTGAAAATAACACTATCTATCAGATCTAGTGGACGTTGTGGCCGACTAGAGCTCAAAGTGGTGAACCTCAGATGACGTGAAATAATCAGTAAAACACATCAAAACTGTTAAAGATGATTTGACTGATTGTAGAGTTTCTCATGAATTTACTACAGAACAGCTTCACATCAGCGCATCTGTCATTTAATTACTGTTCTGTAGAGTTTGTCTTCATATTTGTGGACTGAAACTGTTGAAGATGTTTCTCCCTGTTTTGTTCTGTTTGTTTTTCTGGCGTCTGGTTGGTGAGTTTAAATGTTTTTATGACTTTAGTTATTTCTGTTCTGGTACCATGTAATGAATTACTGGTTAATTTAGTCAGAGAGGATCGACATTCACTGTTATTCTCATATAGAAATAATTGAACTGTGATTTTACTGTGAGATCAATTTTGAATTCAGCTTTAAAATCAGTTATTATGTATTGATTAAATAAAATAATTTAAATATGAAGCTCAGATACTCAACAGAATCATATTAGTGTGACATTAAACATTAAATTAAAAGTGTATTTTTTTAGTTATTGTTCCATATAAATCTAATTCTCTTTTCATTCCTCATCTTTTCTCTTTGTACTGCTGCAGAATATTATTAATTTCACATTTAAATGAATGAGATTATTTTAGTGAAGCTTTATCAAACCAACATCAAGTGATTTTAAATCTTTAATCTGTGAAAAACTCTGTTCTTCAGGTGTGTTTGGTCAATCAGCATATGAAGATACGTCAGTGCCAGCGTTAGTGTCAGTGTCAGTGATGGAAGGAGATTCAGTCACTCTAAACTCTAATCTTACTGAAATGAAGGATGATGATGTGATTCAGTGGAGGATTGGAAATAAAGACACTGTACTAGCTGAAATCAATAAACAGGCCGACAGAATCATTGTAGGCCTATATGATGATGTTCTTGATGGGAGATTCAGAGACAGACTGAAGCTGGACAATCAAACTGGATCTCTGACCATCACAAACACCACAACTGAACATGATGGAGATTATAAACTACAGATCAACAGTGAGATCAAGAGATTCAGTCTCTTTGTCATTGGTGAGTTAAATTTCAGTTTCAGCTGTTTTATATTTTAATCAACACAAAGATACAATTAATAATTCAAACTCTATTTTGCTTTTGGTGTTTAATGATGATATTCATCTCAATTTTAAATTTCAAACTATTTACTTTTTTAATCCAAGTGACCGTCTTAATCTGTGGTGAACACTATTTCTCTCTCTCTGTGTTTGTGTTTGTGTTTGTGTTTGTGTTTGTGTGTGTGTGTGTGTGTGTGTGTGTGTGTGTGTGTGTGTGTGTGTGTGTGTGTGTGTATGTGTATGTGTATGTGTTTGGTGATTCAGTACTGGAGTTAGTGATGGAAGGAGATTCAGTCACTCTAAACTCTAATCTTACTGAAATGAAGGATGATGATGTGATTCAGTGGAGGTTTTGGATTAACAACACTGTAATAGCTGAAATCAATAAACGTGCCAACAGCATCACTGTATATGATGTTCTTGACGGGAGATTCAGAGACAGACTGAAGCTGGACCATCAAACTGGATCTATGACCATCACAAACATCAGAACTGAACAGACTGGATGTTATCAACAACAGATCAACAGTGAAATCAAGAGTTTCAGTCTCGCTGTCATTGGTGAGTTCAAAAACGTTTACACCTCTTTTTTAAAGACAAAATTAAAAATATAGCTGCGAGCAGCGATGATGGGCCCAAGCCGGTGGCACCGCCACCCCGGTACCTATGGGATAACTGTGCACGACGGGCAATATGAATGTAAAACACGATCAATGTAATAGAACCACATCAAAGTCGCCTGAATACGCCACATTTACTGAAGCAGCTGTTGCCACTATGACCATGAACCATAACAGCCACATCCATGAGATCATTCAAATTTAGATGGATTTCATGTCACTGAATGTCATGTCACTTTAAAATAAGTGCAAAGTTATCTTTGGCATGAGGACAGTTTTTATCTCAAGTTTTTTTTAAATATTTTTATTAATCTAATTATTTAAAACTTTGTTATCAGCGCACTACAAATTAACTGGTTCTATGACTTTGTTAATCAAACTTGTTAAGAAGAGACCAGGCCTAATACAGTTCTTATCCTTCAATGCAGGCCAATGCACACAGCAATGGAAGGGTTAAACTCTTGTCAGAGTGTAATTGAAAACTGAATCCCCCCCCCCACACACACACAGAGCCGGATTAACGCAAAGGCAAACTAGGCACGTGCCTAGGGCCCGATTGGCGGGATGGGGCCCAGACAGAGGGACAAAAATAAAAAAATAAAAAAATGTACAAATGTCCTACAATTTATTTCAATATTTATTAATTAACTAAAAATATTGACGATGTTTATCTTAACCATAGACTGTTACATTACGTCACATTAACGCCAGCCCATCAGGTGCTGCGTAGCAAAAGCCTAAATCGCAAAGAAGCACAGCTCGTAATGCAGGTGTGTGCGTTGTCGTCATCTATTTTGGAGTGATTGCAATGTATTCTAAATATAAACTTGTACTGTAGATCAGCGTCATTTCTGGAAAAATCATTCACCGCTTTATTACGAGTTTAAAAGAGCGCGAGCGTCATTAACGTGCCCAGACGCGACGCTTTGAATTTGCGCGTACAATGAATAACATAGCGTCGGGAGCTGACTAAAAACGCTACAAAAGTAAAAGACAAGACGTTTGTATTCAAAGTTAAAAAGCCAACACACTACAACATTTTTAAATGTTTCAAATAAAGGATCTCATGGGTCTATCTTCTAAATTCTCCTGATGATTAGATTATACCCTGTCTGACATCAGCCTACTTACGCCAATAATATCAGTTTAGATTTTTTTTCTTCTAATCAGTAGCGATCGTGTCTTTCTCGTCCACTTGATTTGTGTATAGCATATTTAAGGTAGTAATGCAATGCATAATATCATATTACTTACATTAATAATATGACAATATCTGCAGTCAATATTGATTAAATGGGAGGGAAAAATCCTGCCCATACCAGCTATGAAAAAAATGATAAAAGCATATATCACTGAAGTGGTATTCTGGAACTGTGAATAAATTGAATAAAACAGCAAAATAACAATAACAATAACATCTTCATTAAACAAAAAAGAGATGACCTTAGATGAAGTTTGATTAATATGCACATACAGTAGCCTACTGGTAAAAAGTCTGGACCAATTACTAGTTTTAATGTTTTTGAAAGAAGTTTTTTATTATGCTCTACAAGCCTGCATTTATTTGATCAAAAATAAAAATAAAAATAAAAAAAACAGGAATATTCAGCAAGGATGTGTTAAATATATAAAAAGTGATAGTGAAGACTTTTTTAAAACATTTGATACATTTGATAATAAATCAGAGTATTATAAAGTTTTCTGAAGGATCACATGACACTAAATTCTGCATTGCATCACAGAAATATATTTTAAAGTATAGTAAAATATGAAAACCATTATTTTAAATTTTTATAATATATTATTTTTCTGTATTTTTGATCAAATAAATCCAGGCTTGATGAGCATAAGAGACTTCTTTCAAAAACATTAAAAATAGTAATGTGTCCAAACTTATGTACTGTATAAGTAAAAACATTTAAAATTAAATGTTGTATAAATTAAAAGGTTAGGAATCATATTTGTTTCAAGAGTTTTTTTATTGGGGGTGGGGGGCCTCCAACATGAATATTGCCTAGGGCCTCCAAATGTCTAGAACCGGCCCTGCACACACACATAGAGAGAGAGAGAGAGAGAGAGAGAGAGAGAGATCAAATGCTTATCATGTTCTCATATTTCTCATATATTAGGGCTTTTTTGAAGGTAAGAAAAAGAGAATTTTACTTGCCCGGTCAATGACAGAAAAATAACTTGGGAATCACTAAAGCGAGAGATAATTCTGATTTTTATTACATTTATTTTAAATTGCAATGGATAGTGGATAATAAATGTATTAGTATTACTGATGCTAACAAGGTTGCGCTGCTGAGGCTCGTGCCTCTCGAGGAGAAATGTAAACAAATGAGCGCAGCACACAAAAAAGAAACTCAGTTAAAAATATACTGCCTATAAAAAATATGGAGTTTTTATATTTTTAACATATGATACAGTTAAGCAACCTCACATGACGAGTGCTCTTTCCTGAATACCATCACGATTTAAACTGTGCCATTCATTTGATACAACAGTTCAATAAACAGTTACAATTAAGTCACTTAGATTTTAGATGCAATATTGACTGCTTTTGTTCTGTTTCAGCAGCAACAATAGAAAAACAAAGATCACAGCAGAACCATCGCGCATCTCACAGAAATGTGTTTTCTCACTACTGAATGATTCAGCATTTTGAACGAATCGGTTGACACAATGATTCAGTTATCAATCCATAAACATCTCTCTCATTCATGAATGACTCATTCGTTCGAACGAATCATTTGAACGAATGAATCAATGACTCGCTCATTAAGACGGTTGCATGGCGACACCTAATGGCGGTTTAGTGTTATGTTTAAAAGTATCATTCTTTCCAACGATTGTTAAAGGGGTGGTTCAGGATTTTGGACATCGGACCTCATTTCCAAGTTAGCCTGGGTGTTATTTATCAGTGGAGACAGTTTTCAAAAATGTTCATCCAGTCCTTCCAGTTGCATAGTTCGCTGGTGCTAGGCTAGCACAAGTCAGCGGTATCTGCTAGCCTCCCCCCATCCCCCCCCCCCCCAATTTATGCGAATCTGTCATTGTACTCTTTTGTTGTTGTGTTTTCCATGAATAATAATAGGCTATTGAACTCACAACTCAAGCAATCGGCCCCAGAAAAGAGCGAACGTTTTTAGTTCATTGGTTCCTACTTCCATAGGAATTCATTCGAGCGCTCTGCGAGCGCCACCATGATCAATGTCCGTGCGGACGTCCGTATTCAAAAGCCCTCGCTGGTGTCACACGTCGATTAACCGGTGGGAAAATATCCTCACAGTCACACATAACTAATATAGCTACTGTATGTATATATAAATATCATTTTGGACACAAGAGGGCAGTATAGCCTTATGTATGATTTTGTGTTTAACCAAATAGAACTATTCTGCCTGTTTTTAACTTTTTCATACCTCTTGAATAAGAAAAAACAGAATTAAATGAGTTTAGTTATAATATTTGTATAATTTTATATAAAAATAAATGGTGTGTAATTACATTTTTAGAAGATATGAGACATTTCCTGATTCTTTTTTTGACATAACTTTAATCCCTCGCCATAGCAAAACCGTTTGAGATATTCAATATCCGTTCACAATTTAGCATCTTTAATGTATTTTCGTCATGTTGAAAAAGTTTGGTGTGAATAAAATATTACTGTTGGGCTGGGTTAAAACTTATAGCACAAAAGTTGTTCGGCCCGATGAGATCTATATGTGTACCGAGTTTCATATTATTACATGCAAGCGTGTTTGATTTATGGACCAAGTTTTCGGACCCCGTTCAAGGGGGCGCTGTTGAGCCCCCCTCCACGCCCGAGTAGCTGAGCTTCAGCCCGGCCCTGGCCTGTGTGCAAAGTTTCAAGAGTTTTCGAGCACGTTAAGAGCCGCAAAAGTGCCCAAGGGTTGACAGAAAAATAATGATAATAATAAATAATCCTAACGAAAACAATAGGGCCTTCGCCCTTTCAGGGCTTGGGCCCTAATTAATTCATATACCATTCTGTTTTTGTTATTTTATATTGTTTATTTTATATTTAAATGTTAAACTATTAAATTTAGTAAATCATTCTAAAGTTATTTAACAGTATTAACCCTTCCAAACCATGTTTCTGTTTGTTCTCTGTGTGTTTGACAGATGAAGTGAAGTCAGTGTCAGTGAAGGAGGGAGATTCAGTCACTCTAAACTCTAATCTTACTGAAATGAAGGGTTATGATGTGATTCAGTGGAGGATTGGAAATGAAAACACTGTACTAGCTGACATCAATAAATGGTTCGACAGAATCATTGTATATGATGATGTTCTTGATGGGAGATTCAGAGACAGACTGAAGCTGGACAATCAAACTGGATCTCTGACCATCACAAACACCACAACTGAACATGATGGAGATTATAAACTAATGATGTATTCAGAAGGAAGATTTTTCTCAGCAAAAATATTCAGATTTTCTGTCTATGGTGAGTAGAGATCATTTGTCCTGTCCATCAAATATTCTTATTTTATTAACTATTTACATATTGAATTGTTGAATCATTTTATAATTTGAGGTGACAGACTGTTATAAAAACTCACTTACAGCGAACCAAATAAAAGATTGTTGATTAGATTTCTGTTTATTCAGAAATATTAGTTGATGTCAGTGCTGATATTAGTGTTTATTGACTGAGCTGATCTCAGTTTGATGTGTTTATTCCTCAGACTCTGTCCACTGGTGTGGTCCTACTGAAGCTGTGATCCGATTGGTCCTCTCTGCTCTGGTGGGCGTGGCTACTGTCATCATTCTGGTTTATGACATCAGATCCAGAAGAGCTGAACAAGATCAAGCACATATTCACACATCAGGTACATGATTGATGATGTCATTTCTCACAAACTGATTTTGCATATATAAACATCTGTGAGATTTAATAATTTATTGCTTTATATGTTCATCTTTTTCAGGAAGTATTGAAACCTAAAGCAGAACACTGAACTTTGAAGGTTTTTCAAGTGTGTTTATTGTTCCTCTAGTGTTTTTGTCATAAATAATATTGATGATTATTTGAGCTTCTGCTCTCTTTCAGTGTCAGATTTAAAAATATATATTTTTTTTGTAAGGCTTTATTGTTTATATTTCTCTCTTATAGGCCTACAAAAAAAATGAATAAAGAGACACACTGATCTCACTTTACTATTACTGCTGTATATTTATATGTATTTGCTTGCCTTTATCTAAGTGATCTAAGTGCTAAGGGATTTCTCCGTGATTTATTCCAAGGAATACAAACTTTTTGTATATTTTAAATATTTCAGCAGTGTACCATATACACAGCTTTATATTTTTTTCACAGGCGCTGCTTCTTATATCTGTTGTGATGGCAAAATTTGATTTTCATTGTAGACAGTAATGTGAGTCACGTTTCTATGTTTGTATCTGTGAACGTGCAGGGATGAGACACCTGGAAACAGCTGAGAAAAGGACCTTTGGTCCTAGAGGTCAGAGTGCATCTAAATTCGATGGCCCTAGTGTCATATGCGACAAGCATCCCTTATTTGGTAATCTACTGAAAAAAGAAATCTGCTGCACAAGACCTTGAAACCAGTATAAAGGCAGCCTGGCTTTTTCTTGTCTTTGTCTGACTCACTCCACACGGTAATTGCTGTGTTGGCAACTGGGCCTATTCTTGCAAGAATAAATACTTTTGAAAAGACTATTTGATTCAGAGTGTCTCTTACGCAGTGATATTGTTTAATAAGAATTTTTGCCACAACAGTGTTCAGGTCTCGCATTCAGGAATGTTGACCAGGCAAATATCTACTATTCAAAACATACTATTCAAAACCTACAAATATCTACTATTCAAAACCTACAAATATCTACTATTCAAAACCCTTGTTATTTAAGCTGCTGCTGCTTCTTCTCTGACCTCCATTTCTAAAATGAATGCAGCAAACCGTTCTAGCTATGACCACTAATCTTGGGTCAGACTCTTCTGACTCGGGTTGCTATATCTTTTCTAACTGATCACACTATTCTAAACCGAGTGATCGAAACTATGAAAAATCCCACAGACTGTGATTGAGGGGTTCAAAACTTTCAAACATTAGCTCTGACTGAGTATTTAACCTACATTCACCCTCTATCTAGAAACATGCTAACCATGTATTAAATCATGCCAGCAACATGCTAAAACATGCCAGAAATGTTTTAAATCATGCTAGAATCATGATATTCATAGCAAAGGACTAAATCATGCTAGCAATGTGCCACAGTAAAACCACAGTGTTAAAAGCATGGTGTGTTACTCTTATTTAACTACAAATTCTACAGTAAAACTAGTTACTATGGTAAAAAAAAAATATGGTAAGCGCTGTGGGCACCGGGCTTTTACTAACAGGATCGAGCTAATGTTACAGTTACTGTGGTAAATCACATTCATTTAGTGGCATTCACAAATGATTTGTAAAGAAAACATCAAACTGCACTTATTCAGGCTACACATGAATTTCCGACAATCACAACAAAACATTAAAATGATCTTTAAATTCAATAAAACACACCTGGATTACGATCCATCAACAGTCAAATAAGAGTCAGAGGTCAAATACGATTGACAGCTCAGCACTAAATAACACACCAGATAGATAGACAGATAGATCTTTTTATTAGATCTTTTATCTTAGTTCTGCTGAAGGATCAAGCAAACTAACATCAAGTGATTTTAAAGCTTTTTAATATGTGACTGACTGTATTTGGCAGGTGTTTCAGACATTTGATAAGAAATTAATACATCTACGAACGAGCTTAAGACAGTTACAGGAGAGAGCAGAGCCAAACACTCGCAGAATCTCATGACAAGATCAAACTGTTGCTTAAGATGTTTTTAACTTCTCTAGTCCATCAGAACTTTATGAGGCACTTGTGAAAATAACACTATCTATCAGATCTAGTGGACGTTGTGGCTGACTGGAGCTCAAAGTTGTGAAGCTCAGATGACGTGAAATAATCAGTAAAACACATCAAAACTGTTAAAGATGATTGATTGTAGAGTTTCTCATGAATTTACTACAGAACAGCTTCACATCAGCACACCAGGTGAAGACCTGTTGGCTGTGCATGGTAAAGGACTGCCCAGAATGTAGGTGCTACAAGTGCAAAGAAAGGGGCCACTTTGCAAGGGACTGCAGAGCGGTGAGGTGCCCGGACTGCAGGAGAGTGATGGACAAGTGCGAGTGTTGGATGGAGATCAGCCAGAATCAAGAGGAGCAGGCGAGCGGGCAAGTGCATGAGAGAGAAGATGACAAGGAGATGGAGGAAGAGGTGGAAGGAACGCAGGACAGTGGAAATAAAGAGAACAGTAATGGACAAGGAGAGGACGATAACGAACTGGGTTACGTTACGTTACGTTAGGCCAGTGCTCAGCTGCTGGTGCGTTGATCGAAACCCTCTGGTGCACAGGGATGAAAACGGAGAAAGCAACAAGATAAAAAGAAAGCCCAGTATAGAGGTAAGTCTTCTCATCTCAGCATTAAGGTGTCAAACGAAATAAATTTACTTAGTATTGTGCACAGGCATGCTGGCCATCGGGACTACCGGGAGATTCCCGGTGGGCCGACGTGCTTTTTGGGCCGATACATCTCATACTTTTTTTTTTTTTTTTGTCTTAGTGGCCCATAAAACTCATACATCGACCCATTCGTTTTGTTTTCTTTTGTTTAATTGGCGGCGCTGGGTTACTTCCAAGTAACAAAACTAATTATGAAAGTTTCCTTTATTTTTCAGTGCATTTGTTTTACAATATAGCCTATGGCTATTACTGTCATGGGATTAATATTATAACTATTATTATGTAGTAGTGTAATGTAGACAGACACTGTAACTAAAAGAGGTTTGAATTTTTCTTTGTTCAATTTGCACACTGAATATGGGTTGGAGCTTTTAATTTTGAACACTCAAAGTGCACCAGATTGATGAATTTAACATTAAAATGCACAAAATTTTCTTACGGGGGGCATACCCCAAAATACGCAATACGTATACGCAAAACTCAATCTCGCCTAGGGCAACCAAAGGGCTAGAGCCGGCCCTGGATACAAGAGAACACTAGTAAATGACAATAGATTTGAAATGTTGAAAGACTTTGAGAGTGCGGTCTGAGAAAATAGGTTTCATGCATGTTTTATTATGGTTTATGGTTTAAGTTGTGTTGCTTTTAATGCGAGGGGACTGTTAAATGAAATGAAATTTGAAAAACTTAAAGAACTGTGTAAAAATGAGGGTATAATTTTATTGCAAGAAACAAATTGGAGAAGAGATGTAATGGATGTTTTTAAGAAGAGATGGGATGGAGAAATATTTTTTAATAATGGAGAAGGGAAAATGGGAAGAGGGGTTGCTATATTAATAAGAAAAAACAAGGAAATAGAAGCTAATCAATGATGATAAAAAAGGGAAAAGTAGGGGTGAAAATTAAATATGGAAATGAAGAATACATTCATGTGCCAAATGAAGAAAAAGAAAAGACGATGTTTTTTATTAAGAGACTTGATGGAAAGATGGGGGGAAATAATAATGGCTGGTGATTTTAATACGGTTTTTAGTAAGAGAGATATGGCGGATGGAATAGTTTTTAAGTCAGATACAGGGAGAAAAGAAATAATGTTGATGCAGGGGGAAAATATAATAGATGTATGGAGAGAGAGGAATGAAAAGAAAAGAGATTTTTGTAGAAAACAACTAGTCGGGAATTTTTTATGTCAAACAAGAATAGATCACTTTTTATGCACAAGAAACCTAGAATATTTTATAGTGGATGTATCTTATAAAGAAACTTCTTTGAGTGATCATAAAATGGTTTTAATGAGGATGCATTTTAAAGATGAAATTAAGGGACCAAGGATTTGGATTTTAAACACAGACCTTTTAAAAATGAAAGTTACAAACAAGGGATTGAAAAGATAATAGCTTATAGGCTCTGATCATCACCACTTGATCATCCCCATGGAGCCAGTGTGCTTATTTTCTAAATGATAAAATCTTCTACATTCCCTCCTCTGGGTCTTATTTAAGCCCCACTTTCACTATCCTTTTCCAGTGTAGTTTCGAAATCCAGCCCCTCAGTTATGCTACTAGTGACTAAATTGAGTCGCCCATTCTCCTTTCCAGTGACTAGATTATGCCACCACACTCCGGAGGAGCATAAGAACCAAAAATCTCTCTCCATACATCTCTATTTCTTTCCGTTGTTTTTTCTTTTTCTTTCAATAGACAGAGTAAAAGTTTCTTTACTCCCTAATCAAAAATTAAACATTGTTATAAGTGTGTGTGTACACTTGGTTCAGCATTGCCTGTTATTATGACAGTTATAGAGTATGTCAAACATAAAAATCCATTATACTATTAAAAGTTTTCTTGCGGTGTAGAGATCTTCTTCGACCCAGACACTTTGTGCATCATTTCAGCATTTCCATTTGTTTAACTGTGGTTTTGACAACTAGTGATCTTAATATGGGAAGTACACAACAGAATAATAACCCCCTTTCAATATTGCAAATCCAAAAAAGCATTCCTAATTTAGCAAACCATGCTCATAATTCTCCAAACCTTAGATCAAGTTTTCATAACTTCTGCTCTTAAGCTTTTTTGACTCAATCGTAGACTATTCGCTAAATGTTCCTCCCTGCGCAGTATTATTTGATAAAAGTGCAACACTGATCTCCAAACATAAGTCATTCTACTAAAGATAAAGCATCACAGTAAATCATGCTGATTATAGTAAATATAATTTATCCATTCTGCGTTTTGTTTTGCGTGATCCATATGAATATTGATTCAAAATAGGGCTGGGTAAAAATAACTAATTCTCATTTTTATTCGCTTCTTATTTTTATGAAGGAATATCAATTCTTAAATTCAAAGAATCAATCTTTTAGTCAGTCATTTTTAGTTGTTGAACGAACAGAACATTGTAGTGCACCTTCTATCCAATAAATCACAATTTGCTTTTGTGCTTTGTTATACAGTTTCAGATTTCAAATTATGTTAATATTATTATCAAATTTAAACAATAAATACCATTTTGACATTTTAATGTCGCGTGTTGTAGCTCCTCAGTTCAAGCGGTTCTTCACTGAATACCATTTCTTCCGTTTTACTCATTTCTAAATAAACTATCATGAATAAACTAATCATGTCTCATGTAATCTTTCAAACTAAGAAATCCTGAGAGCAATGTTACATTTACCTCATAAAAGTCATTCAATAAACTCATTAGACAATTAGAAAAAAATAACTCTAGAAAATAACTTTTTGCACTATATTACATATTCATTATATGTACATTTATTTTTCTGTATATCTGAATAAATCTAACAATCTAAAAGTTTTTATATCAACCATTTAAAACAAAGTTAGCATTATAACTTAATTATTATTAACTGTGATCTTAAAGGGTTTGCTATCCTGTGGCTCCCTCGGGTAGACAATATTAGTATTCATCTCTGAATCGAATTGACATACAGTAAATGTCTGATACTTTTTTTAACGATTACATTTTTTAATGATTATTTTATTACTGATAATATAGCCACATCAAACTCAAATTCACTGATTCATGGTACCTTATTTCATGCTGTAACAGCTGAATTTTAAACTTCCATTTTGTAGCTAAGCAGTAATGATACATTATTATATCACTTGTTAAATGGTTATTTAATAATTACATTCAGTCCTGCATGAGCAGATTCGGTTTGTTTGCAGATTCGATGTGCGCTCACGCTCTGCTCACGCACGCGACTTCGGGTGCGCGTGCGTGCATATGAGTGATTCGAATTTGAGTTGCTATGGCGACGCGTGTTATGAATTCTGACTGCAAATATCAACACTTTGATCGCTATCTGTTGGTTGAGAGACGAGGCGAATTCAGAGACTTTTGCTGAATATTTTCTGAGCTGATCTTGTATTTTGAAGCTGTTCGGAGGATTTCAGAGAGGAGACTTTTATTCTAGAAGGAGATCGGATAATATATCCTAGCTAACGTTACATCGTTTTATTTTTTAAAAGTTCATATTATTTCTGAGGACTCTTTAATTGTATTGTTCGTTTCTTATTTTAGACGGAGTTTGGAGTTTTATTTTATTTATTTTTTTGGGAGGGGTATTTCTGAGGGGAGGGGTATTTCTGAGGAGCATTGTATTTTATTGTATTGTATTTGTATTGTTTTTATTGCAGTTTGAAGGAGGATGCCAGGCCCGACCCAGGCACAGAGCCAGGAGCTTATTCCTGGATATTTAACACCTCTGTCTTGTGAGTTTGTTTCTGTGTCCACAGGTCCGGCTCACAGGGAGAGAGAGTGGCAGAGAGACAGCCAGCAGAGCCCAGATGATGGACGTCCGTCCACTTCCTCTAAACACTCTCGCAGAGGTCCGGCACTGAAGAGAAAGCGTCGTTCTAGCGCTCAGGTGTCCGACTCCCATCAGAGCGCATCCTCAATATCCAGCACCCATGCGGCTGAACACCATCAACCCGTTAGTGCTGGTGCTGAGGAGGAAAATGAGATGCCAATGGGAAGAGGAGGAGGATGGAGAGTTTTGTGAAGCTTCATTACTGTGACTGGAGCGGCATCATCTCAGACCAGAAAACTGCACCGATAACTGAGAGAAGAACTGAGGGTAAATCAAATGACCATTGGAGAATATCACTGGAGTGTCATTAATTACCATATATGACCACACCATATTATATCTGAAGTTTGATCAAGCCAATAATCAGATCTATTTTTTATTCCAAGACATGTCATGACATATTTAAACTAGGATTGTTTGTAAAAAAAATAAAACATTTTAACAGAAGAATAGCCATAATATGAGTATCCAATGTTTAATAATTATAATTATTAGTTTGAAACATGCTTTTGTTTGATATTCCCTGCTTTAGATCAGAATGGTGTCCAGTCCAGTGCCTGTGCTGCAGAGGATCATGGTCTTCAGGAAGCTGTATCCAGTGGTGTTGAAGATCAGCAGGTTCAAACCCCTCCAGCTCCAGTCCATCACAGTCCAGCTCTTCTCCAGGAATGGTTTAAGGTATTGGCCCTATAAGCTACAAATGAATTTGAATATATTAACATTTGGAAGATTTTGACACCTTTTTGTGCATTTGTTTTAAATGTTCTTTGTTTATTGTGATATGGGAATAAATCAAGGTCAAATCTCTTGTATGTGCTCTATGTATATCATCAGCCTGTTAGTGAGGAAAGTGCTAGTCAGGAGAGACAGAGGAAGAAGAGTAGTTGTGTAGATCTGCTGTCTCTTCACTGGAGTTCTGGAGAGCATCTCTCTCTTCACAGCAGTGGCTCAGGTCAGGCTCAGAAAGTGGAGGATCAGACCACTGACACCATTAGTGAGAGACACGCTGAGGGTAAATCCAGTGACCAGTTGAGAATGTGGAAATGCTCTGTTTATTAGTGCTCTGTACATCAGAAAGTCTACATCATTTTCAGCTAGATATGAGTATCCATTAATGGAAACGTGTCATTCATGGGAACTTAATTAATTAAGGGAATTGTTCTGTTTCCTTGGATGAAGTGCCATTAATTACCACATGTCACAAATTCACACCTATATCAAAATCCAAAAGTTTGATCAAAGTTATGATTTTTTCCAGGACATGTCTTAAATATTTAAACAGAACTTTTATTTTTTACATCAGAGGATCATGGTCTTCAGGAAGCTGTATCCAGTGGTGTTGAAGATCAGCAGGTTCAAACCCCTCCAGCTCCAGTCCATCACAGTCCAGTCAGTCCAGCACCAGCTCACAACAACAGAGTGGACGTGACAACTGAGGGTGAGTTTACGGCCATGACCTCAAACATTAAACTCACTGCTGTCCATGACACTAAAATGAATCATCTTTTTGCAGACGACATTTTGAGCCGGTATGAAATGGGCAGAATGCTTGGTGAGGGATCATTCGGCTCTGTTTATGAAGGGAAACGCTTGGAGGACGGCCTTGAGGTATCCCATTTTCTTACAACATTTAGCCAACAAATTATTTTATCTCACTATTTCCATTTCAAGTCTTTTTGTGGATATTTTTCCACTATTTACTGCATTTGACATGTTAGAAATGTAACAATTTATTTATTGATTTTTTGTTGATCAGGTGGCAGTGAAAATTGCCAGAACTTTATAGTACTTTCCGTACTTTATAGAATAGTCGAATCTTACAGCTTAACACAAAGACAGCAGGTGTAAAGTTGAAGGTAATAATCTGACTCACTTCTGTCGTTCTGCACAGAATGCTGCCTCCTGATCCGATCCCTCCTGAAGGAAAGCCCAAGACAACGCATTTATTTGAGGAAAATCCTTCGACATGAATGGTTTAAGGTAATGAGCCTAAGATCAGCTACAAATGAGTTTGAAGATTATATTCATATTTCATTTGAAAGATTTTAAAAATGTTTTCTTCCAATTGTAATCTATGACTGAAACCTTTTGTGTTTGTTTGTTTCAGGTCACAGAATAAGATATGAAGAGGAATGCCAGAAGTTCCTGTGAAAGCTGCTTCTGCCACGGCCCTCTCCACAGATCCTGCACCGGATCCACAGAGTCTCCAGTCTTCGGCTGCTTCCTCCTTCTGCTGTGCATCTAACAGCTGATATGAGGCTCACACAATGCTTTAGATACTTTGTCTGGCTCCTTGTTTTAAGGAAGGAATATTTTCATCTAGCAGTATTTGGTGAACACACATGAAAATGCAATGTAGATAGTGTAAATGATATTACAAATCTGTTATTTGTTCCCGTTCAAATAGTTTTGACTGAGGGCAAAGTTAAGTTTTATAACTTTATATTTTTATTTAACCTTTGTACTTTGACTGAATTGTTGGCTTGTCTGTTTGCTATTCTACAAACTTTATATTCTTGTATAATGGCTGTTATTGTTCATTAACTATTATTGTTCAATAAATAATATTTTATATAAACAATATTGGCGTACCTGATTTTGAGAAATGTTATGTGTGTTAGACCGCTTAACACTGTGATTGCTATCAGGATATGAGGAGACTTTCAACCAGCATAATAAAAAAGATTGTAGACAATCACCTATTGCACCTCAGCATTTTCCAAACACTTTTATCTTTATATGGAAACAATCCTGTATTCCTCAGGAGGGGCAGGTCCTCTATCCACCTTATTTTTATTTAAAAAAAATAATAATTTAATGCCGAGGTATCAAAAATACAAGTACATAGCAAAAATGTAAAAGTTACATAAAATTAAATGATAATAAAATCCATAATTTATACATATATACATGGGCCTATACATATAGCCTATATAAACATAGAAAAACAGAACAGAAAACTTTAATGAAATAAATTAAAAAGTTGAAACAAGGTTATTGTCTTAAGAGCTTTAAGACTCTTAGATGATGAAATATTTTGGATGTACTGTTGGACTTCTCTCCTAAAAACAATGAATAAAGGATTTTGAAGAGAGAATTTACAGCGGTGAATGTGAAATTTTGCAAGGAGCAATAATAGATTAATAATAAAGTATTCATTAATTTTATCTTTTTGTATATTAAAGAAGCAAAACATTACATCATTAAAAACCAAAGAGAAACCCGGAAGCACATTGCAGTGAATAAAATTAGAAAATTTGTCCCAAAATAGTTGTGTGTGAGGACAACGTGTGTCTATATCTAACTTAAACCTTTTCAAAAAAGCTTTAGCAGGGTAAAATTTGTGTAATAATTTGAATGAAATGTCTCTAACCTTGTTTTTTATTATGTATTTTAAGGCAGAGTCCATGCTTTTTTCCAATCAATATGGTCAACCAAATTCATTCAATATGCGGCCACATATGGAATTCTTACAAGCTCCTTTTGAAAGAGATCTAATTCTATAATTACGTGATGAAGGATGTGACAAAAAGCACAGTTTTCCTACTGGAAGTTCAAATGGGTCTAAAGAAATAGGTAAAGTGTTAGATGATCTAACAGACTCTCTTAGAAGCATAACAACTCCTTTAGGAACATCGTTCCTTGGGAGAAAATTCCTTGGGAGTTACTGGGAAATTGAATTTATGCAAAAATTCTTCATAATTTAAAGTAAGACCTTCTGAATTTAATAACTGAAAAACAGTCAAAATTCAAACCAATTACTAAAAAACTAAGACTTATTCTCAACATCCCGGTTCTTCCAAATAAAGTACCGGTGAGGGGAAAAGTTGTGCTTAAAAATTAAAGACCATGCAAGTAATGCTTGCTTATGGAACTTAGATAAGTTGTAAGGGATTCTAGCAATATTATAATTGCAGATCAATAAGAAAGGCAGACCGCCTAATTTGGAAAATAAGTAAT